>CM031237.1:952210740-952690740 GCA_018340775.1 Taxus wallichiana var. yunnanensis | reverse complement strand
AATAAAATTAATATCTCCCCTCATCATCCTACACATTCCATTACTCTTGTAATGATTTGGAATTATGTTGTATTCCAATAGCATATCACTCATGACCTTAAATATGAGCACTATGGATCTACTCATAGCATAGTCCACATGGACAAGTTCCCATACTTGCAATTAGGGAACCCCATAATAATTAATCACACACTATCTCCACCTACCTTATTAACAGAATGATACATATATAAGTATATCTTGTACATTTTATGTATCCCCTTCTAAATGGTTATCCATGCTTTCCCTTAGCTCAAAAAATAAAAATAATGTACGAGATGGATAAAATGAAAATATAGACCAACCCATCAAATGAAAACTATCAAAATAAAACTACAATAAAATAAATTTGTATACCAATCCCTCAAAAGATGGATACCATGAAATAAAAATGTCAATAAAATCATAGATCACTCCTCAAGGATGGCTACCAAATAAAAACACACAAAAAATAACTTCCCGCATTGATGATTTCTCATATAAAAAAAGGTATTCCCAAATCAATTAATCCTCGTATCAAAATCAAATCAAAATTCACCATCCCAATAAATATTCTTACATCAATCAAATTTCCCATAAAACACAATCTTCCTTCATTAATTAGCTTGTGAAAAATGTTAGGAATTCTAGGCACCGAGCGGGGGCTGAACAAGTGCTCATTCAAACTTCTAAAACAATCTACAGTTATTAAATCATCTAAAATTAAACTATCTTAACTATGATGAAGCATGAATATTCAACCATGAGAGAGAGAGAGAGAAACAAACACACATGCACACATAGGAAGACAAGATTTAATGTGGGAAACCCTTCCAAGCAAAAAAACCACTAAAACCAAAGAGCTAGATTTGAAAAATTGTTTTATAAAGTTACACGGTGATTTCACCACATGTTGAGCACCCACTCTAATACAAAGCCAAGCACCCACTTGACTATTTTACAAGCACCTACTTGCAAGGAAGCACCCACTTCCAAATTGTTGAGCAACAACTTAGACTTTTATCATAGAATTTTTGTTGAGTAGAGAATACTTAAAAAAAGGCACACAAGAGGTCCACGTGGGAAAATATGGCATGTTCAAAGGCATGAACGAATAAGGGAAACACGAACGTGGAGGATAGGTTCATATTTCGGGACTTATCCATTTTTGCACATAAGAATCTATTTTTACGGATGACATGCGAGCACATAAACAAGGTAGAGACTTTCGCACCACGCATTGGCTATTTTTGAGGATCAACTACAAAGCACTTTGCATGGATGCGGGCTAAGAATAGGTTTATCACTATCAGTTAACTAAAGGAAGTCTATTGTTAGCACACTTACATGTGGGGCTATGACTATAAAAAGTGTGTAGCTAATAATAGCATGCGACCTATTTTAGGATTGGATAAGCGGTGAAGGGAAAGTCCCCACCCTTATAAATATGTAGTGAAATACATAGTAAAAGAGAATAATAAGAAAAAGTGAGTAGAGAGATAGATATATGTATGTATATGTGCAAGACTGGACTACTATATAGTATTTGTGTGCATATGGAAATAGAATGTCATTATTGTGTGAAGCTTATGTGTAATTGTCATATTTAATATAATGGAAGATATTAGCTGAATCTAAGTGTTAGTTTTGTGTGTATTTGGATCTAGTATGCTCTTGATTTCATCATGGTTAGTACTTAATTATGTTCTCCCTTAGATATAGATCTGGCATGCTCTATAGAATGATGTATTAATAATGGAACTGCATGTATTAAGTCTTCATCATGCTAACATCCTGCAACAACAACCCTAAAGAGGGACCTAGTACCTTTGTATGCTTTAGGTGAGTGCTCAATCTAGGCTGAGTGATGTGCCAATGCACCTAGGGTCTTACTGGTGAATTCTAGGCTGCATCATTGGTTCTATTGTTGGGACCTCTATTTAAGTTGTTTCTAGGATGGTTAATAATTAATACATATCAGTTGACTCTAGAAGTGTTGAGGAGTGGATACATGACTTAAAAGAAGAATACGCATAGAGGTTCAGCAAAGGATCTAAGTTTAACACACGTGCTTGGCTGGAAAAAAATTTGTATGATAGTTTGTATGATATTTTCTTCGTTATTTTACCTATGGAGCTATATGATTTGTTGATTGTGTATGCATCTAAGTGAAATTGGAGGTATCATGCACTTGTTTAAATACATGAAGAATTTGACGCCCTTTATGATGATGATCTGATTTGGACTCAAGCTATGGATACATGGTTCCATGGAGTTTTAAATAGTTATATCTTGAGTACTCAATTTCTACTTATTAATTCCTAGATGTAGCTACATTCTGAGTTTTTACAATATCCAAGGGGAACTTACCTACAAGGCATTCCACTAGTGATCAAGATCCCGATGGTAAATTTTAATTTGGAGAGTAAACCGATGGCCAACTAAACTCCACCATGTGCGGGGCCTAGTGGTAGAAAGGCCGAGAGATAGGAAAGGTGACTTAAGTATAATGAGGCATGCGAGAGGGAGATTGAGAAGTAGTCAAAGGTTATAGAGAAAATGGCATTGTGTAGAAAGATAAATCGAAAAGGTGTTGAAGTTCATGTAGAAGACATGGAATATGAGCCTTGGGAATTCCCCATTTGGGATAAAATGATAGGGAACCCTCCTTGGCCTCACGTAGAAGAGTGTTAGTAGAGACGACTGGGCCATGGGCACGCATCTCGAATCCACCTAACAACCTTTCCCTTGCGCTTGGTTTTCCAACATCCAAGACAACAATTAGTTAGCGCACTAATTCAAGTAGTGGAAGAGTAGGAGAGAGTCTTATGAAAGGCATAGTAATGGTAGCACAAATGGCTTCATTGTTATATGGGAGTAATTTTTCAAGTATATCATCAACGCAGAATACAAGCATGCTTATTTTTAGACTAACTTCTAGAAGTGGTAATGCTTCACAAACTGTTGAGGTATAGTTAAGTTTCACAATTGGGATATAGGGAAGTACATCTTCTGGTCCAACCCCTGCCACAGTTTGGGATCAAGAGGTATATGTAGCTTTGGCTTCAGGTGGATCCGGTGGTTCATGAGATAGGGGAAACATAGGAGGTTCTGGATCAGATGGGAAAGGTCCGCACCAACCCTAGAATATTTACATGGAGATGTCTCTTCATCTTCCAAAGTATAAAGGCATAGAAGATGTTGTTGAACATGTGCACATGTGTTAAATATTATGGCATGAAAAATGGATCGTGGCTTCAAAGAGAAAGGAAAGCCAATTTTCTACCACCTTACAAGGATGTGCACATAGTTGGTATAGAAATTTTGACCCTGACCAAACTTGCATGGATTATGCAGCATTGAAGGATGTTTTCTTAAAAGAGTTCTATATCCCAGAATTTGAGTAGAAGAGTATAAGTGCGCTCAAGGATATCAAACAAGGCACTACTGAGACCGTATATGATTATGTTGCCCGGTTTAAAATGCTTCAATAGAATCTCTCCTATGATATTCATAAAATCCATCATGCACAATGGTTCGTTAGAGGATTGATTACACCATTTAGAAGGGAATTGTCACATAAGACATACACTAATCCGCATGATTCATTGGAGGTAGATCTACATGCCGAGGTAGTTGAGAGTATTGACATTGGTGTTAGCCCATTCTTAGAGGAACAAATTATAACTATGGAAAATTAGTTAGAGAAACTATCAAAAAAATTGGCATATAAAATACGCTTAGGGATTTGGTGTACAAATTATGAAGTGGAAGGTCACACCAAGGATAGTTTCCCCCACAAATCCATAGGTTAATTTCTATTAAAATTCATGATCTATCATTTGAATCATGATACTATCCATGATCTTTTGTTATAAAACATGTGAATGAAGATTGTATCAAGCTACCGTAAAATTTGTAGGTTCACAACTCATGACACGGAAGACTTCCTGATTGGTCGATCCATGGGGCTATAGATATTGGTGTACAATGAATGGAGTTTTAGATAAATCTAAGGGAAAGAACATGCATTAAGACTAGGATCATAATCAGGTTTGCTATGAGTAGAATGAATGACACTTTTAAGGTGGATGTGCGAGAGGATGACGTTATCGTGGTGGATTTGGAGGATGAGTCATGGTAGTCGAAGAAGTGAGTTCCCTCACGGAACATGTTATACATGTGGATCTCCGACCACTATAGGTGTGAATGTCCCTAGAATATTACATGTTATTTCTTTTGAAAGAATCAAAGCTATGAGGAATACCTAGACTTGTATGAGAATCTTAGTAAGCAACATAAGCAGGAGAAAAAAGGTGCAGGGGATGGTTAGAATCTAGCGCATGGTGGAAAATCAATGGATGCCTAAGTTGGAGGCGAGTCCAAGGAGTTACATGTGAATATCACGACTTGCACCGAGGTGGCACGCGCCGAGAAGCATCAGCAGAGGCCTACCATTACTAAGGAGGAGGTTCTACATGCATGGTACCAAGATCCATCCCATCAAAAGGAGGTCTATCAAAAACCATGGAAGTTCTTAGAAATCTTCATGGTGAGATATAATACTTAAAAGAGTGATCAAAAATATGGAGCAAAAGAAAGTATCGAGATGGTCCAAACTGATATAGATGACATAAGGGAAGTGTGTAGAATGTTACACCAGAAAATATCATTCCATTGTTATATGATTGGTTAAAGGAAAATACTCCATGCGTAAGTATTGAGACTAGACGGAAAATCCTGCATGTGAATATTCCCCTCATAGCCTAGATTATGACAAGGAAATCACTCGATTGCTATTTTGGACGGTTGGCTATTGAGTACTATATTGATTGATACAAGCACAAAAGTTAATGTTCTTACCTTATATGCATGGGTACAAATGGGAAGACCCCATTGCAACCTTCCTCTAATGTATTGTTCATGGCTAATCGACTAAGGCCACTCCCATCAAAGTTTTGAAAGATGCATCCATTACCATACAAGGAGCCAAGTTCACTAGAGACTTTAAAATTTTAGCACCGCAAACTCGAGATAGCTTCCCACTCTATTGGGCATCCTTAGTGCTATGCAAATAATGTTGATCTTCATCTCAATAATGACTATATCAGTTTTGAAAACAAGGAGGAGAGAGTTATTATCCCTTTAACAGATGGAAGATCTACGCCTATGTTGAGTGTTAAAGTGAATAAGATCTTAATAAGATTTATGTACGCACCATCCGAGACCTAGAGATGCTTGATACAACTAAAGAAGGAATAATTCAATGGGAGGATGCATACCCATTAGAAATACTCCAAGTGTTGCCTATGATAATTGGGATCAAATTACTTATGCGTTGGTAGGGTGTGAAGTAAAGAGCATATTTCCTAGAGGCATAAAACCATGGTATGTCATGAGAATAGGTAATAACTCAGTACCTTATTACACCGAGAGGGGGATATCCTGTGGTATTCCTAAACACCATGGAAGAACAAGTGTATAGACCCGTTGGAAAGAAAAAATATGCTAGCATATACACTCTTTCAAACAAGAGTAGCATGCTGGTGGATGTCTCATAATGGTAATCTTATAGGATGGGATGAATTTAGGATTGTTCTTGCTACTAGGTTCTTCAGGGGAAATCCACCTACTCAAAGTTGCACTTATTATGGTAATCAACCTAATCAACACCATGTTTAGAAGTGTGAGAGACTATGGATAGAAGGGCAGAAGCTTCACCATATTTTCTATGGGTGCAAAATTTTATTCCACTTTACAAGGATTTACGTGTGCTTGGTATGTATATGTAGAACTCCATAGAGAGACTAGAAATTGACAAGATTTAATTACAATGATGACCTAGATTTTTAACTTCTTCTCTACAAAGCCTCCGATGGAAGAAGCATTGAAATTCATAAAGTGCTTAACTATGGGAGATAGTGCCAAGGATGAAGAACTCCTTTAGGAGTTATTAGATGAAGGAGCCTCAGGAGCACATCTTGTTGAAGAGATAGAGGCTGATGCAACATTACTTCAACACACTTTCCTTGAGAAAGAAAAATGAAAAATGGTCTACTTAGTGGATGATGAAGAAGTCAAAAATGTGGAGGTAAATCATTCAACAAGTAGGTGGGAGGTGTTGGATAGTGTAGATAAGACTGAGCCCTCGTATCATGAACATATGAAGAAAAATAAAGTGAATATTGGATCGAGGTTGAGCCTAAGGAAGCCATATTTGGGTATTATTAGTCGACTTTGAAGTGAAAATAATCATAGAGTTACTAAGGGATTACCAGGACTTATTCCTAGGGGTTACCATGAACTTAAAGGTGTGCATGAGTCGTTAGGGGAGATGAAGATAAAAATTAAAGAGTGTGCACACCCGAGTTAGAAAGATGCCCTATAGGATGAACCCCAACTTGTGCGAGAAGGTCAAAGAAGAAATATACAAAATGTTGAAGTCCGAATTATCAAGCCCTTGATGAGTCATAATGGGTTAGTCCAATGGTAATCGTGATCAAGAAGGATGGACGTATCAAGATTTGCATGGAATCTAGGGAACCGAATGTTGCATCTCGTGAAAGACCCATTTCTATGCCATTCACCGAGGAAATACTTGAAGGCGTGGCATGATGTGAAATCTATTCATTATAGATGGGTTTTCTTGGTATCATTCGGTTAGGATTTCCTAGAGGATTAGGAAAAGACTACGTTTACTACATAATGGGGTAGCTTTACCTATATTGTAATGCCTTTTGGTCTAAAAATGTGCTTATATTTTTGTGCATAGTTGTTTAAGCATTCAATGAATTTACTCACAACTTCTTACAAGTCTACTTAGATTATTGGATGGTGTATGGATTGGTTAAGGATCATTGTGACAACCTGTGCTTAATGTTTGAAAGATGTTGAAAGTTAAGTATCTCATTGAACATCAAGAAGTGCATATTTGCTACACCTTTTGGGATACTGTTAGGACACATAATCTGTAAGGAGGTTTTGTTGGTTGATCCAGCTAAAGTTGCGGTCATTATAGGCCTAAGGGAACTTACCAATCAAAGTGAGGTGTGCCAATTCTTGCATCACATAGGGTATTATAGAAAATTCATAAAGGGATATGCCAAATTTTTTGCACCGTTTGAAGAGCTAACGAAAGGAAAAGGTACATTATATTGGGGAGAACCATAGTAGCATACATTTGAGATATTGAAAGAGAAACTTATTGTCATGCCTATTCTATGTTTTCCTTCATGGGACCAACCATTTGATGTACATGTTGACACCACCGACATGACCATTGGTGTGGTGTTAGCTTAGCCTGGAGAAGGTATTGTAGATCGTCCTATTTTTTTTTCTAGTAGAAAGATGACTCCTACAGAATAGAACTAAAAAACTACAGAGAAAAATCTTTTCAATGATCTATACACTACATAAATTTCTCTAGTACCTACTAGCTACACCATTTGTCTTTTATACGGATCACATGGCATTGAAGTATTTGGTAAAAATCTTTTCTACAAGGGCGCATATATTGCTAGGTGCTCTTATTTCAAGAATTTCATTTCACCATTGTGGTAAAACTAGGGAAAAGTAATTCTAGACCAAACCATCTATGAAGAATGCAATTGGGAGAAGAAGCACAAGAAATTGAGGATAGCATGGTATATGCATATTTATATAGGTTACAATGAGTGCCATTAGAACTAGAGGACATTGTTGTCTTTCTATGAATAGGGATAGCACAAGAAGGAATGAAATATTTGGAGAAAAAATAGCTTTCTACACACACAACCCCCCTATATGTTAATCAGTGGTGACCTGTACAAATTAGGTCAAGATGAAGTATTGCATCATTGTGTATTGGAACATGAGTGCATGACTATCACACAAGAAGTTCATGGTGGAATTATAGGTGGCCACTATACCGGTGACACCACCGCATGTAAGATTCTACTCAAGTAGATTATGGTGGGAGACCATGTATAAATATTGTAAGGTATATTGCAAGGTGTGTGATCATTTTCAGAGTCTAGGAAAACCCAAGCAAAGAGATGAAATTCCTTTAAGACCTATTTCTAGTGTCGAACCATTTGAGAAATTGGCTATCGAATTTGTAGGACCTATTTCACTGGCCACCCGTAGGACTAGATGGCTTTACATTAGTACTTGCATAGATTATCTCACAAGGTGGGTAGAAGCAACACCTATAAAGGATTGTATGACAACTACAATAGCTAGGTTCCTATGGGAAAATGTTCTTACAAGGTATGGATGTCCTCTAAGTTTGAAAAGTGATAGGGAACACATTTTTTGAATGAGATAATCAAGATATTATTAGATGAGTTTATGGTTGTGCACCATAAGACTACACCTTACCATCCTCAAGTAAATGGAATTGCTGAGGCTTTCAACAAGATTTTGAGCTAGACCTTGACAAAAAATTGTGATGTTGGAAGAAAGGATTGGGATGATAACGTGTCAAGCTATACTTTGGGTATAGAGAACAAATTATAAGAGGTTCAAAAAAGCCACACCATTTCAATTAGTGTTTGGAATAGAATTCATTCTTCCTATGGAACTCATGTTACCTTATTCGTGTATTGCACACACTAGAGGTCTAGATGATGAGAAATCCTTATAAGAACAGATTGAAAATATAATTAAGCTTGGATGAGCAACGAGCCATAGCACATTTGAATTAGAAACAAGATAAGGCTAGGCAAAAAGCATGTCATGATAGGCACATCGGGGCTAAAAATTTGGACATAGGATAAATGGTGATCCTTTATGATTCTAAGTTTTTGTGCCATCCAAGAAAACTCAAAGTACATCAGTTGGGGCCATATATTATCACTCACATACTCAATCAAGTGCTTGTCAATTAGAGGCTTGATGGAATACATTTACTCGGTTACTTCAATCGAGTAGGTGAAGCCCTACTATAAATAAGTCTTCTTGGTGATTGTAATAAGGTAGTGTTACCATTTAAGTTAGGTTTTAAATTATGTATTTCCTTCTTCTTCCCTATGCTTTTTCAATTTAGTTGTTGTTCTTGTGTAATAAGCATGTTTACACACTAGAAGCTAATTACTATTTGAAGAATTTTTATGTGTAGGAGACTGCACATACCCTTAGTGTGGGGTAGGTTATTGATATCTAGGTACAAGACTGTTGGAATTGAATGATGAAAGGAATAAACTACTACGGGTGCTATTAAAGTAAAAATATTACTTCTAAAAGATGACCAAATATGGAGATTAATAAAGGGAAAATATAACATGAGGTAAGTAGTTACTATAACAACTACCGTGGAAGGTGTAGTGACAAGGTACTTGGGTGCAAGGAAGTGCACTTTGAAGAGAATTCTGTGATAAGAGGGTAGGAAGGCCCACTAGAAGGTTATAGATGGGGTGTAAAGATGTACCACGTGAAACGAATAAAACTAGTCAATAAATGAGAGGACATTGAGTAGGTGAAGGAGTAATAAATGCATCAAAAAATTGAAACTCTATATAAGGATGGGATGAGTGTTCATTCTTACCATTGTGATTAAGATAGTTTGGAAAAGAATTAAGTTTGAAGAGCTGAGAAATCGTGTTGACGTGCGAAGAGTGTGAAACCAGATATGGAAAGGAGGGAGCTAAGTGCAAAGAGATGAGAAATCATGTTGAGGTGTAAAGAGTGTGAAACCGGACATGGAAAGGAGGTTTTTGAGGAGGAGAAGCTTGCATTCCCACGAATAAGGGTTTGAGAAAAGAAGACATGTTACAAATGAGCTAGGGTACGCGATTTCCTCTCGTGCATGAAGATTTGAGCTAGGGTTTGAGTTACACATTGTAGAAGTCAAAAATGAGTATTTTCAGAGGATTGCAGGTGTAGAAATGACACCAAATAAGGCATCTATAGTAGGAGTTAAGGGAAAGAAGAAGGTGGTTGTGGAGGAAAAGAAATGACCCCGAGAGAAAGTTTTTAGAGATGGAATATCTAGAGGGGGTTATAATAGGCCAAGAATGGGATTCCCACATTCGGAGAAGCAAGATAAGTGAGTACAACCATCGTACTAATGAAAACAAGGAGTTGGATGCATTGTTGAATATGAAGAAAAATAAGTTCACATTGGAGGAAATTTCCATCTATGACGATGTTGGGGAGAATTTATTGAAAATATTGGAGTATATCAGTTATACGAGCTCCCCTACTTCAGAAAATATGATCTCTTGTACCAATAGCTCATGAGCAGAGTACACAAAGACTTATTCTACTTTGTAGGATGAAGAGTAAGGATTTAAGCCATGCTAATCTCCCCAATGATAGAGTCGAAGGCTATATGTGAAGAACTCAATTGGGACTTAACAGACACAAGGCCATAATTCATGGAGACTAGGAGGGGTTGGGGTACACCAATGGGCTGCATGGCATTGACATAGACAAGCTAAGAAATTACCCAGTTGTCGAGTAGTCATGCACGTTGTGACAAAATTAAATGACTAAAAGAGGTGGTCACAAGTGAATACCATATGGATGCACATTTCTAGAAGGATTTCTCGAAGGAGTGGTCTCGCAACAATTCAGGTTACATTACGAAACTATTGTCGAAGAAGCACATTTAGAAGGAAGGATCAATTTTAATGTTGTTTGGTTGTCTCTGGTATTCATGGAGATCGGGGTGCCCGATGGACCAAAGGAGAAGATCTGGGAGTATCCCATGGAGAAAAAGTCACCTACAGAATGATTCAACAAGTACTTGTGTGAAGGATCGATGACCGAACTAGTCAAGCAAAGGGATGAGAAGTGGTATGATAGGCTCTACACAAGGCATTTGAAGAGGAATGGCACATCCCCAAAGAATTTCCTTCGGTGGTGGGTAAGGTAGTATAGTTTGCAGTTTACCAGATTTTTACATTTCATGATTTGTAATGAAGGACATGGCTTGGAGCCCATGGTGAAAATTGACATATTCCTTCACGACAGATGTATTTTTAGGAATCGGTTCACAAGTTCTTAGATGCACACCACCTAACATTCAATGCAGACAAGGTAGACTGTGACTACCACACACTAAGGAAGAAGTATGTATAATTAGGATGTGACGCATATATTGAAAAGATCATCTCATATTTGCTAAGTTTAAAGCCGAGTAAATTTGTTTATTGTATACATTGGAACAACACTGTGTACCTCCAACTGAAGCCCAAGCTAGGAAACGACAAGTATGTGGAAGATGAGTTCGCGCTCCTAGGGCCGCCAAGGGTAAGCATACCGTGGAGAACATTCTAGTGCCTAAGCCCAAAGATAAAATCAAAGTATAGGATGAGGAGGATGAGTGTGAGGATAAAGGAGGTTTGGTGCACATGAGGAGGAAGCCATTAGATAAAGAGAATTAGAGCATGTGACTACACTAACTCATGGGCAGGAAGAAGAAGTGATCCTAAAGTAGTTCAAGGAGAGCGCCACTTTAAAAGAGTATTCAGGTGAACAAGGACTCAAGGTTTTACTCCACAATCAGTGTGTAGGTCACCTCGACTATCTCCATAGAAGGAGACAACTGAGAAAAGAAGAAGGAAGTTGAAGTTGGGTGAAGAGGTAGAGGAATCCAAGGAAAGCACGCCAGGTCTCCTACACCACCTGAATATGAGGAGGAACCACAGAGTAGGGAGGAGCCACAAGAGGAATCAAAGGATGAAGGAATGAAGGATGGAGAGGAAGGAGAAAAGGAGACAACAAAAGCTGCACATGAGATTGCCCGGGTATGTCAAAACAAACTCAAAATCTTGAAGCTCTAGTTCTTAAGGGGCCTAGAACAAAGAGAATGAGTGGAGAACATAGTGCACCAATCATGGGCTATCTTTGAGGACACAGGTAAAATTTTATGCACCCATTTCTAGAGCACTATGACACAAAAGGATTTATATGGTTGGGAGTTGATGGATGAAGATATGGCAACCATATGCACAAGGAAGCAATTGTCATGGTCGATGCACACACATATGGATGAACTAGACTTCGATGTGTGTGAGGATTCATGTGTGTCGAGGAGGTTGAAAAAGACTCCCCAAGCTAGACACATAATAGTAAAGCCTACTATTATGTCTGATGAGCAAGTAAGTAATGCATTGGTAAAGGTCTCCACAGAGGTGGCTTACAAGAACATGGATAAGGCTGTAACCATCAAGGCATTGCGAGGGGAAATTAAAACAAAGAATGTAGAAATAATGTGCCTGATCTAGGAAAAGGACTTGGAATAGAAGAAGAACCATGCCTTTATCAGCATGGAAGAGGCTATTAGGGACCATGTACTAAAAGCACACCCACATCTGGAGTCAAAGGTACTAGAGAAATTTCCTTCAGCAATGCACTATGTCAAGACTTTTGTGGATTTGGTACTTGAAGATGAAACCATGCGAATGCCAACACCAAAGAATCCTGAGCAAGAGGTAGAAAGGGAAAGGGCTGCAGTGAAGAGAAAAATTTCATCTTACGAAGGACTACCTGCAAGCACTACGGAAGAAATAAAGAAGGCGAGACCAAGCCGTGTTTAATGAAATGTTTTGCAAAAGCTAATGAAATGGAGTAAGAGCCCAAAGCTTTGTGCAAATTACCTTAATGGACCATATGATAAGAAATGAGCAAGGAATCCTATTTGCATGTATTACAACTTGAAATAAACAAGAAATCTAACAAATAGCATTAACCTCTATTCATGAAAGCTTAACAAAATATGCCTACTAAAGACTTAAGTAATCAATTGTGTTGTTTACTCCATGAGGGTGAATGAATCTCACTAAATGGCTACATGGAAAAGTTTAGCTATTTGATTACTAACCTAAAATGGGTGCAAGATGAAGCTATTTTAATGGTGGATGACCCAATATAAAATTCTTGATTAGCTTGACTAATGCAAATAAGCTCTTAAGCTTTCTTAGGCTTGTTTTGGCTTTGTGTTATATAAAGTTATAAGTTTGAATGGGTAGGCTTATCCTTGTATTTATAGTTTTCCACTTGGGAGAGATTGGAATTTAGGTGCATGTGGGACAAATGCTAAAGATCAAAAATCACTTTCAGATTAGATTAGGATAAACATGCTTTAGGCTTAGTTAAGCTTGGTTTCGGCTAGTTAACTAGGGTTTAGGATAATTAAAATTTGATTAGAAAGTGATTAGAGACTCAATGAGAGTTGTGAGGGGTCTTGATAACCAATTACAACTGATAGATAGCCTAAAAAGGCAATAGAAGTGATCTAGAGAGAAATAGGGAGGTTTTGAATGGTCGAAAGGAGGAATGTTTAGCTAATAAGAGAGATATTAGCCAAATAAGTTGAATATAGGAGGAATACAACCGAAAGAGTGTTATGAATGGGAATCGAGAATGGAGCAAAGATAGGTTGATTAACGAAGTTTTGTTAATTGAATGGGTGGGACGAAATGGTAATTGTAATCATATTTTAGGTGTCTACATTTTCCCCTCTTTGAGGTGGTGTAAGTGACATCACTTCAAAGAAATTATACAAGCATAAAAAAGTAGGAAATTTTGAAGGGATAGAAGAAAAATGAGTAGAATGAAGGATGCCCCCTCAATTTTCAATGGGGTGATAGGAGAACTTGATCGACAATTGAAAAGATGATGGAAAGAGAACATAAGAAATAATAGTGTGAATAAGAAGAAAGGGGATATAGAAGAAAAAGGAGTATGAGGAAGATGGTGAGCTAACATCCATCCAGTTCCTTTTAAACAACTTTATTTTCATCGAGTTAGCGTTAAAAAGAATGAACACAAGTGTAGAATGACATGAAAATCCATATACGAACAAATTTCCATTGCTAAAAACACCAACTCCGTGCAACATACAAAATGCAATGTAAAATGAGAAAGTAAACAAGCCAAACCTAACAGAGAAACATAATATTTTTTTGTTATCGAGCTTCAATTCCAACTGTGTGAATTAACAACAAGGGTTGATGATGGTTCCCTAAGAAAGGATACATACAAGGGGAATAACAAAGGACACTTTAGTCCGATGATAAAGCAATGTACACTATGAAACAAAGTGCTGTGCAACTTGTTGTGCCCCAAAGTAAATACAAATTAAGTAGCCTAGCTTTTGTTGTGAGAGGTAGATCAAGAATATCCACAAGTCACACACATGAAAAGGTGAGAACCAAAGAGTGACATTTTGTAGGATGATTTTCAATTTTTATAAGTTTTCTAAAAACATATTTGAATGTTTTGATTTTTCTAACATATTTCAATGTTTTTTTATTTTGAAAGTTTTCTAAAACTATGTACGGGAAGATGAGGAAGCGTGGATGTCCCTAGTGATCGATGGGATGTACAAGGTTATAAGGCCATGTGCGTACAAGAAAGGTGAAGATCAGGGTTCATTTTAAGAGACCTCCTGGAAATCAGAGGTGGAGAATACCTAGCGAATATCGCCGGAACCGGTTTCACGGGAAGGCAAATTTTTTGGGGGTTATATGAAAAAAATTTGCCTGATTATCAAGCACTGTGACAGAAGGCTGCGAGCGCGCGATGGGAGATTACGCGCGCGTCACTGCATTTTTTGACGCGCGACAGCAAAATCTTCCGTCGCGTGTCTGCCTGACCTCGACCTCTGCTTTCTCATCAAAAATCTCGTATTTGCGCATCAACAAACTCTTTGTCGTGCGTCTGCTATGCGTCAATATCTGTTGTACCTCCTTATCGCGTGTCACTAAGGCCTATTGACGTGCATCAACAGGCCTTAGTGATGCACGTCAATAGGCCTTAGTGACGCGCGTCAATAGGCCTTAGTGACGCGCGTCATTAAGGCCTATTGACGCGCGTCACTAAGGCCTATTGACGCGCATCACTAAGGCCTGTTGACACGCGTCAATAGACCTTAGTGATGCGTGTCAATAGGCCTTAGTGACACACGTCACTAAGGCCTATTGACGCGCATCACTAAGGTATATTGACGCGCGACAAAAATATCTGTCGCGCGCGTCTCGCAACCTCTGCCCTCTTCTTGCTCATCAAAAAAACTCCATGTCACTCGTCAACAAAATCTTTGTCATGCGTCTACTATGTGTCAATATCTATAGTATCTCCTTTTACGCAAACCCTCCTTATCGCGCATCAATAACTTACCCCCTTGTCGCACGTCTATAATTCGGGATATATCATATTGTTGAAAAATGTGAAGTAGAAGTGTTCTACCCATCGCGAATAATCTAGGTTTATATAGGGGATATTTTTCAAGGGTAGGCGGCCGACCCTAAAAAAATTAAAGTGTAATTTTTAGGCGAACAGTCAGCACATGTCTGTGCAAAAATTCACCTTTTCAAAATTTTCAAAAATGGAATATTCGCCATATTACAAATATTCACCACTAAAATTTTCCCGGTGAAGATGCAAAAATTCCCCAACTATTAGTTGGGAGTATTCAAAGGAAAACTCTTTACAGGTAGAAGTGGGACCCAAGGCCATTATGGATAGGTTTGACATGATGATGAATGTAAACCAATGAAGTACTTGAGAAGAAGCAAGGATGCCCCCAACGTAAGTTGGCCTAAAAGCACATGATATAAAGGTAGGAGAAGATTTTTTTGTGAAAGAGGAAAAAGGTGTCCAAAAACATGTCAAAAAAGTAATGTTATACACATAGATGTTCATAATGAAGTAGAAGAACGATGTGAATGATATGAATGTAGCTTAGAAGCCTTGCGATGAAGAAGTGATTAGCTAAAGGCACAAATCGTGAGACAAGATATGGACTAAAGTAAGAGTTTGAACAAGGTTTAAAAATGACCCTTCGTAACATACTAATCCTGTTTACTCATAGAGATCCAATTTGTGTACATGGAATTTATTACCTCTTGAAGGGAAGATTTAATAGACAAGCAAGTGAGGACACCCTAGCCAATGTGTAGGAATGATACAGTTTGATAGGTGATTTTGTGAATGGATGGTGGAAGGATAGTCGTACATTGCTCCACTGCCAGCCAGACGTCCATAGCCCCAACAGAGATGTATTTGATTCTAATCACAACATTTCTCTCCCCAGTCAGTAGGCATCCATAGCCCGATAGAGATTATTGGAAATACCCCAAGAGAGAGTAATATATCAATTTACTTTTGCTTTGTAGCTTTTAGCTTTTGATTTTTGATTGATTTTGATTCTTTTTCTTTCTAAAAACTTATTTCAGCTCTCTTGTTTGACAAGGGGTTAAGAACCACAAATGGCTTGATGGAAGGAGGTGGAGGTGATTACAATGACAACATTGGCTAGTGTCAACAAATATGTCCAAAAGTTTTTCGCAATAAGTTTAATAGATGTTGATTGTGATAGGATCTTTAAAAGGTCAGTCATTTTTTAATTTACCAAGGTGAAAAAGACCGGGGTCAAATGGATACCATAGAGATAAATGTTGCAAAATGCGTGTGAATAGGCTAACCAAAAATATCACCAAAGGGATGAAAATGGTAAGAAGACTTGAAAAATTAAGAGTAAAAAAGGGAAGAAATAACATGCATGTGTACGCAATACCTGATTGCAATGTCTGACCTTTGTACCTTTGATTTTTCTTGTGTTTTCTCAATGTTTTTGTATTTTTGTATTTTTGCATTTTTTTTTATTTTTAGATTTTTGATATTTTTTGGAAATGTGGGAACAACAGATTCACTCTGTGTGGTAAGATCTAACAACAATGTTTGCAACTTCCTTGATAAGGGAGACTAGGCATATTTTTTATCAATCGTGATATTTTCTCTGATCTCAATGATCGACGTGAGCTCGTACTCAACAAATGATTGTGATTTATCCTAAAACATGGATTTCATATGTGGTATCTTGAGTTCCCTATCCAAAGGTTTCTACACTTTGCATCATACTTGATGGTTGCGTTGGTGTGTGTTCTTGAATCACGCTTGATTTACAATTTTAAAATTATTCGATTTTTTAAGAGCTTTGGGGATCTCGGAAGTTTTGACCTAAGCTTGATAATGAACCTATTTGGGTTTCTTATAAGCTAGCGTGTGAATGTTTTGGGCCCGAGAAGTGGGAGAAGAGAGTGAACTTTTATGATTAATGATAGGAATGAAAGAAATGATGGTGGGCTTGCCTTGGTCATTGGTATAAGGATGATGTGATGGACGAATAGGATATGGTTCACAAATTGAAGAGGATGAACTACCGTGAGGTGAGCCACTAGTAAAAGATGATGAAGGGCTACCACGATATGGCCCTAAGATGGAAGAAATTGGGCTATGAGGACATGGCCCAAGAATAACAGAAGATGATGAAGGGTTGCTAGGGTGTGACCTAATTATAAATGAGGAGGGACTACGGGAGGGGTCACATAAATATAAGAGAATGAATGGCTACTAGGACGTGGCCCAAGAATTGAAGGGAATGGGATACCAGGAGGTGACCCACAAGTAGAAAATTGAGGGCTACTAGGATGTGGCCCCGGGGATAGAAAGAAGATGATGGGCTACTCGGTGGTGACCCAAGCTGAGATTTTGTTTAAGGAATAACGATAGATAAGAAATGATTGGGAAATGAGAAGTTAGGCCACAAATGAATGCTAGACCCTGACATCTCATCATGCTTAGAAGAAGGTGAAGATGGAATAACAGAAGAAGAATCAAGTTCCATGACCTCAGGCTCTTCCTTTATGTTCTGATAAAAGGAATCAACTTCTTTTCCCCAATACGTGAGCATATCGAGTTCTATAAAGAATCTTTATTTGCAATCCTCTAAATGGATATCATCGTGTAGTCTAATTATTTCTTTATTCTAAGATAAATACATTAGTAGAGGTTATTTTTCATTGTCCATAGAAGGTTGAATAGAAGAAACAGTATGATAAGTAGGGATGATTGATTGACAAAAGAAAATTACTCAAGAGAGGAAGTATGATTGGTGGTAGGTGTCTCATGAATAGATGATGTGGATCTAGACCTAGATTACTTTTCTATAAGACGATGTAATGTAGGAGAGAAAATAGGATTGCATAGCCATCCGTTAAGTTGTGATGTAGGATTTGAGTTAGATGATTGACTAGAGGGAATCCAAGTCATGGAACTATTCGACATAGGAAGAGGTCATTGAGATGACCGATGAAGGAGGCCTCCGCAAAGAAAGGGAGGACCATGACTCAAGAACCAAATTCAATCTTCGATTAAGGAAATGTGGAGTCACATGAGTCTTCAAAGGAGGAAGATGTCACCGAGATGATTTGGAATAAAGGTCCTATGAAGGAAGGGAGGAAAATGATTCAAGATTTGATCTAGGGGTATTTGAACAATAGTTGGGATCGAGCCTTCAGAAGAAGAGTGGGAATCTGAATGGTAGTTTGGAGCTAAATCAGAAGAATAAGAGTGGGGGGGAACCTAAATAACAATTTGGATTACAAGCATCCAAACCATACCACTGAATATAAGATTAAGGTGGGAACAGGGGTATCGATTGGGCTCTCTAGCATGAAGAACCAAATGAGGTTTAGTCGTAATGGGAATCTTTTGGTGTGAATTACTAAACCTAGGTTCCGTATTATAGTAAGTGTGAGAAACCACATGATAGTCAGTCATTGTTGGTGTCATTTAGGTGTGAATTCCTAGACCTAGATAGTGTGATGGAACTCTTTCAAAGGGAATAAAGTGACACATTGATTTGAGTAACATAATGACATCTAACTAGACATTTTGTAAGTATTGATATGCATGTGTGATTTTCTAAAGAAGGTCTAAGGAAAATAGACATCGTGATGATGCAATATTGATGAATAATCATGCAAGTTTGAAACACAAAGCCAAACAATAAGGAAATACACCATATGCAAATGCATGTACACAAAGTGAAATTTTGATGCAAAGATGATCAACACAATGTCAATATTTACGTCAAGCTCAAAATGAACAAGGCATAAATATTAACAATGGGTAGACATGACTCCTAATAAAAGGATACAACAACGCGTTCAATAACCAACAAGGCCAAAATGTTAAAGGGTGATGCTTGATAAATGTAAGCCACGTAACCACACCAATTAAACACATTAATCAAGCTTCATGAAGAAGTGAGATACTAGTGCCAAAGTTATATCGAAATGACACAAACAAATTAAGCGACACTCTTCAAGATTTTGGACAATGTTTGAATAAAAAATAAGTCAAAGTATACTAAGGATGTGTTAAAATTTTTGCAGCGTAACACCACAATACAAAAACTTAGATCACATTTACGAAAAACATGACATAAGTATCTTAATTGTGTTGAGACAATGCAAACAAGGAAACACGTCAAAGGAAATCAAATTATGAATCAATCCTAATCTGTGATGATGATCTTGAAATCAAGATCAAGTGGTCATCAAAGATATAAGGATGCATCCACGCACTTTAGACGTTTAACAACTCAGATTTCATGCAAACATGGATGAGCATAAACGGATAAAAAAGTGGTGAACACTATCTATGAAAACACTCTTGAAAGATGCCTTTTATTGTCCCAAATGGGCAACAAGAATGCAAAGGTATATATCAAAAGATGAAAAATAAACTAAGCACCACTTGGGCAGAGCTTCGCCTCATTCGAAGGTGAGAAAGAATCTAAGCTAAGTGAAACGTCGTCTAATTTCGTGATGCAAGATACACTTAGATCCAACTTAAGTGGATTCTTTTCCTTGTTCGAAAAACAAGGTTCTGAATCCAAACAAGTTATCACTTCATGATGGCCAAGACACGACAAAGGACTAGTAAAGTGGGCCTCAAGAAAAAATGGCCTCCTTAATAAGATCTCTCAACTAGGTGTTACAAAGTCATCTAAGAGCAGGCACGATTTACCCAAAAAGTCACACTAACTAATTTGGGAGTATCTTGGATTTTCCCCCTTCAAGTACAATGGGAAATAAATGCATCCATCATGTACTCTTGCCAGGGTTGCGATACGGACAACTTTGTAATGCTAACTCACAAGGAAAACTAGTCAAGTGGGTAAGCGAGGCGCTTCCTATTTCATCCATGAGGTTACACAACGGTGGACTACTTTAGGGTTCCTAGAACCACCCCCATTGTTATAGCTTAAGGAATTATGCCAAAGGGGTTATGTTCTAGTTAAGCGGATAGGGACGTACCCTTTTCCGAAACCTACAATACAGTGTTTTGAATATGGTGTGTTTTTTATCTTTCTTAACTTAATGTGGTTTTAAGTAGCACACCATTTGGCAACTTGTAAGAACATGTGTATTAGAAGTTTTGTATTTTGTTTTTGATGTCTCCTTTCTTTGACAAGTGATTTTTTTCCTACATACCAAGGTTAGTAATTTTCCAAAACGTCATACAAAGGAGATGAGATATTGTTTTGATTTCCCAAATCGTCCTTAGGCGAAAGGAAAGAGCATACGTAACAAGGTATCTCACTCAAATTTGTAATAACTGGAAAATTCTTAAGTACAATGTGAAAAAGAGTTATTTTTACCAACTTCTAAAGCTAATGAAATCATTTTTCAAGTATAAAGAAAGTGGTGAAAAGTTTCGATTCCCAAGATCACTTAGAAAGGTGCAAGGGAAGAGCATATGCATTCACAAATAAAGATGAATTTTTTTATTAATTTAGTATAAAAAAATTAATGCAAATAGAATATCTAAACCACTTTGTTAGAACCCTACAAGAGTTAGAAAACCAAGAAAATCAAAAATTCTAGAAATCCATTTTTGCACTTTTTAACAGCTTTTAGTAATTTGCATTTTGGAGGTCTCCGAGGCACTTTGAGAGTTTTTGTAATATAAATAACTATATAGAAGGTATATTACTTTTATAAGTTTTGTTGCAAAGTATTCTCTGTTCTCTTTTTTATGCCTATTCAAACTCCAAAAACGGGTTAACGAGTCAAAAGTTATGATCAAAACAAGCAACACTAAAAATATAATGTATGAATCTAGACTACACAAAGACACTGTGCACCCAAAATAATGCATATGTGCCCCACCAAATGGATATGCACCTGATCAATTCATACATGGGGAAAGAGAAATTGCAAAATGGGGATAACACCTACGTGAGATTTTCGCCAGTGCACGCTAGGGTTTTGACGCTGACACACCTAAATCAATGGATACACCTGTAAAACAAATTTAGTAAAATTCAAAGTATACCAAAAAACACATACACGTTCAGATAGACAGAGACGCTTACAACTCGACATGGAGACTTAGGGTTCAACGGAGACACGTCTAAGCATAAAACAAAAATTTTCAAATTTTTACACAGTCAAGCTATTTATACGAGATGCGCCAGAGAAGTAGAGACACAAACCATCCAATGGAGATGCATGCGCGTCCCTGCAGTGATAAAATATTTTTATGATAAGCACCACAAAATAGGTGCACTCTTGCCCTGATAGGGATTCTATGGTTTCAATGTGTACGTGCCCCTTCTTAACACCTACGCGTACCTTGTGAAAAACCCGTAAAACTCACGGATTTTCAAATTTTCAAAAGAAAACAGGTTAGTTGTTAGTCAAAGTTTGATATTTTTATATAAAAACCCAAAAATACATGTAAATGAAGGTCATTTATCTAGGGTTAGAAACAGAAATGAGGAAATAACAAGTGATTTGATCCAAAAACTTGAAAATGAACTTTGAATAACTCAAAGACCTCCATTAATGGAGGATGGACATAAATGTCCCACTGAGGCGTGCCAAATGTGTTCAACGAGAGGTTTTGCAAAAGATATTGAAATGGAGTAAGACCCCAAAGCTTTATGCAAAGTTCCTTAATGGACCATATGATAAGAAATGAGCAAGGAATCCTCTTTGCATGTATTAAAACTTGAAATAAAAAAGAAATCTAACAAATAGCATTAACCTCTATTCTTGAAAGCTTAACAAAATATGCCTACTAAAGAATTAAGCAATCGGTGTTGTTTTTACTCCATGAGGGTGATGAATCTCACTAAATGGCTACATGGCCAAGTTTAGCTCTTCCATTACTAACCTAACATGGGTGCAAGATGAAGCTATTTTAATGGTGGATGACCCAAGATGAAATTCCTTACTAGGTTGGCTAATGCAAATGAGCTCTTAAGCTTTCTTAGGCTTGTTTTGGTTTTATGTTATATAAATTTGTAAGTTTGAATGGGTAGGCTTATCCTTGTATTTATAGTTTTTACTTGGGAGAGATTGGAATTTGGGTGCATGTGGGACAAATGCTAAAGTCCAAAAGCACTTTTTGATTAGATTAGGATAAACATGCTTTGGGCTTAGTTAAGCTTTGTTTTGACTAGTTAACTAGGGTTTAGGCTAGTTAAACTTTGATTAGCAAGAGATTAGAGACTCATTGAGAGTTGGGAGGGGTCTGGATAACCAATTACATTGATAGATAGCCTACAAAGCCAATAGCAAGTGGTCTAGAGAGAACTAGGGTGGTTCTAAATGGTCGAATGGAGGAATGTTTAGCTAATAAGAGAGATATTAGCCAAATAAGTTTAATATAGGAGGAATACGATGAAAGAGTGTCGTGAATGAGCATATGAGAATGGAGCAAATATGGGTTGATTAACGAAGTTTCGTTAATTGAAAGGATGAGAGGAAATGCTAAGTGTAAGCATATTTTAGGTGTCTACACAAGCCTTGAACATATTTAAAACTCTAGAGGTTCTCATCAAAATAAAAACCACGGAGGAGTAAAATGAGGTCTAGAAAGTGATGAAGGACAACACATCATTGTGCCACGTAGAAAGATTAGCACTAGTTAAACAGAAGTGTGAGGCCCTTGTAGAAGCATAAATACCACACAAGGATCGGCTAGATGAGCTTGTGAAACTCATCATGTAGAAGATGGATTTTCTAAAAGGAAGGATGACTGCAATGTCCAACATTATTTTGGTCTTACTGTAATGAGAAAGGAGAGATCGCACAAGGAAATGGAGTCCCTTGTTGTGGACATTCTAGGAAACATAGAGGAGGTAATTGTTGATTATAAAACCTTGGCAGTCGAAATAAAGGGGGAATATCCCGAATTAATTTTTCAGGTTGAAGTGGATGAAGCTGCAGAGTAACATCATTCTTTTATTCATATAGATTCATTCTTATTCTTTCCATTCATATTCTTTAATTCATTTTTGAGACAACCATTTCCGAGGTGGAAATACAATTAGTGTGGGGTAATGTTGAGCAAATAATACTTAACAAAAGGCACACAAGAGGTCCGCACAGGAAAATAGGGCATGTTCAAAGGCGCAAATGGATAAGGGAAATACACGTGCAGAGGATAAGTTCATATTTTAGGACTTAGCCATTTTTGTACATAAGAATCTATTTTTAGAGATGGCATGCAGAGCACATAAATGAGGTAGAGAATTGTGCACCATGCATTGACTATTTTTGAAGGATCAGCTACAAAACACTTTGTATGGATGTGGGCTAAGAATAGGTTTATCACTATCAGTTAACTAAAGGAAGTCTATTGTTAGCACACTTGTATGTGGGGATATGACTCGTAAAAACATTTCGTAAGAATAATAATAGCATACAACCTATTTTAGGATTGGATAAGTGGTGAAGGGTAAGTCCCCACCCTTATAAATATGTAGTGAACTATGTAGAAGAAGAGAATAATAAGAAAAAGTGTGTAGAGAGATAGATATATATATATGTATGTGTGCAATACTAGACTATTGTATTAGATCTATACATGTATGGGCATAGAATGCCATTACTATAAGATTCTATGTAATTGTCATATTTACCATAATGGAGGATGTTGGATGAATATAAGTGTTAGTTTTGTGTGTATTTGGATCTAGTATGTTCTTGATTTCATCATGATTAGTACTTTATTTTGTTCTCCTTAGATATAGATCTCGCATGCTCAGTAGAATGATGTATTAATAATGGAGCTGCATGTATTAAGTCTTCATCATGCTAACATCCTGAACAACAACTCAAGAGGGACCTGATACCTTTGCATACTTTGGGTGAGTGCTCGATCCTAGGGTGAGTGATGTTCCAGAGCACATGGGGTCTTACTGGTGAATTCTAGGTGGCACCAATTTTTGATCACCTTCATCGCATGGTTTCTTGCATCAACATATTTTTATCACTATTTCATCTCACCTTTATTATTTTCCCTTCTCCTAATTTATAATAGTTTCAACACACTTACACTCTTCTCACTCTCTCATACTTACACTCATGTTTCCTTTTCTTTAACAATATTTACATGCTCAAAATTATCTTTTATAAACAAGAATGACTTGTCAACATGACCTTTGACCTTTCAATAAAAAATACTCTTCAACTAACTTACTTTCCCATATGTATAAGGAGATGAAAAGGTCTTCACAAAACCTCCCTCAAAATTTGTATTCTTGCATCTAACATGTATCGTTATGCCTTCATGATCTATAGGCTTCTTTAAGGATTATCTAGAGTCAAATGATGAATAATGAAGGCTTATGAACTCCTTACACACTACCACATCTGAAAATACTCCTTCTACCCCCATCAAGTGGTTTTGTAATTGTCAAAACAATATTTTGTATTATCTTTCACATTAGAATCTTTCTTCCAAATATAATAAGTGTAAAATTTTCCATCTCGTGAAAGCACGTTACAAACTCTTTAATTTGCTCCATAATCTCTTGACAATTCCATTACTCACCATTTCATTTATCATGACACTATAAAAGCTCACTAGTCTGGCTAGGTATATTTATATCGAGAATGCATTCAAGGTCTTTTTATAGGAAACTTCTTGTGTTTATGTTTGGAAAAGAGCACATGTGAAATTAACATGTAAGAGGTCTTCATATATAATAACAACTTGATGTCCATTAGCTTAAATCTTGAATTTCCTTTTCTAATAGTTTAATAAAAAAATTCATGTTGTAGACACTAAAATTAGGTCACACTCCCCTTTAGTCCCTCGACGAATAAACAACCTTCATCACATTCACCTAGCCATGACCCCTTTCACCTCACTAATATTAATTTAATAAAATTATTTCCTTATCCTCACTATATTTATTATTTAAATATTTTATTTTAAATAATATCCACACATACTGATTCACTTAGACACCTCACCAAGCCAACTCAACGTAAGACCTCTTCTTAGTAAGTTGCCATAACTAACTAAGACTTACCAAAACCCTAAAAATCAATGCCTACATTCCCTCTAACCACATTCCCACATCCTTACAATAGACTCCCGAGTCTAATCCACGAGTTAACGATATGAGATCCAAGGAAATCAAGAGGATCTCCATATTTTAGTAAACTTAGGAAAATCCCACCTTGAACGAGCGTCGTTTACCCCTAACCATCACCACTTAATCTGGGACCACCGTCGATTACCCTTTTAACCCCAAAACAACCTTATTCTAAAGGTTAGAGATTGAAAAAGAAGGTTGGCGAGCATTAACACATCTCGGAGAGATAACACATCTTCGAGAGCTAATTCCAAAGATAACATGCATTAAAGGAAGGAGATCAAGTACTTTCTCTTACATAGCCATCCCAACATAGATTTGATCCAATTAGGAAATAAGGAGAGCACATGCAGCCCATGCAAGAGCTCCCCAATGTTTGGTGATCCTCTGCAGCATTCAACCTCTTATCAGCACCTTCATTCCTCACTCACATACATTCAGGACTAGAATCCCAATAAGTACAACATCATGCTTCTCTGGTTTATTTCATTTCATCATTATTTTATCATCTATTGTTTACCTACCCACCTATTGACCTTCTCCAACACTTCCACCTCCATATACCCATTAAAATCTTGCCAAATCCTACCCAAATCACCCAATACCTCATCTCGACTAACAAAATCCATTGTGCAATCACAAAGGAGACCCAAAGCTTGTTTTGTGGCATTCCCAGATTTCCACAGTAACCAACACCGGTTACACCTAACCGTCATTGGTCACCCTTAACCGACATTAGTCTCTGTATTTTCCCATACAACCCATAACAGAGACCTACCCACCTAATTTCATCTCACCTTCATCCATCTGTGAATATACCTGAGACCTCTATCAGACCTGCAGAGATCCAGAACCAGTCACTTGACCTTTGGATCCTATTCTAACCTAGCCTATTAGATTAGATCTATTTCTTATTGTGTTTTAAGTGAGATACCTAAATCATTTCAAACTACAATAGGATTAACTTTGTTTACAACATTAAATTGTTTTAAAACAGTGGACTGACAACCATCTAGGAAGTATCACACTTCCCGAATCTAGCATACGCTAGGTAGTTCACTACATATATTGTTTAATTTCTTTTGGTGGTCTTGCTTTTCATTATAGGTAGTTCCTCCTAGCCAAAAGGAAGTTCTCACAATTAGTTGTGGATTCGGAAGTCATATGCGCGCAACAACCCATCAACCAACATTTGAACAGGTATTCCTCTACGCCATTACCCTATTTGTTTCATCAATACTTCAAAGAAATGATCTAGAATCAGGTGAAACAATTTGGCATGCCAGTGGGACCCATCCGGGGTTCCTTGCATATCATTCATCCTAGGAAAAATTGTGTGCTTGTTTCCCTTCTGAAAAGCATACACATTAATCTTATTCCTGGTAACCCACCTTTTCTTTCTATTTTCTCTAAAGGAAACCTTTCTTTTGTGTAATTAAAAAGAACCATTTCTTCGTGTTTTTGCATTATAGTGAAAGAGCATCCCTCTTCCTCCCAACTCTTTGTGTCATCCAACTTCACACTTTAATTTGGGCTTAAAAATAAGTGCATTGCATTTTGATTTATCACATTATCTCACATTATTTGAGGGAAACCTATACTGCTTTGGAAGTCATGACCAGGTGATGGTTGAAAAATGAATCGTGAAAAGAACTTCTTTCCTTTTCTCTTTCTCTAAGTCTTACGAAGCCTTAACAAAAATTAAAATATACACATTCTTAAACAACATCCTACCGGAAGAATCTGTAGGTGATCACATGATCATGGTACAATGGGCACCCACTCATTTCTGTCGAGTCATACTTTAGAGCAAAGCCCGCCCCACCATAACATACCCGAAACCTCACCTTTTAGATCTCCTTCTTTGTAGGAAGCCATCTTCACCAAAAATTCTATTTCACAACTCATGTGTGAGTCCTAAATAACATAATCTAAAAAACATAATAGAAAATGGAACTCCTAGGATCATATTTTTCTTACTTGTTTCTACTTGGATTGCGTTTTGAGGTGAGAGATCACATTCTTCATTTTTTTCATCCTTGCATGCTCCTCATCACAGCTAGTGTATTCGGCTTTTCCCGAGTGTGTGCTGGGCCACATCATCACCATTCTCGAATTCTAGGTCTGATTCTACATAAAATGTTAATTCATAACCACTTTTCTTTCATCATGGTTACCTTTCTTACATCGTCGCTTACCTATACCCAACCGACATTGGTTCTAGGTCCTTTTGCTAACCTACCCAAAAGGACATTTTATTCATCATCTTCCACTTTTCATAGTCCCTGTCACTACCATCATACCCATTGACATTGTAAACATCATCAAATTTGGCATACCTATTAGATTTCACCTTCTACTTTGTTTTTCACTCACTATCCATTTTATTTTTATTGTGAATGACAGTTTACCCTTTAATCGGCGTTGGTTTGCCCTAACTTGCATCGATTAGTCTGTTTCACATTCTAACCATCATTTTCTACCTAATCCACTTTTTTCCACTAGATTCACTGTTCCTATTGTTCTTTGAGTCATTTACAGAGAAGCACCCCTACTTGATCAGTACTGGTTCACATGGTGCTGACTTGAAGATAAGAAAGTGCACTCGTATTTCATGCCAGTTGTCAACCACTCCCACCTAGTCCTTCACCACCTTCCATTTTATCACCAACCATGGATCCCATCTAACCTATTACTATCACTACCAGAGATGAGGAGTTTGCACGAATCCTTGACCAAAACCTTGCAGCTTTGAAGTTTTTCCTTTCCCATTTGTCCACTCGAGATGCCTCGGGTCAGTTGATATATGACATGCCCATATCTATCCCCCCGAATCTCATTTCCACTCTTGCATCAGCCCCATCTGGCTCTGTGTTTCCCGCATCTACCTTACCCCCAGTCATTTCGCAACTAGGTCATGTACCTGCTTATGATTGTCGCATCTACCATCTCTGTGACACCCATTTACATCCACCATACCCTCGACAACTACCCCAAAACACAACCTCATCTACCCCTAATGTCTCACACATACCCGTAGCTACATTACCACCTCCCATGTTGGTGACCCCTACCCCATTTAAGAATGTGGTCCTTTCCAATCCACAATTGTTGGCCCCTATTGACCTAGGGTTACCACGAATCTTCCACCTCCCTATACATACTACCAACAACCTCCCATTTCATCCATTATTCACTCTGTGCACGTACGTACCCCTATTTCACTACCTTCTTATCAATCAACCTACATGGAATCCCCATACACTGGAGTGCCACCCCTATTATATGCCCAAAACCAATCCTCTCATGCTATAGGAAGCACCCAATCATCACAACCCACCAACAACCTAATTAAATTGATGTTGGACAAGATGCAGACATTGGAGGCATTGGTTTCCGGCTCCCGTAACACTCTCACCTACGATGAGATTTGTAATGAACCCATACACCCATCCATTCCAATCCGCTCATACCCCGTGCATTGGGAAATTTCTAAATTCAATCGTTTGATAGCTAAGAAGACCCACATTAGCATTTGTAGTCACTGAAACACGGGTGTTATCGATCACTCATGATGATGCCTTGCTCTTGAGAAGCTTTCCCATGTCCCTCACTAGACCTGCATTAGATTGGTATAGTGGGTTACCTAGACACTCTATATTCTCATTCAATTAGGCAGCCCAAGCCTTCTTATCATTTCTATATCAATATCGTCAAGAATGTTACCATGACCAATCTATACTCCACGCACGTCGATGAGGATGAATTTATCATAGATTTTTTTACTCGCTAGCATAGCTTGATCAACCAACTCACCTTCCAAATGCCCCATAAAGAACTTATCAAGCTCTTCACATGGGATTGTGCTAGACATATCTCACCGACCATGCAGGTCCAAACCTTCAACATTCGATGAAGCATTCACTATGACACGAAAGCTAGAGATTTAGGTGATCGAAGAGAAGAAAATCCAATTACGCAATAAAAATTTGGCATTCAAGTTGAATAATACCTCTTCTTCTTCCAACCAAAAATAATTATTCAAAAGCTAAGGGCACTGCTAATGCAATGGTACTCAAGGCTGACCTAGTACACCCATCAAATCAAAGCTACCCCTCATCTAATCTCTCACTGTCCAGGACTTTTCAATTCGGATGAGAGCAAAGAGAAATATACCCCAATCGGGAACCTTACTCTTTTATCTTAGAAAATCTTATCAAAGCCAAATCCATCATCCTTCCACCTATAAAACCACACACTGGTTTTGACCCTACTCGACCCATGACCACATGGTATAAAGAACATGATTTATGTAATTATCATTGAGTAAAGGGTCATAGTGACGGCAACAACATCACTTTCAAGAATATTGTCCAATAAATTCTCAAGAAAGGTGAGTTAACTAAGGATAATCCTGATGCACCTGCCAACCAAAACCTAAACATCTTTAAGAAACCATTTCCCAACCATTCCCCTTCATCTCGATCAAACCAAAGGTGAGACCTCGACTCACAATACCCATACCTACAAGGTTCACGATATCTTTAATGACGTACACGTCACCTTCCAATTACCCCATATTTCTTCCATAGAGGAGATCCTAGCCAAAAATTATCCTTCCGCATGGGAACCAACCTCCCCTGTTCCTTCACCAACAGAGGAACACCTTTCATCTCCTTCATCACCTATGGAGGAGTCTTTTGCTAACATTGAGACCATCTCACCCTTGGCTTTCCCACTTAGAGAACCGACACCTACATTACCTCCTCCACCCATAAAGGAGCACCCATTATCTCCTCCACCCACAGAGGAACACCCATTACCTCCTCCACCCATAAAGGAGCACCCATCATCTCCTCCACCTATAGAGGAGCTCCCATAATCTCCTCCACCTATCATAGACCCAGTTGAGATACCTTTGCCTCTTGGTGAGCATTCTCCATCCGCTACCCAAAATCCTGCTACCTACTTTCAGCTCTCTTACCCACGGAAACTGAAGCTAGCCAATTTCCCATCTCTAAGACACATTTTACGGGAATTGCCATTAGGTCCTCATCAAAACCACCTATAGACGTGCCATTCTCACGTTTGGTCGATCACTTAGATTTTGTGGATAGAGCCTTACTATGGGGGCATCTTTTGCTTCCTGTTTCAACATAGATGTAGAGGTCAGTTACTGATACCTCCACTATCTACCCAAAAATATTTTGACCAATCGAAGAAAACAGAACCACTCTATCATAACTCCTTCCACGACACTTGTTATATCTCAAACCACACCCTTACCCATAACTCAACCTACACCTAAACCCAAACCCATACCTACAACATTTTCCTCGACTAAACCTATTACCACTTTAGGGGTCACCCCGACCACTAGCCTTACTCATCCACCTATCAAACTGGATTTAGCTACATCCTCCAAAGTCAACACCATACCTACTCCTACACCCAAATAGAAGAACCAAACCCATCGACCTCATACCTAGCTGCACTAATCACACATGCACCTATCCCATCTGTCTTTAGGATCTCAGCTTCCCCACATGGTCAAGAAACCTCCACCCACCAATAAACCAAAAACACAACAACCCATTCCTTCCTCACAAACCTCTAATCTCCCCAGACACCCAACACGACTTACACCAGCACCTATAACATCTTTACCACCCATACCTCCAATACCCTTAGTTATTGCTTCACTACCCACTACACTTTAGTTGCTGTCTCTCACACCCCAAGCACGACCCACGTCATCTACCTTCACAACACCCCCGTTATCCCCGTGGGTAACTCGCCCTCTTCCTCCATCTAATTTTCCTTCTAGACCTCGTACACCCACATCACCTTTACCCAAGAAGGTGTAACCCAAAAGCAAAACTCCACTACCCCACAACAAGGTAGTCAAAACAACCACACACCCTCCTACCCGTCCATCTACTATACCCCTACCTAAACAAACACGACCGACACCTAAAACCACACCAACACCTCAACCCATAGCTCAATCTTCTCCTCCTCTTCCAAAGACTATTACTTGACAATCAACCAAACCTACATCGAAACCTACGATCACTTCCCATTGTGATCCACTAGCAAGGTCCTATACCAAAATTTTAACCAACCTCCTGGACACTTTTGTCATCACATTACTACTATTCAAACCTTATGACCCCCTAAAACCCAAGCCAAAAGGGTTTGATGATACTAAAATTTTCACATACCATCATGTGTCGGGGCAAAATGTGGAGAAGCTAAGGCCTTAAAATCCTTCCTTATTCAATTATGTCCACTAGAAACCAACTTTGATGATGACAATCCTACTTCACCGACACGCATTCCCACACTACCCACTCCACAACCACAACCACCATCCTCACAACTCCTAGATCCACCCCAAATATTTTAAATTAACATGGTTCATATCAGAGAGCTTTCCATGCCACCACCCCAATGTCATTGCGCCCAACTCACCTCACAAGGATTTTCTCCTCCAGTAGGTTTTTTCCCTTCATGTTATTATACCACTCATCCTACACCTTCTCCATTTAAAAACTCCCCTCAAATCAACATGATACATGTCACTACACATGCGTGCGAGAATGATAAGGGCAAAGAAAAGGCAAGCTGACCCACCAACCATCCTATACCCAACATACCATCTGCACCCATACCTAAAATCACTATCCATGGCCCCACGTACCCCATTTCTAATGGCATCACAAATGACACCATTCTCAAACAATTACATCAATATCCCCTCAAAATGTCCTTATATGACCTAATTCAAACCTTGGAATCCCATTTTCAAGCTCTCATGGAGGTTCTTTAATCTATTGAGGTTTTAACTAATGACCCTACACCCATAGCCTCCATATCACACCCCATCATGTAGCATCTCTCACCAAATTACCACCTTGATCTTCATCACCCTATTCACCAAGTAGCCTCCCTTAGCATATCGAGAGGAAGAGATCGCGCCACACCAAAATGATGTCCTAGACCCAACCCTCTTCATCTTTGTCCACATCGATGACATATGGATACGCCCTATGATGATTGATGGGGCACTAGCATTAACATCATTTCATCCCATGCATTTTCTCAATGCACATACCGACAATTGCATGCATAAACATTTGGTCATGTGACATTCATTCAATGATGCTATAACCTCTACACTAGGAACCGTCATCCTCCACATTCACGTGGGCCCCCGCACTGTTCCAAAAAAAAATTATGTCTTAGAGGGGGAATTCCAATATAACATGTTACTTGGCAGACCCTGTATTCGTGTCATGGGTTGCGTTCCTTCCACTTTACATTGTTGTGTAAATTTTGAACATGAAGGACACACTTATACCATTCCAGCTGACCCCTCACCTTTCAAAACATACAACATGCTTTACTGACCCAATGATGTGCTCATACCTATTAAGTCATCTACCTCCACAACCACTACTTCTTCACCTACGCCTCCACCTACCAGTATAGTTGCTTCTACCACACATACCTCCTCCATTCCTACCACTACCATAACCTCCACAACTGACCCATCAGCTTCCCAATCCATTAACTCTACCTCAGCATCGACCTCGACACTTTATCCATACCAGCTACCTACATACCAACCACTGATCCCTTGGAAGGTGTTTTCAACACCTCACTCTGGGGAGTACCGCTTATATAGTGTCAACACATTCCTTACTCCACAAGAGTATGGAAGCCTTCACCAACACCCATGTTATGATCACCATATAGGAGAACGTCTCCTTTATGGTCCTCCTTACCTTTGTACTAGTCTCACCTATGGGGGACTTGATACTACCACTTACACACCCAAACCACCACCACAAACCTGCCCATTTTCTGCTGACTTCCAATCACTTACCAATCACCATTTTTCCCACACCTTCCTACACTGATGTGCATGGAAGGGTTTTAGTTTTATCTTTTATGAGAAAGGCCACCATACCGTTATTCCATGTACCACCCACAAACATAACGACCATAGTGGTATCGGCTTTCCCTGAACCACCTACCAAACAGGCCCACATTGAACTCATTAAGGACACTAGCTCTTCTACACCTTCTTCACCCACTCCACCTTCATCACCACCTTCACCGACAGAGTCGATGGATCCTGAATCTATCCCTCCTAACTTTTTTTTCATAAACACCATTTCCTTGGGGCCTCTGACTTATCAATGTGAGGGCGAGGCCCCTTCCACTCTTCCCTTCCTGTATCCTAAAATGATCGATGATGATACACCTTCAATTAACATCGTTCAATGTCAAGATGATGAATCCATACTCACCTACCTTGGTGTAGAAGACTCATATATTCATCGGTCATTACCTTCTGAGATGTAAACCATGTTGAATGAATTGACTATCGAGATCAACATTCATACTCAGGATGACCTACACATCCTAAAGATTGGATAATATTTAGATGCTTGCTGAATAGGAAGCCATCACTTCTTTTCTCAAAGATCATAACCATGCTTTTGCTTGGTCTTATGCAAACATGCCTAGTATTGACCCCACCATAGTGGTCCACAATATCGTAACCATTCCCAATGCCAAACCCATCAAACAAAAGTTGAGGAAAATGCACCCTCGCATTGCTCTTCTCGTCAAAGAATAACTTCAACGCCTTCTTTCCATTTCCTTCATCTTACCCATTGATTATCCTCATTGGATTTCTAACATTGTCCCTATCACTAAAGCAACCGGGGGACTCCGCATTTGCATGGACTTCCGTGACCTCAACCTAGCCTTCCCGAAAGATGACTTTCCCTTACAGTATTGACCAGCTGGTTGACCTTACCACTAGTCCATGAGATGCTATCACTCATGGATGGCTTCTTGGGTTATAACCAAATCCTACTTGCCCCAGAGGATCAACAAAACCTCATTCATCACCCCTTAGGGGACCTTCTACTATTGAGTCATGCCTTTTGGCCTTAAAAATGTTGGTGCCACATATCAATGGGCTATGACTTACATCTTCCATGACATCATGCATCACATATTAGAAGATTACGTGGATGATCTCTTGGCTAAATCTAAATGCCGCTCCAAGCACCTAACCATCCTCAAAACCATCTTTGACCACCTCATTAAATATTGTGTCATCGCCTTTAGCCTAAGAAGTGCGTCTTCATGGTTCTCTCAGGAAAGCTCCTGGGATTTATTGTTTCCCTCCATGGTATAGAAGTTGACCCTGCTAAAGTCAAGGCCATTCTCAAAATGCCTCCACCTACTAACCTTAGACAACTTTGTAGTCTGTAAGGTAAGTTGTAGTCCATTCACCATTTCATTTCCCAATTATCTGATCAATGTCAACCATTTCATCATCTACTCAAGAAGGATGTCTCCTTTAAATGGGATGATGATTGTCACAAAGCTTTTGAGGCATTAAAACAATACCTTCTCTAACCACCCATACTCATTCCACCTAAAGACGATTAACCTTTTTACCTATACATATCAGCTACTAATCATTCCTTAGGAGCCATGCTTGCTCATCGCGATGAACAACACAGGGAGCAGGTGGTTTATTACATAAGCCGTACTCTTTTGGACTATGAAACCCGATACACCCATCTTGAAAAAAAAATTCTTAGCCTTAGTTTTCATTGCCACCAAACTCCGTCATTACCTACTTAACCACAAAACCTATGTTGTGACCAACACCAACCCCTTACACTTCATGTATGCAAAACCTTATCAAAATCAATGGGCCATGCACGATGGCTTATGCTTTTAGCTGATCTTGACCTCAAATTCATTCATCAAAATTCCATCAAGGGCCAAGTTATCACCGAAAATTGGTTGATGCACCTATTTCCGGGGATCAACCCTCTAATTTTGACTTTCTAGATGAGTCAATTGCTACCCTTTCCCTGGACAAACCTCCTTACCAAATGACACTCTTTTTCGATGGTTCCAAGTGTCAGCATGGGGGTGGGGCTGGTATTATCCTCATTCCTCTTGATGGTGAACCCATGCCTTTTCTTTCAAATTAGATTTTGAATGTACCAACAATATTACCAAATATGAAGCACTCGTACTAGGTCTCTAAGCTGCCTATGCCCTAGATGTTAAATCAATAAACATCTTTGGTGATTCTCAATTAGTCATAAACTAAGTCAATGGTATGTACCAATGTCGTAACGAGATACTTCAAAAATATAAAAATCATGTAGACATACTTTTGACCACCTTTGATCATTACACCCTTCAAACCATCCCACGTTCAACCAACAAATTTACAGATACCATGGCCTGCTTAGCTTCCCAAATACCCGCTTCATCTTCCGATTCTATAATCTTCATCACCGTACAATGAATCCAATCACATTCTTATTTACCTCATGATGTTTAATCAATCGGAACCGATACCCCTAACTCGAGTGATATTTTGTATAAACAATACTCTGACTACCTTTCTCTCTCCATTTTACCTCCTGATCTTACCCGTAATGGACAACGCACCTTCCTTAAAAAGGTCTCTCGTTACGTCATCTTGGGGGGACTCCTCTATAAGCGTGTCTTTGATGGTATTCTCTTACGATGCCTCACAAGTTCTGAAATTCCTTATACCATTAAGGAGGTTCATGATGGCATATGTGGAGGTCACTTCAGTGGCCTTACTATTGCTAAGCATATTCTTCACCTAGGCTATTACTGGTTGACCCTTAACCATGATTGTTGCGACTACGTCAAATGTTGTGTAAAATTCCAACAACATTCCAATCTTCATCATACACCCAGTCATGCCTTACAAGTCACTCGTGACCTTTGGCCCTTCTCTCAATGGGGTTTGGATCTTGTCGGAGAGATCAATCCTCATTCATCCCAATGTCATCAATGGATCATCACTACTACCAAATATTATACAAAATGGGTGGAATCCATACCACTCATTTCCATGAAAGCAGAGAAAATATGTGAGTTCATCAACCACCACATTATTTGTCGCTTTGGTGTTCCTCATTGCCTCATCACTGATAATCGAAAAAAATTAAAAAATAAAATATTACAAAATCTTTTGACGCCTTCAACATTCAGCTTAGTTTCTCATCACCTTATTAACCACAAACCAATGACCAAGCCGAATCCACAAAAAAAACCTTAAAAAAATTCTTATGAAAGTGGTTGACAATACTAGGAAGGATTGGTATATGCACATTCCTTTTGCCCTATGGGCATACCACACTAGTATTCGCACTTCCACTGCGGCCACACCCTTTTCTCTGGTCTATGGTATAGAGGCAGTTTTGCCTCTCGAAGTCCAAATCCCCTCACTCCGTATTTCTCTCCATGACATGCTCAATGACGATGACTTTCGTCAGGACCATTTACCACAGCTAGATTTATTAGACGAACGTCATCTTAATGCTCTAGATCACCTTCAAATTTACAAAAATGTAAAATTTATCAAACGTGTTCATGAACGAACCTTCCAAGTCGGTGACCTTGTCCTAAAAGAAAATCAACACGTAACCAAAGAATAAAAAAGTAAACGGGGAAAATTTTCTCCTAATTGGCTTGGACCATACATCACAACTCATACCTATAGATTAGGAGCTTATCGTTTATCTTCACTCGATGGTAAACCCAAACTCCGAGCCCTTAACGCCTTGCATCTTTAACCATTCTATTATTGACTTATCATCCTACCTCCCTTTTGTCTCTTTCCATGCTTGTCCCTTGAGTTCTATTCACTCTATACACCTCACCAATGATTAAACAAGAATCATGTGAGTACCCATCACTTCTTCTCTTGAATTTTCATACCACAATAGCTTTGCACATAGCATGATTCTCATGGATACTTTTCATCCACCTTTAGATTAGATCCCATGGTCGTTTCTCCTACCTTTTGAACAAGATTCCTATATTTCACCTTGGTCTTGTCCATGACTGCAAAGACCTCTCATAGGACCAAATGCATTGAGTCAAACTTCTAATAAAAAGATGACTCCCTCAAAAGGACATCTTCCTCTTGACACTTGCTTCTATAAATAGACTGCTCCCTCAAAGGACAGCTATGTACAATTTTTAAAAATAAAATAAAAATGAGAGAAATCAGAGCCTCCCACATCACTCAGCTTTAGGAAGACCTCAAGGAGTTCAATTTTATTTATCCCATATAGACTTCCCATCGATCAGTCTATCTCAACTATAGGTCAAAAATAACAACCTTTTTGTCATGGACTTGCCCATTGTGACCTCGGATCTCTTTCCCGAAGTGCATGCTACCTCATACCATATAAAAATTAACTACCTTTCACCCTTTTTATCATTCCCACTCCCATTTCCTCATTGTCTCAAGGGACTTCTTGAAACTTAGACATTTAGTGATCATGTGACTACTTTTCACCGTAAAACAGTCAATCGTGCAATGTCTTTTGGGTCTTATGTTCATCACCTCCTCCAAGGTATGATTGAATTAGTATGATCCTTCCCAATCAAGTGGGTTTATTTCCCCCTCTCATCTTTTAACCATATTTTCTTACATTTTGATTACCTTATACAGGACTTGGTCCTCGACGCTTACTTTTGGGGTAATCTTCTTCTTTTGCCATAATCAACCCCACCTACATCACTTTACCTAGAATCAACCCACACCTAACAAACCTAAACCCACAACATGCTCAAACACCTACCACCTGTTTTTCATACCTCCTCATATTCTTCCCTAGCTCATGGGAGAACTACATCAGCCTGAGGTCCCTTTTCGCTAGGACTATGTAGGCAGCACTCAGGGCATGGGGCCCTTGGAGGTTAGCTCAGCCATCCTCTACCCTCAACAATTCATCTTCCATGTGCCTCACATTACATCACACCTAACTTTGTTTCCCTTTTATACCCAACATTAGAAATTAAACCACATACATAACAAGTTGTTTCATATTTTAAACATTATCACAACATACATTTATTACGCCTACCATTTCTCTATCATCACTATGCATAGATTATACCACATCTCACATATGACCCATAGTATCATTCATTGAAAAAAATAATGAATCACAACTTCACCTACTTTCAACACAACCATGCCTAACAAACCTGACTCAATCCATGCCTATAACCTAACTCAACCATGCCTAAATTGACCTGACTCGATCCATGCCTAAATCGACCTGACTCCACCATGCCTAACTCACCTAATTTCCATCCATACAAAAAAACAAATCCATATCTCCTCTAACACAAGCCATAAATCAAAATCTCATAAACACATAAACAAATCAAAAAAAAGACCATTTACCCCACCCCTTTTACCCCCTTTTACTCCCTTTTACTCCACCCTTCACCCTGACCATTTACCCCACCCCACCTTTACCCTACCCATTTACCTCACCTTTCCAACCCTCATCATTTACCCCACCCCACCTTAACCCCTACCTTGGCCTTACCCATGCCGTGACCTAGATATTTGGACCTGGACCATCGCTAGTGACCTTTGACCTCATGTGTTTGCTATACCTTGTGGCACTGTTACCTATGTTGATTGACCTGATGACCTTACCTAGCCTATTACCATGACTTTATCCTGACCCTACCTTTAGTGTACCAAAACATACCTAAACGTTCCTGAACCTAACCTACATTGTGTTTCCTGACCATATCCTATACCTTAGATACCGAAATCACTTCAAACTTGTTTGGATAAACTTCTCAACCTTAGACGATGTAGAGTTTTCATGTTATTCAACCCAAGATAGCATGCTTTGCGGTTTAGATGTGTGCGTGTGTTTGACTGTTGTTATCTTTGACCCTAACCTATTACCTAGAATGGCTCGAGTATACCTTTTACCCTTTTTCCCTGTGCCCACCTACCTTTTCCTCGCATTTACCTTTTATCAAACCACTCACCGATTCTTCTTGTTGCCTCGTCAGTTCTTGGTTTGAGGGGGATCACCTTCACCCACACATGGGGCAACCACATCTTATTTTTGTTAGCATCGCTTACCAATACAAGCTATGAAACAAAAAGGGGCAAAATGTAGACACTAAAATTAGGTCACACTCCCCTTTGGTCCCTCGACGAATAAACACCCTTCATCACATTCACCTAGCCATGGCCCCTTTCACCTCACTAATATTAATTTAATTAATTTAATTAAATTAGTTCATTATCCTCACTATATTTATTATTTAAATATCTTATTTTAAATAATATCCACACATACAGTTCACTTAGACACCTCACCAAGCCAACTCAACCTAAGACCTCTTCTTAGTAAGTTGCCATAACTAACTAAGACTTACCCAAACCCTAAAAATCAATGCCTACATTCCCTCTAACCACATTCTTGCATGCTTACAAGAAGTTCCCAGTCTAATCCATGGATTAACGACACAAGATCTAAGGAAATCAAGAGGATCTCCCTAGTTTAGTAAACCTAGGAAATCCCACCTTGACCAATGCCGGTTACCCCTAACCATCGTCCGGTTAATCCGGGACCACCATTGGTTACCCTTTTAACCCCAAAACAACTTTATTCTCAAGGTTATAGTTTGAAAAAAGAAGGTTGGAAAATTTTGGCAGAAGGTTGGTGAGCATTAAAACATCTCATAGAGATAACACATCTTCAGAGATTGAATTCCAAAGAGAACAGGCATGCAAGGAAGGAGATCAAGAACTTTCTCTTACACAGCCATCCCAACACTGATTTGATCTAATCAAGAAATAAGGAGATCACATGCAGCCCATGAGCTCCCCAATGTTTGGTGATCCTCTGCAGACATTCAACCTCTTATCAAGACCTTCATTCCTCACTCACAAACATCTAGGACTAGAATCCCAGTAAGTATAACGTCATACTTCTCTGGTTTATTTCATTTCATCATTATTTTATCATCTATTGTTTACCTACCCACCTATTGACCTTCTCTAACACTTCCACCTCCATATACCCATTAAAATCTCACCAAATCCTACCCAAGTAACCCAATACCTCAACCCAACAAACAAAATCCTTTATGCAATCACAAAGGAGACCCAAAGCTTGTTTTGTGGCATTCCTAGATTTCCACAAGAAACAACACCATTACACCTAACCACCATCGTTCACCCTTAACCGACATCGGTCTCGTATTTTCCTATACAACCCGAATAGAGACCTACCCACCATTAGCATATTTAGCATAGGCATATTTATTGCATTTTATTATATTGTCTTGTATTTAATAATGTGTAACATGTGAACTCTAGTCTAGTGACTTGCATTCAATATTGTTATGTTGGATAACATTCAATATTGGTATTAGTAGTAGTTACATGTGCATGTGAGATGGGTCTTATCATCTCGTAGTTTGGTGCTTGATAGGGTGTCATGTCTATCCATATGAGGTCATCTAATATCTATAAATATTACAGCTCTTACATTGTTATGTAATCTGATTTCATGATCAATAATATTTGTGAGGATTTCGTCCCTCTTTGGTCATTACAATCTTATTCTATTCTATCATTTGGTATCAAAGCTATACCATTGTTATCATTTGCTATCGAGTAGGTTCTATCCAAGCAAGGTTGAAGAGGAGCACTATTGGAGAGGATCCATTGGAGAAGAAAATCTACATCAAAGGATATCCATTGAAGCATCCCACACCTCGATTCCTTCCGAGCATCCCTCAACTAAAATTTTACATATCCACTTATTTGGAAGGTAATTTTTATTTTTTTGACTATTCATTAGCATAGCCAATTGATCCAACATATTGGTGGAATATTTAGATTTGGAGATCTTAAAAAAATTAAAAAAAAAAAGATCTAAGGATTTGGGGTAGAAAAAAAAATCTTGAAAAAAATTGCAAATCTAAAAAAGAGTGAAAAAAATCAGATCTAAAAAAAAAAATCAGATCTCAAAGAAAGTGGAGGTGTGAAGAATTCGGGAGCAAAGGTTGAAGCATTCTCAAATCAACAAAATTCATGCAAATAGCTCTCGAAAAAAAGGATGTAACATTTTCATATAATGTCGGATTGATGTGCCATTTTATTTTCTATAAAGATAAGAAGGAGGCACACAATGTTTTAGTTTCCATCATCTTCAGATTCGACCTCTACATGTGATGAAAATTCTATGCAAGTCGGGACATGTTTTTTTGAAAAACAATCGAGATCTAGCTGGTAAATTGGTAAGATCTCAAAAATAAAGATTCCTATTGTTCTGAAATTTTGTGGGTTTCAAAAAAAATATTGTATAATGCTTTTGTCAAAATTTTAGAAAAACCTGATCACGGTTTATGAGAAAACGTGAAAACAATTTTTTATTATATGTTTGGTTCTATCACACAAGATCTTTGATCTCATAGTAGCATTCGGTATATACGGTGCCTCTGGGAAGAACTTACGAGTGATGTCATCATGACTACTACTGTACTTAATACCTAACACAACTACCTAAACATCATCTGGGCATCGACCCTATAAATCAATGGGGAGTAATAAGGACACAATACACACACATTTGAGCCCTCCCATCCATTTGTGCTTGCACAAACTCCTCTTAAATCTTGTCTACATACCATGTACTAAATTATTTCATATGCATTAACACCTCTTTCCGTACTAACGGGCATATTGAAAGGGTGATCTTCTTCCACGTACCAACGGGTATATCGGAAGGGAGTGTATATAGAAAGGTTTGGTATATCGGCCTAACAAGATATATTGAGAGGGAGACCATAAACTTGGAGTGATAAGAGCCTTACCCTTTGTCATAAATTTAGAGTTTTAGAAATTTAGATTGCAAAAATGGGTGTCTAAGCACCAAAGTTCTTCTTACTATATTCACAACGGCTTAGAGGAGACAACTATGCTTTGCATGGAAACTGAAAATCAAGATGTTACTTGATTTTGAAGACCTATGGACAGTTGTAGATGGAAGAACAACAAGATCACTTGATGATGGAAGACAACAAGTTCAATTTGACAGGGCCAATCAAAAGGCCAACTTGATCATCTTGTTTGGTGTAACGGATGATGTGCAACCCCACATTAGAGATGCCCAATCGGCTAAGGCTACATGGGATAAGTTGAGTACGGTCTATGAGGTAAAGAACAAGAATGCCATCCTTAACCTACTATCACAACTACATAGTCTCAAGTTCAAGCACAATGAGAAGGTTGAAGCTTTTTTGAGAAGAGTTTCTACTTTGAGGGCATCTCTACTGGCATTGGAAAAAGAGATAAGTGATGAGGACCTCGTACCAATTGTGTTGCAAGCACTTCCTCCTTCCTACGAATCTTTATGACAACTATCAATATGAGTGAACACACAATCACCTTTGAGAAGTTTTTCAATCTACTCCAACAAGAAGAGGTAATGAACAACAAAGATCATGAAGATGAGAAAACACTATCTTCCAATCATAAAGGAAAGGGAAATTTCAGTCCAATCACAAGAAGTCCCAACAAAATCAAAGTCAACAAAGGGACCAAAGTCATAGAGAAAACACCAAGAAGTGTCCCATTTACAATAGAGGGGGACATGAAATCAAATATTGTTGTCACAATTCCTACAAAAGGGTTCATCAAATAATTCAAAACCCAACAACCAATAGGGTAACAATAATTCAAATCCGGGGAAGTCCAATAACAACAACAATCAAGAGTAGAAAAATGGTAATTGGAAAATAAAACCCAAACAAAAATGGTACATTATCGAACATGAGGATGATTCAATGAAGGACACCACATGTATTCTACTCAATTTGATGAAGAAACCAAGTCCACACAAGATATCTAGTATTTTGACTCAGCTGCAACTCGACACATGACTGGATGCAAGGATTGGTTCTACACACTACGTGACTCACCTAACAAGAACCATGTGTCACTTAGGTGATGACTCATCATACAAAGGTCAGGGGATTGGAAACATTTCACTACCTCTTGGATAGCATGACTTTGCAAAATCACGATGTATTGTATGTACACAGGTTGACCAAGAATTTGCTATCAGCTAGTCAACTCCTTGATCATAACTTGAAGTTGGATTTTGATAGTAATAATGGAGAAAAAGTGTACTTGATAAGGGTTAAGTGAAAAGGTTCCAAGATTGTAGCAAGAGCCTCTAATGTGGGACTCATGTTTCAACTTGATTTTTTCCATAAGGATGATCAAGCTCTAGTGCCCAAAGACACACAATCAGCAGAACTATGGCATCACGGATATGGTCACATCAGTTTTGGCTATCTCCAAACAAATCAAAAGGGAAACATGGTGAAAGGATTGCCTACAATCAAGCACAACACTGACAAGTGTCACAATTGCCTAGCTGAAAGCAACACAGTACCCTTCTAGAAGAACACATATAGAGTTAAGGGAAAGCTTGATTTGGTGCACACCGATATTTGTGGGCCCATGCAACAAGTCATTATAGATGTCAATACTTCATGCTTTGTGTTGATGACTACTCAAGAAATATGTGGATATATTGTCTAAGAGACAAGAGTCAAGCCTTTGAGACATTTCGAAGTTCAAAGAACTTGTTGAGAATGAAGTTGGTCGCAAGATCAAAACTCTTTGCTCAGATCGAGGGGGGGAATTCACAAGAAATGAGTTAAAGACTTTTCTGGAAGCTCATGGGATTCGTCGACAAATGCCTCCTACTCACACACCACAACATAACGGTATAGTTGAGAGAAGGAATCGTACTATCATGGAAATGGTGTGATGTATGATTGACAACTCAAAGTTTAACAAACACATTTTGGGCGGAAGGCTGTAAGAACTGCAGTCTATTTGTTAAACAGAGTGCCCATAGTAGCTCTTGAAGGAGTGACACCTCAAGAAGCATGGTCAAATTGGAAACCATCAATTGCACACCTAAGTGTATTTGGGTGCAAAGCTAGCATGCAAATACCCAAGAAGAACATGAACAAGTTGGATATAAAAGATGAGAAACTGATATTCATTAGATACAGTGAAGAAGCACTTGGGTATAGATTATGGGATCTGAAAGCAAAGAAATTATACACAAGTAGGGATGTTGAGTTCTTTGAGAAGAAACAAGCAGATGCTCCACTCAACGACTCAAAAAACATGCGAAATACACCTCTTGTGAAGATAGAATTTGATGTTCCAACTCAAGATGATAGTGATGAATTGGATGATGGTGAAAATTTTGATCCACCACAAGCCAATGAAACAACTAAGAAGTTACCTAAATGGTATACTCAATTAATAAGAGATGTAAATTTGGATGAAGCACCTAGCACATCATCCAATCCTAGACCTAGAACTCATAGTCAAGCTTGTGAAGAGGTCAATTATGCCCTAATGAGAAGAGTTGTTGAAACAGTTGAGCCATCTATAGTTTAGGAATCCCTATAATCAAAAGCTTGGAAAGATGCCATGGATTCAAAGTATCAGTCAGTGATGAAGAACAACACATGGCAACTTGTCAACCTTCCACCAAGGAAGAAACCCATTGGATGCAGATGGATATTCAAGACTAAGTAAAAATCAGATGGGACTATTGACAAGTATAAAGCAAGGCTTGTAGCAAAGGGGTATACACAACAAGAAGGAATTGATTATGAGGAGACATTTTCTCCCACAGCCAAGATCAAGACAATCAGGATCATCTTTTCTCTAGCTGCATAATTTTGTTGGAAATTCCACTAAATGGATGTGAAAAGTACCTTTCTTAATGGATATTTACAAGAAGAAGTCTATATGACTTAGCTAGAGGGTTATGTAATACCAAGAAAAGAGATGATGGTATGCGAGACTCATAAAATCTCTATATGGCCTAAAATAGGCACCCCGGACATGGTTCATCAAAATTGATGAGCATCTCATACGTCATGGATTCGAAAGGAATCCCTATGACCCCAATCTTTACCTCAAAATCAAGTGGGGAGATTGTCATTGTGGTTTTTTATGTCGATGATCTAGTCATTACAAGAATTTCGTGAAGATGATCGATGCAACAAAGAAGCGATTTTAATCGATCATTCGACATGATAGATCTCGGGCTCATACACTATTGTCTTGGGTTGGAAGTATGGAAAAAAGAGAATCATATCTTTGTGTCCCAGTTGAAATACACCAAGACAACGCTTGAGAAATTCAGGATGACAGACTGCACTGCTATTACTACACCTATGGAAGTGAGACTTTAGTTATCTCGTTTCGATCCATCACCACCGGTGAATGCAACTCTCTATCGGAAGTTGATCGGGAGTCTCATTTATCTAACATATACTAGACCAAATATCATCTTTGTAGTCACATATTTATCACGCTTCATGCAAGAACCAAAAATATGTCATTGGAAAGTAGCAAAGAGAATACTAAGATATCTAAAGGGTTCAGTTGACCTTGGTCTAGAGTACAAGAAGAATGACAACTTCTTCTTGACATGATATTCAGATTCAAATCATGTAAGAAACATGGATGATAGGAAGTCAACATCAAGCTTCATCTTATTTATGGGATCTAGACCAATATCATGGGGAAGTAAGAAACAAAACTTTGTTTCTCGCTCTTCTATAGAAGTAGAGTATCGAGCTGCGGTGAAGCTATTTATGAATCAGTATGGCTACGCCGAATACTGGAAGGAATTGGTCTACCACAATAGAAATATACTCTAGTCTATGTTGATAATGAAGGAGTTCTGAAGCTTGTTCACAATCCATTATTTCATGAGAGAACCAAGAAAATTTAAGTAAAGGTTCATTTCATACGCGAGCATGTCTTGAACCTCAACATACGCTCCAGTTCGTCCTACAACTAAACGAAGGCGAGATATTTTCACTAAGTCACTTGCACGTGACAAATTCACACTATTCGAGAGAGTTCCTCTCCACTTCATTGGAAACTATGCAAAATTAATGGGGGAATGTTAGAATAATTTAGCATTGGCATATTTATTACATTTTATTACATTGTCTTTTATTTAATAATGTGCAACATGTGCACTCTAGTCTAGTGACTTGCATTCAATATTGTTATGTTGGATAACATTCAATATTGGTATTAGTAGTAATTATATGTGAATGTGAAATGGGTCTTATCATCTCGTAGTTGGTGCTCGATAGGGTGTCATGTATATCCATATGAGGCATCTAATATCTATAAATATTACAGCTCTTGCATTGTTATGTAATATGATTTCATGATCAATAATATTTTTGAGGCTTCCGTCCCTCTTTGGTCATTGCAATATTATTATATTCTATCATTTGGTATCAAAGCTATACCATTGTTATCACCACCTAATTTCATCTCACCTTCATCTATCTGCGAATATACCGAGACCTCTATTAGACCTCCAAAGATCTAGAACCAATTAACTTGACCTTCGGATCTCGACCTAGCTTGTTAGATTACATCTATTTCTTATTGTGTTTTAAGTGAGATACCTAAATCATTTCGAACTACAATAGGATTAACTTTGTTTACAGCTATAGACACTAAAATTAGGTCACACTCCCCTTTGGTCCCGTGACCAATAAGCACCCTTTATTACATTTACCTAGCCATGACCCCCCTTCACCCCACTAATATTAATTTAATTAAATTAATTCATTACCCTCACTATATTTATTATTTAAATATCTTATTTAAATAATATCCCCACATACAGTTCACTTAGACACCTCACCAAGCCAACTCAACCTAAGACCTATTCTTAGTAAGTTGCCATAACTAACTAAGACTTACCCAAACCCTAAAAATAAATGCCTACATTCCCTCTAACCACATCCCCACATGCTCACAAGAAGATCCTAGCCTAATCGGGGATAACAACACGACATCCAAGGAAATCAAGAGGATCTCCCACGTTTAGTAAACCTAGGAAATCTCACCTTGACCGACGCCTAAGTTAAGCCGGACCACCATCGATTACCCTTTTAACCCCTAAACTACCTTATTCTCAAGGCTGGAAAACATTGGGAGAAGGTTGAAGATAAATAACACATCTCAGAGAGATAACGCATCTTCAAAGAGCAAATTCCAGCAAAAACTCGCATGCAAGGAGATTGAGCATCTTCTCTTGCACAACCATCCCAACCATGATCTGATCTATCCAAGCAAAGAGGAGTGTACATACAACCCATGTAGAAGCTTTCTTTTAGCTGGTGATCACTTGCAGCCTTCAAACCCCTCATCAACACCTCCATCCCTCACACACAGGCATTCACGACTGGAATCCAAGTAAGTATAACATCATACTTTCTTGGTTTATTTCATTTCATCATCATTTTATCATCCATTATTTATCTTGCCCCCTATTGACCTTTTCCAACATTTTCACCTCCATATACCCATTAAAACCTTGCCAAATCCTACTCCAGTAACCCAATATTTCACCCCGACTCACCAAAGTCCTTTGTACAATCACAAAGGAGACCAAAATCTTGTTCTGTGATATTTTCAGATCTCATAGAACCAACACCACACATCACATAACCTCCGTCTTAGTCACCCCCGACCAATATCGGTCTCTGTATTTTCTCATACAACCCTAAACAGAGACCTACCCACCAAATTTCATCTCACCCTCATTCACCTATGATCTACCCGAGACCTCTATCAGACCTACCGTAACCTAGAACCAATCATTTGACCTTTAGATTCTATTCTAGCTTAGCATGTTAGATTAGATCTATTTCTTATTGTGTTTTAAGTGAGATACCTAAATCATTTTAAATAACAATAGGATTTACTTTGTTTACAACATTAAATTGTTTAAAACAATGGACTGACAACCATCTAGGAAGTATCACACTTCCCGGATCTAGCATACTGTACGCTAGGCGCTTCACTATCCATATTGTTTAATTCCTTCTGGTGGTATTTTTTTCATTATAGGTAGTTCCTCCTAGCCAAAAGGAAGCTCTCATGATCAGTTATGGATCCGAAAGTCATATGCACGCAACAACCCATCAACCAACATTTGAATAGGTATTCCTCCTATGCCTGTTACCCTATCTGTTTCATCAACACTTTAAAGAATCGTCTAAGAATCAGGTGAAACATTTTTGGCATGCTCGGTGGGACCCATCCAGGTTCCTTGCATTTCATTCATTCCTAGGAAAAAATTGTGTGTTTTTTTCCCTTCTGAAAAGCGTACACACTAATTTTCTTCCTTGGTAATCTACCTCTTCTTTCTATTTTCTCTAAAGGAAACTTTTTCTTTTGGTGTAATTAAAAAGAACCATTTCTTCATATTTTTTTCATTGTAGCTAAAGAGCATCCCTCTTCCTCTTCATCTTATTGTGTCATCAAATTTCACATTTTTGATTTAGGTTTAAAAATAAGTGCATTCCATTCTAATTTATTGCATTAGCTCACATTAATTGAGGGCAACCTATACGCTAGAAGTCATGCCCAGCTGATGGTTGACAAACAAATCGTAGAAAAGCACTTCTTTCATTTTCTCTTTCTCTAAGTCTTACCAAACCTCACAAAAATTCAAAATACATAAATTCTTAAACAACATCCTACCAGGAAGAAGCTGTAGGTGATCACATGATCATGGCATAGTGGGCACCCATCTCACTGCTCAGTCGAGTCATACTTGAGTGAAGCACACCCACACTATAACATACCAAACCTCACCTTTTAGATCTCCTTATTTGTAGGAAGTCATCCTCACCAAAACTCTATTTCACAATTCATGTGTCAATCCTAAATAGCATAAGCTAAACAAACATAATAGAAAAGGCACTCCTAGGATCACATTTTCTTGGTGTTTCTGCTCGGCTTACATTTTGAGTTGAGAGATCACGTTCGTCACTTTTTTTTTGTTTGTTCATCCTTACACACTCCTCATCATAGTTTGTGTATTACGCTTCACCTGATTTTGCCTTGGCCATATCATCATCATTCTTAGAATTCGGGTTTGATTCTACATTAGATTTTAAGTCACAACCTTTTTATTTCATCGTTGTTTTAATTTCACAAGAATAACCATCATCGCTTACTCTCGACCGCATCATCGTTATACCCATCCGACATCGGTTCCAGTCCTTTTGCTAACCTACTCAAAAGGACATTTTACTTCACTTTCTTCCACTTTTCACGGTCTTGGTCATCACGATTTCCCATTGACGTTGTAAACATCATAAGATTTGGCATAACTATCGATTTTACCTTCGCCTTATTGTTCACTCTCTATCCATTTTCTACAAGAATCGCATCGGTTACCCCGACCGGCATCAGTTTACCCTAACCGACATAAATTAGCCTATTTCACATTCCAACCACCATTTGGTACTTCATCCAATGTTTATCACTAGATTTACTGTTCCAGGTTGTTCTCTATGTCATTTACTGAGATAAGCAATGCTACTTGATCGATTACTAGTTCACATGGTGCTTGACCCAAAGACGAAAAGTTCCCTCATATTTCATGTTAGTTATCAACCACTCCCACCTAGTCCTTCACCACCTTCCATTTTATCACTAGCCATGGATCCCATCTAGCCTATTACTATCGCTACCAGAGATGAGGAGTTCGCACGACTCCTTGACCAGAACCCTACCGCCTTGTAGTTTTACCTTTCCCACTCATCCACTCGAGATGCCTCGGGTCAGTTGATATACAACATGCCCATATCTATCCCCCGACTCTCGCACCCACTCCCGCATCGGCCCCATCTGGCTCCATGTTACCCGCATCTACTTTACCCCCAGTCGTTTTGCAGTTAGGTCTTATACCCACTATGACTGCCACATCTTCTACCTCTATGGCACCCGTCACATCCACCATACCCTCGATGAATACCCCAAACACAACCTCATCCACCCCTAATGTCTCACACATACCTGTAGCTACATTACCACCTCTAGTGTTGGTGACCTATACCCTATTTCAGAATCTTCTTCTTTCCATTCCACAATCATTATCCGCTTATTGCCACTAGGGTTACCACGACCCTTCCACCCCCATATACATACTACCAACAACCTCTTGTTTCATCAATTATTAATTTCAAGTACGTACCCCTATTTCACCGCCTCTTCTCCACTACCCTACATGGAAACCCCATACACTTGAGGGGCACCCCTATATATGCCCAAAACCAACCTTCTCACACTACAAGAGGCATCTAATCATCACAACCCACCAACGACCTAATTAAATTGATGTTGGAAAATATGCACGACATTAGAGGCATCGATTTTCAGCTCCCACAACACTCTCACCTAGGACGAGATTTACAACGAGCCTATTCACCCATCCATTCCTATCCACTCATACCCTGTGCATTGGGAAATGCCTAAATTCAATCATTTCAATAACAAAGAAGACCCACAAAGAGCATTTACGGTCACTCAAACATGGGTGTTATCTGATCACTCATGATGATGTCTTGCTTTTGAGAACCTTTACTATGTCCCTCACTAGAACTGTATTAGATTGGTATAGTTGGTTACCTAAATACTCTATATTCTCATTAAATCAAGTAGCCCAAGCCTTCTTGGATCATTTCTCTATCAATATCATCAAGAAGGCTACTATGACTGATCTATATTCCACACATCAAGATGAGGATGAATCTATTGCAAATTTTGTCACTACATTTGTCACGCCTAATCAATCAACCTACCTTCCAACTACCACAAACCAAACTCATCGATCTCTTCACACGAGCTTACACTAGACATATCTCCCTAACCTTACAGGTCCAAACCTTCCAAACATTCGATGAGGAATTCACTATGGCACAAAAGTTAGAGATTCAGGCCATCAAAGAGAAGAAAATCTAATTACGCAATAAGAATTCGGCATTCAAGTCAAATGATACCTCTTCTTCTTCCAAAACACAAACCAATTATTCAAAATCTAAGGGCACCGCTAACGTAGTGGTACTCAAGGCCGGCCCAGCTCATCTGTCAAATTAGGCTACACCCTCATCTAATCTCTCACCTGTCTAGACTTTTCAATTTAGATGAGAATAGTGAAAATATACCCCAATTGGGGAACCTTACTCTTCTGTCTTATAAAAGCTCATCAAAGATGGAGCCATCACCCTTCCACCTATAAAACCACACATTGGTTTTGACCCCTCTCACCCATGCCCGCATGGTAAAAAGAACATGATTTCTATAACTATCATCGAGTAAAGGGTCATAGTGATGGCAACTACATCACTTTCAAAAATATTGTCCATGAAATGCTCAAGAAAGGTGAGTTAACTATGGATAATCCCAAAACCACCCCCAACCAAAATTTACAAATATTCAAACAACCATTTCCCAACCATGCCCCTTCATCCAATCAAATCGGTGAGACATCAACTCATGTTCACACTATCTTTAATGAGGTACCTGTCACCTCCCAATTACCCCATATTCCTTCCATAGAGGAGATCCTAGCCAAAATCCTCCTTCCGCATTGGAACCAACCTCCCATGTTCCTTCACCAATAGAGGAACACCTTTCATCTCCTTCATCACCAATGGAGGGGTCTTCCACTAACATTGAGACCATCTCACCCCTGGCTTCACCACTTAGAGAACCTTTACCCATAGTACCTCCTCCACCCATAGAGGAGAACCCATTACCTCCTCCACCCATAGAGGAGTGCCCATCTATTCCTCCACTTATAGAGGAGCTCCGATCATCTTCTCCACCCATTATAGACCCAGTTGAGATACCTTTTCCTCTCGGTGAGCATTCTCCATCAACTATCTAGAATCTTACTGACCCACTTTTGGCTCTCTTACCCACGGAAGCTGAGGCTAGCCAATTCCCCATCTCTAAGAAACATTTTATGGGAATTACCATTAGGTCCTCACAACCTCCACTCACGAGACGTGTCATTCTCATGTTTGTCTAATCACTTAGATTATGTGGATAGGGATTACTATGGGGGGCGTCTCTTACTACCCGTCTCAACATAGATGCGGAGATCCCTTGTTGATACCTCCATTATCTACCCAAACACATTTTGACCAATTGAACCAAACACAACCACCTCTATCACAACCCCTTCCACGACACCTGTTATAACTCAAACCACACCCTTACCCATAACCCGACCTACATCTAAACCCAAACCCACACCTACAATATTTTGCTCAAGTAAACTGATTACCACTTTAGGGGTCACCCTGACCACCATCCTTACTCATCCACCTATTAAACTGGATTTAGCTACATCCTCGAACATCAACACCACACCTACTCTGACACCCAAACCAAAGAAACAAACCCATCAACCTCATACCCTAACTACACCAATCACACCAGCACTTTTCCTATCTATCTTAAGACCTCGGCTGCCCAACATGGTCAAGAAACCTCCACCCATCCATAAGCCAATAACACAACAACCCATTCCTTCCTCACAAACCTCTAACCTACCCAGTGCACAACATGACTTACACCCACACCTACAGTCTCTTTACCACCAATACCTCCAATACCCTCAGCCATTACTTCACTACCCACCACACTTTAGTCATTATCCCTCACACCCCAAGCATGACCCGTGTCATTTACCTTAACAAAACCCACGTTATCCCCGTGGGCAACTCACCCTATTCCTCCATCTAATTTTCCTTCTAGACCTCGTACACCTACATCACCTTTACCCAAGAAGGTGCAACCCAAAAACAAAACCCCACTACCCCACAATAAGGTAGTCAAAACAACCACACACCCTCCTACCTGTCCATCTACTATACCCCTACCCAAAAAAACATGACCGATACCTAAAACCACACCGGCACCTAAACCCCTAGCTCGACCCGTTCCTACTCTTCCAAAAAAGTTCCTTGACAATCAACCACACCTGCACCCAAACCCATGTTCACTTCCCATTATGATCCACTAGCAGGGTCCTATGCCAAAATTTTAACCAACCTCCTTGAGACTTATGTTATCACATTACCGCCACTCTGACCTTACGACCCCCTCAAACCCAAGCCAAAAGGGTTTGATGATACTAAAATTTGTGCATACCATCATGTGCCAGGGCACGATGTGGAGAACTGCAAGGCCTTGAAAATTGTCCTTATCTAATTGTGTCCACCGGAAACCAACTTTGATGATGACGACCTTCTTGATGAGGATCTTGCTTCACCGACACCCATTCCCACACTACCCACTCAATAACCACAACCTCCACCCTCACAGCTCCTAGAGCCACTCCCAAGATTTGAAATTAACATGGTTCGCATTAGAGAACTTGCCATGCCACCACCCCAATGTCATTGCACCCAACTCACCTCACAAGGCTTTTCTCCTCCAGTAGGTTTTTTCCCTTCATGTCGTTATACCACTCATCCTACACCTTCTCCATTTGCCAACTCCCCTCAAATCAACATGATACACGTCACTACACATGCGCAGAAGGGAAAAGAAAAGGCAACTGACCTACCAACCAATCCTATACCCAACATACCATCTGCACCCATACCTAAAATAACTATCTGTGGCCCCACATACCCCATTTCTAATGGCGTCACACATCACACCATGCTCAAACAATTACACCAATCTCCCCTCAAAATGTTCTTATATGATCTTGTCCAAACCTTAGAATCCCATCGTTGAGCCCTCATGGAGGTTCTTCAATCTATTGAGGTTTTACCCAATGACCCTACACCCGTAGTCTCCATTATCACACCCCATCATGTAGCCTCTCTCACCAAATTACCACCTTCATATTCACCCCACCTTGTTCATCAAGTGGCCTCCTAGCTTCTCAAAGGAAGAGATCGTACCACACCAACACGATGACCCATACCTATCCCTCTTCATCTCCATACACATTGATGACATATGGGTATGTTGTGTGATGATTGATGGAGGCGCTAGCATTAACATCATTTCATCCCATGCATTTTCTCAAATGCACATACCTATTAATTGCATGCATAAACATCCAATCATGTTGCATTCATTGACGATGCTATCACCTCCCCACTAGGCACCGTCATCCTTCACATTCATGTGGGTCCCGCACTATTCCAAAATTGATTTACATTTTGGAGGGTGAATTCAATATAACTTTTTGCTTGTTAGACCTCGGATCATTGTCATGGGTTACGTTCCTTCCACTTTACATCGTTGTGTAAAGTTTGAACACGACGGACACACTTATACCATTCCTATGACCCATCACCTTTCAAAACATGTAACATGCTTTATCGATCCAATGATGTGCTCATACTTGTCAAGCCATCTACCTCTGCAACCAATACTAATTTACCTACACCTCCACCTACCAAGATGACCACTTTGCTTTCACCACACATACCTCCTCAATTCCTACCACTACTATAACCTCCACGATCGACCCATTAACTTTCCAATCTATTAACTCCACCTCCGTATCAACCTCTAACACATCATCCATTCTAGCTACCTACATACTAACCACTGATCCCTTGGAAGGTGTTTTTCAATGCCTCACTCTAGGGGAGTACCGCCTATATAGTGTCAACACATTCCTTACTCTGTAGGAGTATGGAATCCTTCACCAATACCCTTGCTATGATCACCGTATAGGAGAATGCCTCCTTTATGGTCCTCCTCATCTTCATACTAGTCTCACCTGGGGGACTTGATACTACCACTAACACACCTAAACCACCATAAAAACCCACCCATTTTCTGCTGAATTCCAATCACTTACCAATTTCTGTTTTGCCCACACCTTCCTACATCATTGTGCGTGGAAGGGTTTTGGATTTGGATTTTACGAGCAAGGACACCATACCATTATTCCATCTACCACCCACAAACATAACAACCGTAGTGGTATCGGATTCCCGAACCTCCTACCAAACATTCCCGCATTGAACTCATTGAGGACCCTAACCCTTCTCCACCTTCATCTTCATCACCACTTCCCCGCTCCACCTTCATCACCACCTTCACCGACGGAGTCAATGGAGAAAAGTTTTTGGGATGGTTGTATCAGGTTTCATAGTCCAAAAGAGTATGGTTTATGTAATAACCTCGCTGCTCCTGTGTTGTAAAAAGGTTGGGCATACCACACTAGTATTCACACTTCCATTACGGCCACAACTTTTTCATTGGTCTATGGTACAGCATTAGGCTATTTTTCCTCTCGAAGTCTAGATCTCCTTACTCGCATTTCTCTACATGAAATTGTCAATGATGAGGACTTTCATCAAGATCGCTTAGCATAGCCAGAGTTACTAGACGAACATCATCTTAATGATTTAGATCAACTTCAAGTTTACCAACAACGTATCAAACATGCTTATGACAAACGTGTTCATGAATGAACCTTCCAAGTCTCGTGACCTTGTCTTGACGAAAAAATCAACATGTAACGAAAGAAAAAAAAGGTAAACAGGAAAAGTTTCTCCTAATTGGCTTAGACTATACATCATAATCGGTACCTATGGATAAGGTGCCTATCATTTATGTTCACTTGATGGTAAACTCAAACTCAGCCCCTTAACGCATTGCATCTTTGACCATTCTATTGTTGACTCATTATCCTACCTCATGCTTTGTCTCTTTACATCGTCCCTTGAGCGCTATCCATTCCATACACCTCCCTAATGATTAAACAAGAATCATATGAGTACCTATCAATAGTTATCTTCTCTTGAATATGTGTACCATGGCACCACACATAGCATGATTCTCATGGATACTTTTCATCTACCTTTAGATGATATCCCATGGTCGTTCCACCTTGCCTTTTGAACAAGAGTCCTACCCTCCACCTTGGTCTTGTCCATGACTTCAACGACCTCACATGGGACCAAACTCCTTGAGTCAAACTTCTAATAAAAGATGAATCCCTCAAAAGGACATCTTCCTCTTGACAAAATTACTATTATAAATAGACTTCTCCCTCGAAGGACAGCTATGTGAAGCTTTTAACAAAAAAATAAGAGAAACCAAGCTTCCCGCATCGATCAGCTTCATGAAGACCTCAAGGAGTACCATATTATTTATCCCATATAGACTTCCCACATCAATCAGTCTATCAAAACAAAAACCTTTTAGTCATGGACTTGCCCATTATGACCTAGGACCCCTTGCCCAAAGGCCATATTACTCAAAACATATAAAATTAGCTACCTTTCACCCTCCTTACCATTTCCACTCTCATTTCCTCAATTGCCTCAAGGTACATCTTGGAATTTAGACATTTGGTGATCTTGTGACTACTTTCATCATAGAACAGTCAATCGTGCAATGTCTTTAGGGTCTTATGTTCATCACCCCCTCCAAGGTATGATCTAATCGGTATGATCCTACCCAATCGTGTGGATTTATTTCCCCTCCTCTTATCTTTTAACCATATTTTTTACATTTTGATTACCTTATACAAGACTTTGTCCTTGACGCTTAGATTTGGGGTACTCCTCCCTTTCACCATAATCTCCTTTCCTACATCATTTTACCTATAATCTACCCACACCTATTAAACCTAAACCCACAACATGCCCAAAAACCTACCAACTCATTTTAATATTCTTCCCTAGCTCATGTGAGAACTACATCAGCCTAAGGTCCCTTTTTTTGGGACTATGTAGGTAGCACTCCGAGGGCATGGGGCCCTTGGAGGTTAGCTCAGCCATTCTCTACCCTAAAACAATTCCTCAACCATGCCTCACTCACCATTTACATCACATTTCACTTAGTTCCCCTCTTATAACAAAATTGGAAATTAAGCCACATACATAATAAGTTGCTTCCCATAGCATACATTTATTACACCTACCATCTCTCTATCATCACTATGCATAGATTATACAATATTTCACATATGACCCATAGTATCATTCATTGCCAAAATAATGAATCCTAACCAAACCTAACTCAACCATGCCTAACCAAACCTAACTCAACCATGCCTATAACTTGACTCAATCCATGCCTAAACCAACCTAACTCGATCCATGCCTATAACCTAACTCAATCCATGCCTAAACCAACCTAACTCCATCATGCCTAACTCACCTAATTTCCACCCATATCAAAGTAACAAATCCATATCTCATCTAACACAAGCCATAAACCAATGTCTCATAAACACATCAACAACTCAAATAATACCATGTATCTCATCATATAAATCAATAAATGTGTATCTCAATATACATGTCTATCTCATCATGTCCATCATCTAAAAAATGTTAGCACGCAGGCTGATATACGATAAAAATGTCATTGGTATGCAGGTCGGTCTCATATATACAAAAGAATGAATCAATACAAAATCTCTTCGACACGCAGGCCGTTATATGCTCAAAATATACAAAATCACTCATACATCCTCACTGTCTTCCAAAATACAACTATCTTCTTCGACGCACGCAGTGCACATATATGTCATAAAAATCACTAGTATACATCAAACATCAGGTGACCACATATTAGGCATCTCACTAGATGTCCTCCATCTTTGTGTCACCTACACCCTCGACCTCCTGTGTCCCCGTCGACACCTCACCTAGTGCTGGTTGCCGTGTGCACTTGTGGCCTCTCCCGATTGGGCCTCGGAGCTCGCCGACCTCCCGTGCTCTCCATACTATGAGTGTGGGATCTCGTCCCTCTCACTAGATGCACAGATGTGCCTCGTATTCTCCATAGGATAGGAAGTCTTTCCTAGCCACCATGAGCTGGTATTGATAATATATCACCTCACCAAGGGCATCCCGTAACTTGGATACAAACATGGTCTGTGGTGGTCCCATAGGTCGCGGCCCTTGTACTTACCCTACAACAACCTGCCCCCGTAGTAACCTACCCTATGCCAGCTTGTGAACTGGGACCTGTTCCCTGTACCTATGGTGGTGCCCCTTGCCATTGTGCCTGTATTTGGGCCTATATGGCCCTAATCTATTCCTAGGTTGTGGCCAATTGGCCCTATAAACCTGCCACCTAACCATCTCTATCTCCATCTCCTCCATCCTCTCCCTCCACCATTTGGGCTCTAGACTAGTCACCTATATTCATAGCTCTCTACTACCTCTACCCGAGATCCCTCCACTTGTATCGTAGTATACCTATCTGGGTAATCAGCGTTGTTATCTTCCCCTATAGGGCATCTCTCTGCACTGTAATGGTAGCTAGGTCTGGATGCCTCGGTCTAGGTGGTTTGGCTCGTAATTGAACCACCCACCACTACCTGTACCTATCTATAAATATAGCATCATCTATCTCGCCAATTCACTAGCTCCTCCTCTTCCCCGTAGGCACAGGTCAGGTAGAGGTAGAGGCCTCTCCACGTCATCTCTCTGATACTGTGGGAAAGATGGAGGAATGTCCTATACAAGCCCAAACTACCGTCGAACCTATCTATCGGGATCATCTCATCCTCCCCAAAGACAAGAACCCTATATCCACCTCTCTAGCTAAAGCTCAGCTAGCTCCTCATGCATGTGCCTATATGAGGGGAATCCCACATATGGCCTCCAGATAATGTCCACTCCGGATAACCCCTCCAATAACTACCAAAAATGGGCCACATCATGCATCGGCCTATCTCGATCTTCACTCTCGACAATCGGCACCCATCTCATGTATACCACCACACAGATCTCGCAGGGAATGAATCTACTCGAGGCATCCCTATAGGTTGAACATAGACTATGTGCTCATAGACCCAACAATGTAGTATAAATGTACAAAGATAAAGCAAACTCGCACAACCACCCATATGCCCATCGCTCTTGGTATAGCTGCACTAAGAATGCTGGTGCCCGGACCAAACCAGTCTCCTCTACCATCGATCATAGAGCACCCCCATCGCTGATCGGGAAAGTATCCACCCTCTACATCTGGCAATGCATAGCAACACACTACCTCCATCAATAGAACCACTAGCCTCATCTCATCCGGATGGGATAGGTACATCTCTTCATAGCTCAAACTAAACTAGCGCATGGAATCTCGATCCACCGCCCTCACCAAAAACTTTCTGATCAGCTCCTCTAAGGCCTTAAAGGAGATAGAGTAAACCTGGGCACCCAATATGGGTAGCCGTAAAATTCGGAACACGTCCTCTAGGGTGATAGTCATCTCACCCATCGAAAGGTGGAACGTGTTGGTCATGGAGTCCCATCTATCGATGAGCATGACCATCAAGATGGGCTATCAAAAACATGTCGGTAGCATTGAATCCCACTCAAACCCACTACCTCCACATGCTGTAACTCCAAAGGGGTTGTTAAGCCATGCAATGTCACCAGTATAGGCAGAACCCTATCTTGCATGTGTAACTACGCTCTCCCCTACATCCAATCCAAGAAAGACATTAATCCACATTTACGATGACCATATTCACTAATTATCATTACCCACCACCCTATTTTTACCCTACCCATCTCAACTACCTAAACTACATCACTTTTTCACCCTCGTGCCTAAAAGCCCTGACTTGCCGACCAATCTTGGTTTATTCTAACCAACTTCGGTCACCTTTAAACCGACATTAATCACCTGTTTAGTGGCCACTACTTGGTTCACCTTTACTCTTGAACATGGTTATCACTTAACCGGCATCGGCCACCTGTTTGGTGACTCGCTACCGGTTCTACCCAACTGACGCCGACCAAGCTTGACCAATGTCGGTCACTGTCACAGAAAATTCTATGACTTCAAAACCTCCCTTTTTTAAAAGTCTCCCACCTGTCCCTTTTACCCCACCTACAATGACCTACACTACCCCAAGACCTCTACCCACCCCACCTATACAATTTACTACCCTCCCCCCTCTTTTTTGCCCATTATTCTCCCCATACCCACATTTTTATTTTTTCCCACCCACAAAAACAAAAACCACAAAACCATGACCAATAACAATAACCAAAACCTCTCATCTATCTAATCACCAATATAGAGTTAGGTGCTTACCTCATCGCACTACCGCTGTCTCGGTGGCACATCCGATCATTGCTGCTTACGGTGGCCCGCCTCGATCCCTCTCTAGCCTCTACCATCACCGAATAGCTCTCGTAACCTCTGACCAATCAAATCTCTTGCCCTGCTCCCGTGGACCCGCTGCTCACCAACCCAACCCTCATCAAATCAAACATGCCAACTCATTGTCCCATTTCTTCCGAATGCTTTTCTCTTTTTTGTCTTTTTGTCATTTCTTCACTTCACAAATAACAAATGAATAAAAAAATGCTGATTTTTTTTTATACCAAACCCGACCTAACTAATGCTTTGGTTCCCCTTAATTGGCATCAATCACATTCCCTACCTCACCATTTTTGGTTTTCCTATACCGACATCGGTTATCACGACCACCATCGGTCACCCTCACCTACACATTTCCTTACTTTGCCCTTTTACCCCATCCTTTACCCTGATCCTTTACCCCACCCCACCTTTACCCAACCCATTTACCTTACCTTTCTTGACCTCATCACTTACTACCTCCATTTTTCCTCCTTTGGGAACTTCTTATTACTTTACCCCTACCTTGGTCTTACCCATGCCATGACCTAGATATTTGGACCTGGACCATCACTAGTGACCTTTGACCTTGTGTGTTCACTATAACTTGTGGCACCGTTAATTATGTTGGTTGACCTAATTACCTTACCTAGCCTATTGTTGTGACCATTTATCCTGACCCTACCTTTGGTGTACCGGAACATACCTAAACATTCCTGCACCTATCCTACATTATTTTTCCCCACCATATCCTATACCTTGGATACCAGATTCACTTCAACCTTGTTTGGATAAACCTATCAACCTTAGACGATGTAGAGTTTGCCTACTCTTTAACCCGGTAGCGTGCTGCAGTTTATATGTGTGTCTGTGTTTGATTGTTGCTACCTTTGACCCTAACCCATAACCTACATTTCCCGAGTAGACCTTTCACCCTTTTTTTAATTTATCCCCCATGCCCACCTACCTTTTCCTCACATTTTCGTTTTATCAAACCACTCACCGCTTTAGCATGTTGCCTCGTCAATTCCTGGTTTGAGGGGATCACATTCACCCACACATGGGACAACCACATCTCATTTTTGTTAGGGTTTCTTACCAATACAAGCTACGTAACAAAAAGGGGAAAAATGTAGACACTAAAATTAGGTCACACTCTCCTTTAGTCCCATGACCAATAAGCACCCTTTATTACATTTACCTAGCCATGACCCCCTTCACCCCACTAATATTAATTTAATTAATTTAATTAAATTAATTCATTACCCTCACTATATTTATTATTTAAATACTATCCCCACATACATGATTTCACTTAGACCTCTCACCAAGCCATGTCAACCTAAGACCTATTCTTATTAAGTTGCCATAACTAACTAAGACTTACCCAAACCCTAAAAATCAATGCCTACATTCCCTCTAACCACATCCCCACATGCTAACAAGAAGCTCCCAGTCTAATCCATGGGATAATGACACGATTTCCAATGAAATCAAGAGGATCTCCCAAGTTTAGTAAACCTAGGAAATCCCACCTTGACCGACGCCGGTTACCCCTAACCATTGCTAGTTAAGCCGAATCACCGTCGGTTACCCTTTTAACCCCTAAACTACCTTATTCTCAAGGTTGGAAAACATTGGGAGAAGGTTGATGAGCAAGAACACATCTCAGAGAGATAACGCATCTTCAGAGAGCAAATTCTAGTGAAAACTTACATGCAAGGAAGGAGATTGAGCATCTTCTCTCTGCATGCCATCCCAACCATGATCTGATCTATCCAAGCAAAGAGGAGTGTACATGCAGCCCATGCAGAAGCTTTCTTTCAATTGGTGATCACTTGCAGCCTTCAAACCCCTCATCAACACCTCCATCCCTCACACACAGGCATTCAGACTGAATCCAAGTAAGTATAACATCATACTTTCTTGGTTTATTTCATTTCATCATCATTTTATCATCCATTGTTTATCTTACCCCCTATTGACCTTCTCCAAAATTTTCACCTCCATATACCCATTAAAACTTGTCAAATCCTACTCCAGTAACCCAATATTTCACCCCAACTCACCAAATTCCTTTGTGCAATCACAAAGGAGACCAAAATCTTGTTCTGTGATATTTCTAGATCTCATAGTAACCAAGACCGGTCAAACCTAACCGCCAATCAATCACCCCTGATCGGTATCAGTTTATGTATTTGCTCATACAACCCCGAAAAAGAGACATTGTATATATCTTTTCCCCCAGGATAGATATAGGCAAGCAAGAGAATCGAGAAATCAAAGAAGCTCAAATCCCGACATTCCCAAGGTGCACAAGTGGCGCACACAATGGATGTCGATTGGAAAATGGTGCACCCAAGGTGCATAGAAGTGGTGCACGACAATGGATGTTGACAGGGCAAACGGTGTGCCCAAGGCGCACAAAAGTGGTGCACGACAATGGATGTCGACAAGGCAAATGGTGCGCCCAAGGCGCACAGAAGTGGCGCACGACAATGGATGTCGACAGGGCAAATGGTGTGCCCAAGGTGCACAGAAGTGGCACATGACAATGGATGTCGATAGGGAAAATGGTGTGCCCAAGGCACATAGAAGTGGCGCATGACATAGAGTGTCGACAGAGAAAAGGATGGGCCCTTGGCGCACGTAAGAGGCGCCGGCGACACAGAAAGTGTCGACAGAGAAAAGGATACGCCAAGGCGCACGTAAGTGGTGCATGACAATGGATGTCGACAGGGAAAATGGTGCACCTAAGGTGCATAGAAGTGGCACACGACAATGGATGTCGACAGGGCAAATGGTGCGCTTAAGGCGCACAGAAGTGGCGCATGACAATGGATGTCGACAGGGCAAATGGTGCGCCCAAGACACACGTGTATGGCGCACAACAATGGATGTTGACAGGGCAAATGGTGTGCCCAAGGCACACAAAAGTGTCACACGACAATGGATGTTGACAGGGAAAATGGTGCACCCTTGGCGCACCTTCGGATGCGCAGCATTTTGAGCGCTAATAGAGAAGCAGACTCTCGGCGTAGATATTCGATGGCCATAACTTTTGACCGGAGCTCGGATTCATGTAAGGTTGGAATTTTTGGAAAGATTACGAGGTCCTCTATCCAACTACGACCGGATATCTTTAATTGGGTGAGAAAAATTCTTAAAATGAAAAATATAGTTCACCACTTTTGGGTTCACTGGGGTTCTCACCTACCACCATAATGAGATAATTAAGTGCATTTTGGAGGTGGTTGGGGTAGATTTCAATTTCCTCTCTTCTCCCTCTCTTTTCCTCCTATAAATTGTAAGGATGGGATTCTTTCTAAAGGTTGGACATCTCTCGTTTTGCCCCTCCTTCTTCTTCTCTTTGGCAGTGAACTTGTGGAGTTAAAACCTCCCATTTGAAATCGTAATACAACTTTTCCTCTTGGCATTTTGCAGGTGTGTTGTATCAATCTTTGAGCAAATCAATGCATGTCTCGTGGATGATTCTCAACCCTCTCTGTATTCATTTGCATCCCCTTGATCTTTCACTATGAATCTGGCTATCTGTGCATGATCTTGCATTACATTTTAATGGTATGTGTTTATTGGCAAGACAGGTGTTCTTCATTCCTCGGTGCATCACCTTTGTAGTTTAGGTTTTATTTTATGCATTTTCTTACCCTGTCTCCTTGGCAAGTTAGATTAGGTTTTTAGTAAACCCTCTACATTTTCTACATGTGCATCTGAACAGAGGAATAGGAACCGGCCTTCATCCGGAGAGCTTTTCCGATTTCGCAAGGTCCCACACTTGGGAAAAGCTCCATGTTATGCAATCGCACTGAGAGTCTCAACCCATCGTGTTGCAGACATTCAGGGGTGCTGTGATTCATCATCAATAGTTTTGGCACACTGGTGGGACCAAGAGGTCATTCTACAAGATTTGAAGGGATTTTCAAGAAATTCGGACTTAAAAATTACAGGTTTTACAGTTTCAGTTTTTTCACCTTCCAGGCTGAACTTTGAAATCAATTTTCAAGGACTTAACTTGCTCAAACAAGTCAAAATTTCACCAGTTGATAGATCGGGGGGTAATATTCAAAAGGGTATTCTTATATTTTTGAGATTTTGACTTTCAAAATTTCATGGTTTTTTGATTTTCGGATTTCAGGTTTTCGGAAGTCTGGCATTTTTGGATTTTCGGGACTGTCATTCCAAATCAAATTCCAAACTCTAAAATATCAAAAATACAGGTCTTTCAAAATTCTATTTTTAAATATTGTCAGGTTTGGTGTGTAACTTGGCAGAATCTAGCCTTTTGAGGCTCACTTTCTAACACATCTGGCGACTCCGAAGGGGATAGAATTCAGCGGTGTAGCAGCAAAAGTTGCCCAGGCATATGAGAAGAATTCAAACCAGGTCCAATACTCGAGAAGAGGGGCTATTTTTCCACTTGCAACTATCACTGTAGAGGGAGGAGAGGAAGAAGACCACAAAGATCACCATCTCCACCTAACAGGACTTTGTCTACACCTCCACCTGGTAGGCCTTTTCTCGCATTGACCAGGGTTCTTAGGCTAATCATAATGGCACATCTACCACCGAATCCCTTTTTCAACTTCACGAGTAGTAGTCCACTTTCCCTAAATGCTTAGAATCAAATTCCAGTTGCAGCACTAAAGAATATACCCTATTTTACAGGAGAAAATCATACTACTCCTATTGATCACATCCAGGATATTGCTAATGCATGTGCAATTCATGAAATAAATGAAATGGATGTTGCAGTCAAGTTGTTGGCTTCATATTTCAAAGGTAAGGCCTTACAATGGTTTAGGAGCCTAGCAGCAGGGTCTATTATGAATTGGAACCAACTTTGTTCAGCTCTTTGCAACCAATTCGGGGAGAGGGCGGACAATTTATCTTTATTGGAACAGCTGACAACAATCAAAAGGGCTCCTAATGAACAAATGACAGATTTCAACTTCAGATTCCAATGGACATGGGACAGGATTCCAATAGCTATGAGACCAACCGCCGAAGGAGCATTCCTTTATTTCTTAAAGGCTATAAATTCAGACATAGCCATGATGATCCAATCAATGGGAGGAACAACGCTGCCAGGGGCCTACGACACAACTATCAGAGCAGAGAACTGTTTGATCCAAGCTGGCAAGCTTGCACCAAGGCCACCAATGCCTCTCTATCCAGATATGGGAAATCCTACAACCAGTCAAGCACCAGAGTTGAATCCCATTCCAACTCCTAGAAATCAAAGCAATAATGGGGCATCGACTTCTTCAGATACTTCAAAGGAATTGCAGGAGGTTATGAAATAGCTATAGAACCTTGGAAATGAGCTAGTAACTATCAAAAGACAACAAGCTCAAAGTGCTAGACCGTATCAGCCTCAAGCATAGTACCAAGCTAGGCCCCCATACTAACAAAATAGACCACCACCTCAAGCTGCAAATCAAAACCAAAACCAAGGACAACCTCAAGCTGCCAAGCCATTTCGACCGTACGATCCAAATGCAATGACGTCCTCAAGAGCTTTGGTCCCGACACAAAATAACATGGCACAGGAGTACAACTGGTGTTACCCTTGCAATCTACCTCACAATCACAAGCATGTTTCAATGGTGCACTAAATCGAGCCTTGATGGTGCAAACCATTGGTGTTCTTCAAGTACCAAGCCGGGAGGAGAATCAACAAAGAAGAAATGCAACAAGAAGGACCTCCAACAGAAACCACATTGGCAAATTGGCAAACGGAAGACTTCTGTGGAGTTAACCAAAAGCCTTTTCAAGGTGTGGCTGCCAACACATGGTCAAAGAAGAGAAATATAGGAGAGGGAAAACTGTGTAATCCAGTTGTTTCTCAATCCACTCCTACACAACAAGGGGTCAGTAGACCAAACATAACTCCAAATGTGCAAAATCAGCCTAAGGTACCTGTTGTAGCAACACACGCACGTGCTCAAGCTCTAGAAAAGTTTGCACCAAACAAGGGGCAGCAAAAGGACAATTCATCCCCCTTCAACATCATTGATCAAATGAAGAAGACGAATGTGAATATATCAATGTGGGAATCTTTATCCATCCCAGGACAAAGAGATCTTCTACAAGCTGCCATGAAGAATTGGTCAACTTCAAACCAGCAGGCCCGTATGCAAGAGAAGGTCCTCATGAATGCTGCACAGCCTGAAGGGAATCATGGAGCAAAACAAGGTAAAGTTTTGAAACCCCTCCATTCTATGTTTCATTAATCATCGAGGATAAATTAGTACACAATTGCATGATTGATTCTGGGGCAAGTAGTTCAGTGATGCCAAAGCAAATAGCGGATCAACTGGGTTTGAAATATGAGCTAGTGCTGAAAGGAGTAAAGTGCAAATAGATGAAATGGCAGCGGTAGGAATCGTTGATGTCGAATCGCAGCACCCCTGAATGTCTACAACATGATGGGTTGAGACTCTCAGTACGATTGCATAACATGGAGCTTTTCCCAAGTGTGGGACATTGCAAAAATGGAAAAGCTCTCCGGATGAAGGTCGGTTCCTATTCCTCTATTCAGATGCACACGTAAAATGCAGAGGGTTTACTAAAAACCTAATCTAACTTGCCAAGGAGACAGGGTAAGAAAATGCATAAAAATAAAACCTAAAATACAAAGGTGTGCACCGAGGAATGAAGAACACCTATCTTTCCAATAAACACAGACCATTAAAATGTAATGCAAGATCATGCACGTGATAGCTTTTCACAAATGAAAGATCAAGGGGATGCAAATGAATACAGAGAGGGTTGAGAATCATCCACAGACAAGCATTAATTTTCTCCAAATATTGATACAACACACTACAAAATGCCAAGAGGCTAGGTTGTATTACGGTGTTTCAAATGGGAGGTTTTAACTCCATAAGTTCACTGCCAAAGCTACTGAGAAGAAGGGAGGGGCAAAACAAGAATGTTCAATGTTTAGAAAGAAGCCCCTCCTTACAATTTATAGGAGGAAAAATAGAGGGAGAAGAGAGGAAATCAAATCTACCCCAACCACCTCCAGAATGCACTTAATTATCTCATTATGGTGGTAGGTGAGAACCCCAGCGAACCCAAAAGTGGCGAACTGTATTTTGCATTTTTAAGAATTTTTCTCACCCAATTAAAGATATCCAGTCGTAGTTGGATAGAGGACCTTGTAAGCTTTTCAAAAGTCCAACCTTGCATGAATCCGAGAGCTCCCATTCAAAAGTTATGGCCATCTGAATATCTCGCGCTGTGGGTCTGCTTCTGTCGCGCTCAAAATGCTACGCCTCCTGAAGGTGCGCCAAGGGCGCATCCATGTGTGTGTCGACATCCTCTTTCGTGCACCAAGGGTGCATACTTTGCCCTGTCAACATCCATTATTGTGCGCCACTTCTGTGCACCTTGGGCGCACCATTTGCCCTGTCGACATTCCGTGTTGTGTGCCACTTCTGTGCGCCTTGGGCATGTTAGGGATTTGAGCTTCTTTGATTTCTCCATTCTCCGATTGTCTATATCTACCTTGGGGAAAAGATATATACAACAGGCTACTGTTGGAGTCATCAAGGGGTTAAGCCTAACACTACATTCCTGTCCTAATGTTACAGTTCTGCAAGATGTGTCTGTGATTGACCTTCCGCCACTCTTTGCGTTGTGTCTATCAAGAGACTTCACTGCAAAAATCGGTGGATATTTATCTGTAGATTGGTCACACATGATTTTTAGGACAAGGTATGGAGCTAAAGCAACAATCAGGTCGGAACCAATTGCCAATTTCCATATTGAGCCTCATGTATCAGGTCCTATCAATGCAAATTGCTCAGCTTTTGATCAGGAGGAGTGTTCAAATGATCCAGAAACAGGTACTAAGGTCGAGGGAATTCCTGATTTAACTTTGGATGAATAGGAAAACAAGAGTCATGAATTTGACCCATATAAGGAAATTGAAGAATCTGAATTGGGCGTGTATTGTATACACGGAGAAAATTCACCCATTCCCGACATCATCCAAATAAACAAAAGGATGAAAACAAAGTTTAGAAGTTATTTTTCGATGGTTCGAGAAGCAGACAAGGTGCTGGAGGTGGTGCAATGTTGATTTCACCACAAGACATCAAATATTTTTCAGCTTTTCATTTCCAGTTTTCTTGTTCAAACAACACGGCTGAATACGAAGCATTGATTCATGGAATTCATTGGGCCAGGAAAAGGGGCATAAAGAACTTGCAGGTGTTTGGAGATAGTGAGCTAATCGTCAACCAAGTTAGGGGACAACATGCTACAAAGAATGACTTGTTGAAGAGCTACAAGAATAGGGTATGGGACCTCATTGAGGATTTCGAAGCTTTCAACATTGTGTCCATACCCAGGAAGAAAAATGAAGTCGCAGATAGGCTCGCAGCAGTTGGAGCAATGTTTGATGTGGTTGAAAACATCAGAAGGGGAAAAACACAGCCACATATCCATGTGATTGTGAGGCCAGCAGTTCCAGATAATAACACAAGTTGGCAGGTGTTTGAGAACGATCAACAGATCGTCAATTTCTTACAAGAAGAGGCTGAATTCTCATCTAGGAATCAGATGATTAGAGCAAAGAGATATGGGGATCAAGTAGTGCAGGCCATTGTGGACAAACAAGCTTCCTAAGGGTTTAGTGACATTGGAGTCTATCTTCAACCCTAACGACCGCCTCGTAAGGAAAAGGCTAACATACGAGTCAAGAGAGAAGATTCGAGCCAATTCCGTGGGGGGAAGGCAAAACACTTAAAATTGGTAAAGTGGCCACTGAGCAGGAGAAATCAGATTTCATACAGCTTTGCCAAGAATTTCCAGATGTCTTCGCTTGGAGCTATGAAGACTTAAGAGGATTCAATCCAAATTTGGCACAACATACCATAGAATTGGATCTAGATGCTAAGCCCATCGGTAAGGTAGAGACCACCAACCTCACATTGAACCTCTAATGAAGAAAGAGCTAAATAAGCTAATAGAGGCAAGCATTATATTCCCAATCAAGCACTCAAGCTGGGTCGCAAACTTGGTTCCAGTCAGGAAGAAGAGTGGAGAAATCAGGTTGTGTGTGGATTTCCGAGACCTAAATAGGGCATCTCTCAAAGACCATTACCCACTTCCTTCAATGGAACAAATATTGCAAGTAGTATCCGGTTCAGAGAGATTCTCTCTCCTAGATGGCTACTCGGGGTACAATCAGGTGATGGTGAAAGAAGATGACCAATTCAAGATAGCTTTCACCACCAAATGGGGGACCTATGCCTACAAGAAAATTCCATTTGGGCTATCAAATGCTGGAGCCACTTTCCAAAGGGCAATGGATATGGCATTTAAGGGGTTAATCAATAAAATAGTTTTGATATATCTTGATGACATCACTGTATTCTCAAAAAATGCAGTGGATCACCTTTTCATTTTAGGCAAGTGTTTCGAGATGTAGAAGATTTGGGGTATCATTGAATCCCAAAAATGCATATTCTTGGCTCATGAAGGAAAACTTCTAGGCCATATTGTTTTAAAGGAGGGGTTGACAATTGACCCAGAAAGAGTTGAAGCAATTCGAGCATTGCCATTGCCAAGTCACAAGAAGGCTCTTCAAAGCTTCTTGGGAAGGATCAATTTTGTCTATAGATTTGTTCCAAATTTTGCTGCTCTTGTGAAGCCAATAATGTTGATGTTAAAGAAGAGTATGGCATTTAAGTGGACATCTGAAGGCAAGGCAAGTTTTGAGGTGATAAAAGAGGCTATATCTCAAGCTCCAACTCTCATCAATCCAGACTTCTCCAAGGACTTTGTGCTATATGCCTTTGGTGGTGGGGACACAATTTCTGCAATCTTGGTACAACAAAACAAAGGAGGATTAGAACAACCAATTGCTTTCTTCAATCAAGGCTTGGAGGATTACAAAACTAGGTAATCTTTCATTGAAAAGCATGTCCTTGCAGCAATCAGGAGTTTAAAGAAATTCAAGCACCTAGTCTCAAACAACAAGATCCAATTATTGGTCTCTCATGCAGGAGTCAAGGAATTCCTTCTAAACAAGGATCTGAATGAGAAGCGTACAGGGTGGATAACTTGTGTCATGGAATATGACATCGAGATCAAGGTCACCAAACTAGTACGTGGAAAGGGACTATGTGAACAGCTAGCCTTGAGTCAATAGGTTGAAACAGGTAATGAAAAAGAGGCTGTCTTGGTACTACAGGATGATCAAGAACAAGAAAATGATGATGTGCCTACTCCTTGTTGGACTCAGAATATGATACACTTCCTACGATAGGCCTATGCCCCCGTAAATGAGCAAAGAAAAGAGGAGATACTTCAGATTACAAGCCATTCCATATGTGCTTGTCGATGGTATTTTGTTTAAGAAAGACATCAATGGAGTTCTATTGAGGTGCATTGGGACAAATCAAATTAAAAGGGTGTTACGAGATTTTCACGATAGAGATTCTGGAGGACATTTCGCCCCACGAGTAACAGACTCTCAAGATAATGAAGGTAGGGTATTATTGGCCGACAGTCTTCAGTGACTGCTATACATGGATAAGAAAGTGCAAGAAATGTGCACTCTTCACAGGCAAAGAAAGACTAGCAGCACTTCCATTGCACCCAATTCTGGTTGACCAACCATTTATGCAATGGGGATTGGACTTCGTCGGGGTCATCAATCCAAACTCAAGCCAAGGCCACAAGTGGATTCTCACGGCAACGGACTATTTCACCAAGTGGACCGAAGCAGCAGCGCTCAAGGAAGCAAATGAGTCTAACATACTAGAATTTTATGAAGGAATAGTGACCAGGTTTGGTGTGCCGGCCACTATCATATCAGATAATGCATTGGCATTTATAGGTTCCAAGATTACAGAATGGGCTATCAAGAATGGAATCTATTTGAGCACCTCTTCAAATTATTACCCGCAGGGTAATGGACAGGCAGAGTCCATGAACAAAAATTTGCTAAGAATCATCAGGAGGACTCTGGACGAAAATCAAAGAACATGGCATACCAAGCTAAAATCAGCATTATGGGCTGACAGAATAACACCAAAGAGGTCTACAGGTAATTCCCCTTACAAGTTGGTCTATGGAAAAGAGGCAGTATTGCCTATATCATTAGAACTGCCTACATTGGAGTTCATGAAGCAGTTGGAGTTGGCTGAGTTCGAACCAATGGAGGCTAGGTATGCAGAGTTGATGGAGTTGGAAGAAATCAGAGAGCATGTTGTTTAGATGATTGAAAAGGACCAGGCCTTAGTTAAAATATGGTTTGATAAGAAAGCAAGAGAAAGGACCTTCCAGGAGGGGGACTTAGTTCTGAAATGGGATGCAAATCAAGAAAAACCAGGAAGGCATTCCAAGTTTGATGCCATTTGGAGTGGCCCCTACATGGTCATGGGATGTAAAAGTAGTAATGCCTTCCAATTGTCTACATTGGATGGAGAAGAATTCCCGATTCCGGTTAATGAAATCCATCTTAAACATTGCTACTAAAAGGAAAAGGTTTACCCTTGTAAATATTAGCCTAGATTTCAATTCCTCTAAGTGCGTATGCACATTGTCTTGTTGTAGTTAGGTTTCTGTTTCCCTAAGTGCTTTGGCATAGGTTTTGTTGCTCTCGGGTTGTTTTCACGCCTCTTCGAATGCTATCGAGAAGAAGTTGCGGTATCAGGTTCGGGATCAGATATCAGATTGATCTCGTGTTATTGCTTATGACTCCATGCCCAATGGATTGCTAAAAGGCCACTGATCTTCCACCTAGCAGGTAGGTGATCCCATTGAGTCGCCAAATTGTTGTATATATCTTTTCCCCCTGGGTAGATATAGGCAAGCAGGAGAATGGAGAAATCAAAGAAGCTCAAATCCCTAACATTCCCAAGGCACACAGAAGTGGTGCATGATAATGGATGTCGACAGGGAAAATGGTGCGCCCAAGGCACACAGAAGTGGCACATGACAATGGATGTCGACAGGGCAAACGGTGTGCCCAAGGCACACAGAAGTGGCGCACAACAATGGATGTCGATAGGGCAAATGGTGTGCCCAAGGCGCACAGAAGTGGCACACGACAATGGATGTTGACAAGGAAAATGGTGCACCCAAGGTGCACAAAAGTGGTACATGACAATGGATGTCGACAGGGAAAATGGTGTGCCCAAGGCGCACAGAAGAGGCGCGCGACACAGAGTGTCGATAGAGAAAAGGATGCGCCCTTGGCGCACATAAGAGGCACATGACACAGAGTGTCGACAGAGAAAAGGATGTGCCCAAGGCACACATAAGTGGCGCACGACAATGGATTTCGACAGGGCAAACGGTGTGCCCAAGGCACACAGAAGTGGTGCACGACAATGGATGTCGACAGGGCAAATGGTGTGCCCAAGGTGCACAGAAGTGGCGCACGACAATGGATGTCGACAGGGCAAACGGTGCGCCCAAGGTGCACAGAAGTGGCACATGACAATGGATGTCAACAGGGAAAATGGTGCACCCAAGGCACACAAAAGTGGCACATGACAATGGATGTCGACAGGGCAAATGATGTGCCCTTGGCGCACCTTCAGGAGGCGTAGCATTTTGAGCGCTGACAGGAAGCGAGACCACATCGCGCAGATATTCAGATGGCCATAACTTTTGACTGGGAGCTCGGATTCATGCAAGGTTGGACTTTTTGGAAAGATTACGAGGTCCTCTATCCAACTACGACTGGATATCTTTAATTGGGTGAGAAAAATTCTTAAAAATGAAAAATACAGTTCGCCACTTTTGGGTTCACTGGGGTTCTCACCTACCACCATAATGAGATAATTAAGTGCATTCTGGAGGTGGTTGGGGTAGATTTCGATTTCCTCTCTTCTCCCTCTCTTTTTCCTCCTATAAATTGTAAGGAGGGGCTTCTTTCTAAATGTTGGACATTTCTGTTTTGCCCCTCCCTTCTTCTCTTTGGTAGGTGAACTTGTGGAGTTAAAACCTCCCATTTGAAACTGTAATGCAACCTTGCCTCTTGGCATTTTGCAGTGTGTTGTATCAATCTTTGGAGAAAATTAATGCATGTCTATGGATGATTCTCAACCCTCTCTGTATTCATTTGCATCCCCTTGATCTTTCACTGTGAATCTGGCTATCTGTGCATGATCTTGCATTGCATTTTAATGGTCTGTGTTTATTGGCAAGACAGGTGTTCTTCATTCCTCGGTGCATCACCTTTGTAGTTTAGGTTTTATTTTATGCATTTTCTTACCCTGTCTCCTTGGCAAGTTAGATTAGGTTTTTAGTAAACCCTCTGCATTTTCTACGTGTGCATCTGAACAGAGGAATAGGAACCGGCCTTCATCCGGAGAGCTTTTCCAATTTCGCAAGGTCCCACACTTGGGAAAAGCTCCATGTTATGCAATCATACTGAGAGTCTCAACCCATCATGTTGCAGACATTTAGGGGTTGCTGATTCATCATCAATAGAGACCTACCCACCAAATTTCATCTCACCCTCATTCATTTGTGATCTACCCGAGACCTCTATCAGACCTACAGAACCCAAAACCAATCATTTGACCTTTGGATTCTATTTTAGCTTAGCCTGTTAGATTAGATATATTTCTTATTTTGTTTTAAGTGAGATACCTAAATCATTTTAAATAACAATAGGATTTACTTTGTTTACAACATTAAATTTTTTAAAACAATGGACTGACAGCCATCTAGGAAGTATCACACTTCCCGGATCTATCATACGCTAGGAAGTTCACTGCCCATATTGTTTAATTCCTTCTGGTGGTCTTGTTTTCATTACAGGTACTTCCTACTAGCCAAAAGGAAGCTCTCACGATTAGATATGGATCTGGAAGTCATACGCATGCAACAACCCATCAACCAAAATTTGAACAAGTATTCCTCCTATGCCTCATTACCCTATCTATTTCATCAACACTTCAAAGAAATGATCTAAGAATTAGGTGAAACAATAACACTAAATTGTTTAAAACAGAGGACTGACCATCTAGGAAGTATCACACTTCCCGGATCTAGGATAGACTAGGTAGTTCACTTTGCATATGTTGTTTAATTCCTTCTGTGGTCTTGCTTTTCATTACAGGTAGTTCCTCCTAGCCAAAAGGAAGTTCTCACAATCAGCTATGGATTCAGAAGTCATATGTGTGCAACAACCCATCAACCAGCATTTGAATAGGTATTCCTCCTACGCCTGTTACCCTATTTGTTTCGTCAATACTTCAAAGAAACAATCTAGAATCAGGTGAAACACATGCATAGATATCCTCTTTAAAGGTTGAGTTAGAAAATGCTATTTCTCGCTTATTCATGACTCCAAAAGTGTATTTCAACAAATGTATGAATGTTGTGTATCTCACCAAAGATATAACTTGCTTCACCCCATAGCTAACAACTCAACAACTTGGATTATTTTTAGGACACATTGAGGAAACCTTATGGGTATCAAGAACTTAGTTTTTCTTCACTTTGAATATAACACATTGGAGAACATTTTTGTGATCGACTTCTTGAAGGAAAATTAGAGATAACCTCTACTCCATCTTCAGATTCTTGTGTGCAAGAGTTGAATGTAGAACGCAACAGGAACATCCTTGTTTTTCAAGTTTCTTGGCTAGGAAATCGGGATTGTTTAAGACAAAATAACTTGAAACTTCAAAGATCTTAACAAATGTAAACTATGGGATCCAACTAGTCATATTCGGTCTATATCTGATGATCATGACCATTTCTCACTTCAACATAAGACTTTCATACGAAACCTTCTTTAAACATTGTGATTGATTTGACTTAAAGTGTATTTTGGCGTAGAAGAAATAAGTTGGTTATGTTTACATAATATATGAAAGATACTTTCCTAAAATAATTCATGAGAAATGAGACAACATCATGTATAATATTTCGTAGTTGGAGATTCATCTTGGGGCTATCCAATCAGACTACATGGCCAAATTTCATCAAAATAGAGGAAACTCTATACTATATGATCATTCTTGGAAAAAATATACCAAAAATTGGACAAGGAGGACCTCTTTACTCCCATTATATTTTTTTATGACATGTACTTGGTTATTTGGTGAATTTAAAGATAATTTTTCCTCATCGCTACAAAACGAGGGTTTGGTGAGGCTTTGAACAAAGGCTCATAAAATGGAGAGAAATTTATTTTCTTTTCTCATTTTGATCTCAAATGGTTTGGAAAAGTTTTGTATCTGAAATATATTAAAAACATACTATTGATATTTATATGAATATTTTTTTCAATTTTTCTTGAGTGTTAAGAAGTTAAGGTGCTCAGTTTACATTTTCCAAAAACCCAGTTTTGGTAAAACTGAATAACTTGCACAAAACACCTTCTTAGGTCCTAAAATTTTTACCAAACCTTCTCAAATCCATCCTCCATGATTTAAAATCACCAATTTTATATATTTTTATCCAAAATATCTGACCTATCTCATATGTGTAGAATTTGGTCACTAGCTATGAGGAAGTGTGCTATATAAACCTATATAAGTGCTCAAATCACCTACTTAATCACTTGTGAATCCTTTTAAACCTCATATACCATCATATTTTGCTCATTCTATGCTTATTTTTCATCATCATGCCTTGGCTCATCATCCTCTCTTGCCTACTAGGCTATTCTGCATTGAAAAAACTTATAATGACAAAATTCATGCCCTTTAAGCCCTATTTTTGTCTCTTGATACACCTCTTATGAGTGATATGTCATCTCATACTACTCTAACCATGCTTTCAAATATTTTCCTCAATCCATTTCTCACGTTTCCATACCAAACTTCTTGACATGGGACTAGGAATAAGCCTAGAGCTACTTAACTCTTGATGAATTTGATCATGTTGGCTTGTTACAGACTCAAGACCACCACAGACACATCTCATGGACCACATTTTACCTTATGAATCCTTCATAGAACCTTTTGAGAACACATTCACACAACTTACTTTCTTGACCATGCACCTTGAGCATGCCTGAATACATGACATCATGACTTGACACCTCATGAAGACAAAATAACAACTTAGGAAGAAAATTGAACACCTTGGACATCTTATGACATAACTGCATACTTGACATCAATGACAACACATTACTATGACATCCAAAAATATTCACCTTTTTCATTAATGGAAACTACCACCAATAATACCTACACCTACAAACCCTCTTTCTCATGTTTCTTGGTTCACTCTCCCCCTTTGACATCTATGACAAAGGTACCTTGACTACTTGACATGAAAAAAATGACAACCAAAGACAATAATGAGTGTAGGTAGAATTGTTCAAAGGATGACCCTAGGACTGTATTCTTTCTTCTTGGAACTAACTTGCAGCCAAAGTGATTCATGAACCTATCTTAGCCATTTCAACAAAACCCTTGGGAATGCATTCCTCTTATTTATCTTCTTCTTGACAAAAACCACATTCTATACTTTTCCTATCAAGACATCATTTCCAAATAAGCATATTCTTCCTTCATACTCTGTTTTCTAATAGTTTACCACCTATACAAGATTTTGAGAGACTTCCTTCTTGACCAAACCAAGCTCCCCTTGGACTTGAAAACCTCCTTTGAGGGAGAAAACCATTCTTGACAAGACAAACTCACGAGGCTCTTAGCATCTCATTATATCTACTTAGTTCTCAAACTGATATATGGATCCATGTAACTGATATTCAATAAATTTTAGTTGATATTTGACACTCTCTAGAAGCATAGTTATCTCATGAAGCGTTCCTCCAATACTCCCCTTGGATAAAAACCATATCCATCTACTTAAGAACCTAAAATTTGAGCCACAAAGCATGATAATCATTCCAAAGGATTAGTTATAATTTTTATAAGGCCCTTAATAGTTTTTGTAGTATTCTCAACGATATTTAGCAACAATTCATGATTATACTCCACAAACATGTGTAGAATACTAGTTCATTCTCGACACATTCTAATTTTTTAATTTTTAGACTATTTTTATCACCAAATCATCATTTTTATGCCATCTCATCATGTTAGGTGTTTCATCCTTATGCATACTCATATTTGTCAAATAATTTCAATTTTTGTTTGCAAGTTACACCATTTAATCATCATAGGTACACTCTTCTATCAACTCCATAACCTTCATAAGGTTCTTAGGTCTTATAGGACTTCATCAAACATCAATAGGGAACACTAACACATTACAAAGCTTGTCATTTAACCATTATACAAGGAAGGAAAGGAAGGTACAATATAATTTCTCTTTTATTTGTTCACAACATCTAACATTCTAACCACAACTTATGCAATGTTATACTATTCTCCATTGTTCTTCAAGTTTCTTTGAACATGTGGCATGTCATTTACTCAACCTAAATCACATCTAAATATCAAGACATCTTCGTTGCTTGACTATACTTTTGTAATGACATGATTTACCATTCTCTATTTGATGATGATGATACCAAGGTGTAACAAGTCAATTTATAACATGTCTAAATTCTTTTGATGCAAATCAAGATTATCAGTTCACTCATCAAGCTTTAATGACCAACGAGACAAAAATAAACTTAGCTTTTCTTTGCAAGAACCCTTTCTTTTTAGTCACAATCCTATATGCATCTTCACACATTTTATCATCTATTTTTCATGTTGGGAGTAAGGTATGATTGTTTACGACAATGTAAGACCATTTCAAGCTTCCTCTTATCCTCCTTATGCTCCAAGAAAAGTATATTGACTTAGGACTTAAGATGGGTCTTCATTTCTTCCTTATTCTTCTTTAGCCACCAAACTTCCTAGTAGCCCTTCCTTGAGGGTTTATCAAATATATATTTTGACCTATGATCTTTTGAAACAAACTAGAACCATTCTATAGTACCCATTATCACTTTTTTCCATTGTGCAAAGGTTCACCGAGATTTTCTTCAGAGTGAAATCATAAAAATCCCCAAAACAAATTTTCCATCATGTCTTCAAAATTATGTCTTCACTATATTTCCAAATTGTCATTTACTAGGGAAAATTTAACCTTTTTAAATATTTAACCCATAAAAATGTTGGCAAAGAATGTTCTCAAATCCTTTTTCAAAAACTTATTACTCAATTCCATTATTGAGGCTTGCAAAACTTAAACCCTTATCAAACCCTAGGAGGGTTTCTCGAGTGAACCCAAGAGACGAAAAATAACCCTAAATTGAAGATGAATTCACTTCAATATATCGAAATTGTACATGGGGTCTGTTATGACCTTATCCTTATGAATATCTTACGAGGAAATTAGGATGATCTCCATACTCGAGATAGATCACCCAAATTCATTACTTTACCCTATTCACTAGGGCATCCTATTATACACTTGTTTGCTAATTTGAATGTCATCTTGATGGATTAAAGTACACATGATTCTTTTCCCTTTGCATGAAAATAATGAATGTTCTTCAAATAACCACTCATCTCTATGTAACTCTCTTCTTCATTAAACATGGTAGACTATAATTTCTTGAGAATCACCCTGACTTCTTTGGATAGACTTTCATCATTGATCACTTATCCTTTAATGATCATTTCAAAATTTGGACATATTACTTTCTTGGTTGCCTTTCTCAAATAATGTTCAAGGACTTGTTTTATAATTCTTTGGGTCCATCCCATTCATGACTCTATGTTTGAGAATTAAGACATGCAACCTATGAACTTAAGACACAATTCTTGACTACTTAGCCTCCATTAATTAGTATTTGTTTCATTTGATAACACGGATGGGGAGACAAACATGGTTCTCTTGACATGTAACTATAGTTTGTTTGTTTGAGTGGACTAGCTTATTAAGATTTTAAGACTTGATCTCAAGGATATTTCTACCTCTTACACCTTTTTGAGTCTTCTTAAATTATTTTACAAGCTACATGAGTTAATTTAATAATGAGAAATTTCTATTCTTTCCCCTCTATCAACACAAATCCTTATACCCTAGGTGCATACAATTTTTTCTTGAGACAACCTTCAAATGATTTTACTTGGACCACACAAATTGTACTTGAATCACGATCATTTCTTTAAACTTAATGCGATCGACATAAAATGTAATATAATATATTTTGAATAAATCTTGATGACCTAGGATTGAGGGATTATACAATGACATAGGAACATCATTTTTAATTGAAAGTTCTATCATAACCTATATTTACAATACACACCAACCTTGTAAATAGGAATTACGGGAGACTAAAAGACATATCTTGAACTCTTGACATCCATAGCAAACTTATTAGCCTTATGCTAAATCCTAATCACATAACATGTTTTCACAATCTCATATCTTATTGGGAACACACATGGACTTTAAGAAAGAAAATAACAATAGTAACCTAATCAGTTTACTAAATCTCATCATGTATATGACTTGGCTCAAGCAGCTACAAGATTAAAAAAATATTTCAATAACTCATTATGCTTCCTTCGAGTGATACATGCCTTCTAGAATCCTAGAGAAGTCATTTCATGATCTTGAGAGAACTTGAACAACATGAAGTCCTCAAAGGAGTCCAATGATTCCACCTTCCTTTTTCTCTTGAAAATTTTCTTGGTGATTCCTTTAGATGGTTTTCTAGGAATAATTATCTCTTGAGTTTTTCTTATTAAACACATATGGTTCTCTTCATACATGGGCTTATCATTAACTAGAGAAAACATACCTCTCATAAGGCTTGATGGCTGATTGGTTTTATAGTCTAGAATAATCCAACTTCATCCTTATTGACTTTTTCTATTCATTATATCACCTTAATTGAGCTTGGCTCTTCATTTTCTAGTTCTGATTCTTCCTTGGTTGTTTCTATAAGAGTGATCTTGACTTCATCCTTTCTCTTGTAGATGAACTTCCTCTTATTACAATATCTTACAAAGTGACCTTTTTGTTACACTTAAAGCATACAAGATGACTCTTATCTCTAGGTGTTCCCTTTATCCAATATTTCTTCATAAAATCTTCAAGATATAATTTGGCTATGTGACCCCTCTCATGGAAGTTGTAACAAACTCTATTCTTTTCATATTTAGTCTTATAATCTCTCCATGGATGTTCTTTGTATTTTTTTCTCATACAATCCCTAGCTCTATGTCCAAATTCATGGCATGAAAAAAAAACTCCATGAAAATTACATGAGAATCTCCTTCCATTTGGCTTCTTGATGATATTTTTGTGATTTTTGATATTCTTCTTGATTTCAGAATGTACTTAAAATGATACATGGATTGAATCACCCTTCAATTCCTTTTTCCTTTCTTGTTCTAGTTCCTCCCTTAGAGTCTTCAACTCTACACTTATTTTATCACATTCTTAAACCTTGTATTTGATAGCTATATGACATGTCTCATGCTTTAATTCATATTGATTTGTTATAATTTTGAGAACAAAACCTGATTTTTCATTAGGATTTATTTTTCTCTTGTAGCAAGTCATCAATATTATTTGAACTTTCCTCAATTCTCTGATATATCAACAATTTACTTGTTGTTTATTCTAGCTCATCCTTTAGAGTATTCAATTCTTCTTCATGTTTGAAGAAATATTTTCTTTGTCTTTTAGTGCTTTTGACACATTCTCAACAAATGATGCCATCTCATTGAGTTCTTGGCCATGATTGGCTTCCATGAGCTTGATTTCCTTCTTTAATTCATTAATCAAGGCTTGATCAATCTCATACTTCTTTTAAAATACTTTTTGAGATGGACTACCCATGTTTGTGCTTGAAGGACCTCCTCTTAAGCTATTAAACTTGTACATAGAGAACCTATTATGATACCAATTGTTAAAAATTATAGGCATTGAGAGGAAGGGGCTTGAATCAATGTTCATTCAAACTTATGAAACAATCTACGGTTCTTCTTCAATCATCCAAAATCAAACTATCTTAACTATGATGAAGCATGAATATTTAACCATGAGAGAGAGAGAGAGAGATATTAAAAACACACATGCACAAATAGGAAGACAATATTTAATGTAAGAAATCCTTCAAGGGGAAAAAACCAAATGAAACTTGATAACTAGCTTGGAAAAATTATCTTATAAATTTAGAATGATTTCACCATATGTTGAGAACCCACTCAATTTGAAGCACTTACTAAAATACAAATCCAAGAACCCACTTGACTATTTTGCAAGCACTCATCTACAAGGAAGAACCTACTTCAAAATTGCTAAGAGATAACTTAGAATTTTATCACATAATTTTTTATCAGCTTCATCACTTAGTTTCTTACATAAACATATTGTGATCATTGTTTCAGCTCACCTTTCTTATCTTCTCCTAATTTTTAATAGTTTAAAAACATTTATGCTCTTCCCACTCTCTCATACTTGCACTCATCTCTCCCTTTCTTCAACAATATTTTCATGCTTAAACATGAGTGTTTGTAAACAATAATGACTTGTGAACATGACATTTGACCTTTCAATAATAAAGATTCTTTAAATAACTTACTTTCCCGTACATATAAGGAGATGAAAAGGTCTTAAAAAATTACCTCAAAATTTATATTCTTGCATCTAACATGTATCAGTTATGCATTCATGATTTGAAGGCTTCTTTAAGGATTATATGGAATCAAATGATGAAGAATGAATGCTTATGAACTCCTTACAGCCTCTACCACATCGACAATATTCCTTCTACCTCCATCAACTAGTTTTGCAAATCACAAAATATTGTTTTGTGTTATATTTCACATTGGAATATTTCTCGAGTCCAAATAGAATAAGATGACACTTGTCATTATCAAGCAAGCATGTCACAAACTCTATAATTTTCTCCATAATCTCTTGACCACCCCATTTCTCGTAATTTCATTTTTCATGGCACTATAAAAGCTCAGGTAGCTTCATAGGTACATTTATATCGAGAATGTAGTCAAGGTATTCTTGATAGGAAACCTCTTGTGTTTTTGTTTTTGCAATGAGCACAGGTGCAATGAACATTCAGGAGGTTTTCATCAACAACAACAACTTGGTGTCCATCAAATCAAAGCTTGAAGGTCATTTTCCAATAGTTCAATACACTCTTGTATGCACAGATTTACCCTTTAATAGTTGAGCTAGACCATGCTCTTTCTTAATTATTCATGAATCTAAAAGTGTATTTCAACATAGGTATGAATGTTGTGTATCTCACCAAAGTAATAAATTACTTCACACCAAAGATAACAAATCAAGAACTTGCGAGGATTTTATTGATATACTCAGAAACTTTATGGGTATCAAGATGTTAATTTTTATTCACTTTGAATCAAACACCTTGGAGAAAATTTTCATGATCAATTTCTGCAATGAAAAATCAGAGAGAACTTCTAATCCATATTTAGACGCTTGCGTGCATGAGTTAGATGTGGAAGGCAACAAGACCATCCTTGTTTTTAAAGTTTCTTGGCTAGGAAACCAAGATTGTTTAAGACCAAAGAACTTGAGACTTCAATCCTATTCCAAAATGTAAACCATGGGCTCTAAAAATTCATCTTGGGTATGTATCTGATGATCATGACCATTTCTCACTTCACCACCATACTTTCATACACAAACCTTGTTCAAACACTATGATTGATTTGACTTAAAGTTTACTTTAGCATAGAACAAGAAAGTTGGATATGTTTACAAAATATATGAAATATACTTGCCAAAAATCATTCATGATCACCAAGAAAACATCATGTATAAGCTTTCATGGTTGGAGATTCATCTAGGAGCTATCTAATCAAGACTATATGACCAAATTTCTTTAAAACAGGGTAAAATGCGTCTTTGTATTATCATGCTTACAATACCAAAATACAAATAACTTGGAATAGGAGGAAATATATACACCCATGAGATGTTTTCATGACTTGTACTGGTGATTTGATGACTTTAAAGAGCATTTTTGTCCATTATTGCAAAACAAGGTTTGATGCGGGTTTGAACAAAGGATAGTAAAATGGAGAGAACTTTCTTGTCTTTTCTCCTTATAACCTCAAAAGTTTTGTGAAAGTTTTGTATCTCAATTATATACAAAAATCCTCTTATGATGTATCTGAAGAAGGATTTTAAATTTTTCTTGAGTGTTAAGAAGTTAAGGTGCTTAGTTTGCATTTTTCAAAAACTTGGTTTTGGTAAAACTTGAATAACTTGCACAAAACACATTCTTAGGTCCTCAAATTTTGACCACACCTTATAAAATCCCTCATATATTATTTTAAATGACAAATTTGCAACATTGTTCTCAAAAATGTTCCACCCTATCTCATTTGTGCAGCATTTTTTCACTAGTTATGAGGAAGTGTGTTATATAGACCTATATAAGTGCTCAAATCACCTCCTTAGTCACTTGTGAATCCTTGTACACCTCATATGCCATCATATTGCATTCATTTCCTAAATTTTTTCATCATCATACCTTTGTTTTTTTATCCTCTCTTTCCTACTAGGATTGTCTTCACTAAAAACCTTAGAATGACCAACTTCATGCCCTATAATCCCTATTTTGTCGTGATACACCTCCTATGCATGATATGATAGCTCATACTACTATAGATATGTTTCCCAAGGTTTTACTCAATTAATTTCTCATGTTTCCATGTTAACCCGCTTGACTGATATTAGGAATAAGCCTAGAGCAACCTAACTCTTCGTGCATTTGACCATGTTGGATTGTTAAAGACTCAATACCAAATCACACAAATCTCATGGACCCTATATGACCTTATGAATCCTTAATATAACCTTGGGAGGACATATTCATACAAATTTCTTGCTTGACCATGCACCTAGACCATGCTCAAATACATGACATCACGACTTCACACCTCATGAAGACACCTCGACAACTTGGGAAGAAAACCCGAACATATTGCACATATTATAACATCACTATATACTTGACATCAAAGACAACACATTACTATGAAATATAACAAAAAAACCATAAAGATGGGGAAAAACCTCGAAATCCATCAAGAAGGACCCATTTCCAATTATTTCTACATACAAACCTTTCCCATGTCAGAAAAGGGTACATAAAACTATCTCACATCCATCTATGATCCTAACATTCCTAATCATTGTGAGTCATATGTTAACATTAATAATAATTTCGCACATGAAGTGTCACATATATAATGATTTTACCATCATGCACTATATGCTAAGAACAATAAAGAAGAAAACATCCCACATCATGTTCTTATCCATCGTATAATGCATTAATCATAAAACAAGATCATCATTTGTCACAACCATATCTAAGATCATCAAAATCACATTATAACATATAAATTTAACTTATGTGTATAACACATCACATCAAACTCATAAACATAATACGAACTAAATATTATATATATATATATATATATATATATATATATATATATATATATATATATATATATAATATGTTGTCAAGGGCTTCAAAAGAGACTCATCGAAAAATATCATACATAAAAATATATCATAATACTAGATGGTGAATAAGGGAGTAGTGTTTGAGGGAACACTTGACTAACAATATTACAATTTAATTTGTATTTGTAGGCCTATTATGATATATTTTGATGTACGATACTTTTTGATGAGTGCATTTTGAAACCCTTGACATAATTACATATATATATATATATATATATATATATATATATATATATATTGTTGTTGTCAAGAGCTTCAAAACAAACTCATTAGAAAGTATCACACATCAAAATATATCATAATAGGCATACAAATACATAGTAAATTGTAATATTGTTAGTCAAGTGTTCCCTCCAAAACTTCTCCCCTATTCACCATCTAGTCCTCTAGATTGTCCCTTTCTGGACCTCTAAGACAATGTCGCACGCTCATGGAACTCCCTAATGGATATTGTCATCATCGAGCCAAGTGTTCAATATATCTAGGCTCATCTGAAATTATTTTCATAACTACATCCTCATAATAGTGTAGCTCATCCCCCAACTCCTAATAATGATCCAAACTCACACTACTAGGTCACTACATGTGTTCACTATCATATGCCTAGGTCACATTAATCTCTTCTCCTAATACGGACCTCTCTCATCACCCCCGAAAGCTCTTCATAGAGTCTCTCACTCATGGAGGTATTTATATTTATCTTCCATAGCATGGGAAGATCCTTGTATAGTCCTAAGTTACTTGGCTCAACCCATATCTCTCCTCTATAATGACATCATCGAAGTTATAACACTATATCTCGGATCATCAATCAAAGTGGCCCATTGAACCTATCATATAGCCCTATCTACCTCATGAATCGCCACAACCACATCTAGTAAAACCAATCTAACATCCCCTCCTCTTCACCAACAACAACCTCTTATGTATCCTCTACGCGTTCTCACACATGCCCCTCAAACCCATCCACTTGACCTGCCACTAGGTAGCATATACCTCTATCAATATAAAATCATCCAAACCCAACACTATCCTATGTTCATCAATCTTAATCCCCACTCCCTCCTCATATACTATTGACACTAGCTCCTACATCCCCAAAATGCCACATCTATATCCCCATCATCATGCCTTTAAGACACATCTACCACATTCAAATCCTGTATCAATCAAAATAGTCACCGATGTGACCAAATCTAATCAACTCTCACTATTTGGATGGTTGAACCTATACCCACATATCCTACTACGTATCTCTCACTGGCCCTCTACCCCTTCCCACACTAGAAAACATGTGTGAGACAACTATATCACATCCTTGGAATAAAATCTTGCTAGGAGTTATGCCCAATGCTCCTCTCCCCTCACATACCATGTCAACCCAAAATCAGATATCCATCTCATAAAGCCAACATGATAGTGTAAAGTAACCCATAAGGCTCATTGATCTTGTTAGGTGAGCCACTACCATGTGCTCTAAACCCATAATTCTATAAAGGTCTAAGCTAGTAAATTAGGGGTCAAAGAAAATATTGTCATATGCTCCATCATATCCCCCACCACTCCAGTCAAAATCCAATAAAACCTACCTCCTCTTGAATGCAGTACGGCATAATAGTGAATACCAATCATGATCATGGTCATAAGGGCCTCGACCCTCATATATCATCACTATAAAATGAACAATATGAAAAACCACTAAAATATTACACCACATCTATGACATCATCACCATTTAAATGATGCATAGTAGCCACCTTGCTCGCTTGTCAATAACATATACCTTCTCACCCTATACCAAGAACCATAAGATCCTATGAATGTCCTATAATATGATGATCATCTCATCCATCGGAAAAAAAAATGCATATGACAGGATCCTATCTCTCCAATAAAGCCAACAACAAACCCGTAACCCTCTGGATAAATTTTTAATGACACATCCCTCTAAAACCAACCTCCTCCAAGTGGCCCTAGCCTCCCTCCAAAACTCGATCATGAACACTTTCCAACAACTTTGGGATCTAATCTTGTGTAGTCAATCAATCTCTCATCCGCATCGATGAAGACAAAAAAAAGTATTAGACACAAACCCATCAAAATCACAGACGCAATCTTATAAATCAAACTTCTTATTATCAAATCACCGAATCACCAAAGACCTATATTCAACAGTGGCTACTCCCTCAAATCGCATGTGATTCCCTAAAATCTCTAGCCATTTCATATGAAATAAAACATAATTTCCATGTTATTTCTCTTTTACCATAAAAATAAAAAACTAAAATTAGAATTAAAATTACTAAAAATTCCACTTACATATGCTAGGGTAGGTCTCCGACGTTGATGAACACTTCCACCTACCTCCACCACTCTTGAAACACTAAAATTTTAGAATTTAAGGTTTATCGATATTTTAATTCTTGAAATCACGATAACACGAAATGACCTCTTTGGGGCTATGTATATCAAATTTTTACGTCCCAACCGATCGACAATGATCTTGTCTAATCACCAAAAATTCATAAATCTCCACCAATCCTAGGTAATCACCAATGATTATTGTCCCATTTTCCAAAACATCCTTGTTTGATGACCAAAGATTCTTACAAAAACTATTTTAACCATCATTCCTCTTTTTTACCTTTGACTCATTTTGTAGCCCTCTAGTTTTACACATCCCTCGTAAACTTACAAATTTTTAATGTATGTTCTTCCCTTTTTAGGCCCCAAGACCCTCTTAAGATCTAAATCCATCCTATGAATCTAGTGTTTATAAAATCCATCATGGATTTCATAGTCTCTTAGGAATAATTTTCCTATTGCCACCTATAATTCATAGACACACACACACACACACACACACACACACACACACACACACACACACACACACACACACACACACACACATGCGCGCGCGCTACATATATATGTTGATAACCCATTAGTTCCCTTGTCACTTGAATTCCCGGTCACGTAAGCCCACCTTTGTGGAAACATATTTCATACAAATCCCACATTTCTCGACACACCATGGATTATGTATTTTTTCATTTCATTGTCTATAAATTAATACATCTATAGTAGTGAGGACCCATTAGTTCACATGTCACTTGAATTCTTGGTCATGTAAGCCCACCTTTATTATAATATAGTTTATGCCCAATCTTGGTGCATTATAAATTAATCCACATCCAATTATATACACAACCATACATAATCCTTTTCTTTCCACCAATGTATTCAAACTAGTGACCATTGCACTTCATCGCAAATGCCCCTAGTTTGAGGGGTGGCCATTTATCCATTATAAATCAAACTATCAAACTCATTTTTTTCTAGTAGCTTAGCCATTACAAACCACTTGACAAAAGGGGGAAAATGTAAAAACTAGTTTTTGTCATCCCTAAGTGATCTATCCACACCCCTCACATTTAAATTCTAAATAGTAAACAAATATGATTATTCTATAAACAATATTTTATACCCATAAAACTATATCTTACCCTTGTAAAACTTTATTTACCCTATCCTTATCTTCCTAGACCTCCTAAAATTATTTTTTCTAAACCTATCAACCTCCAAAATACATTTCTACCCGTCCATACTCACATCCTAACAAAAATAACCTATTTGGAAGTGGTTTCAACCACTTCCAAGTGCTTTCCCCATTTTTCTAGATTGCTAGTGATGCTAATTAATCAACGATGATTCTATATAAACCGATCAACTCTCTTCAATCAATCCCTCGATGTTACAACAAATCCCCGACCCTCTCGAGATTGAAATGACATCATCCACAACATCCTAGCATATTATTAAGCCACACAAAGCCATTATAGATCATGTATCATTGTAAGGCCCTTCGGAACCATCATCACTTATGGTTCACATCATAAATAAGGTATTCTTCCCAATTTACACCTTATTATTTACGTGTCTTTCATGGGAACAATCCAATCATAGAAACAAGAATATAAAATATCAATCAATATCTATTCGAATTTGGTCGGTTTCAAAAATATCGCTAGCGATTACTTTCGATCACTACCAATTACTCAAATTGCCTATGAAACCTATCTCTAAACCCTTCTTATTATATATTTCTCATTTTTAGTCTTTGTCACAATTTATTTTCTACGAATTTCTTGATTTCAAGTGTCTTTTGTGTTTACATTATTGTTCTAGGTGAATCACATTCCATCAATAGCATTTACAACCTTTTGATCATCTCCTAACATTTTTTTGGGATCAATATGACATCACACAAGAGTTGAGCCTTTGTGTCATCGTCATGACACCGAATCTAGATCAAATTGAGGATCAAAAGGAAATCATCTAAGAAATACAAGATGCCACCAAGCAAGAGTGGATCAAGTATTTTAAGGAGCTTCATCTTGTCGCAGACATATCCTGAGGCCATATACTACACGAACAAGGTCTTCTTATCCCTATGTGTTACTTTAGATGCATGGGTACGTATGGGGAGACCTTCATTACATTTGTCTTCTAATTTACTGTTTATGGCTAATTGAGCTAAGTCCACTCCTATCGTAGTTTTAAAATGTACCTCCATTACTATACAAGGGGCCAAGTTAATGGGGATTTTGAGGTCTTGGCACTTGCGAGCAAAGAGTTTCCCAACTTTGTTTAGGTTTCCTTAGTGTTACAAAAATAATGTTGATATTTGGTTCAACAAGGGATACATCAGTTTTTAGAACGAGGAAAGAGTTATTATCCCTTTGACAAATGAAAATTTGTGCCCTATGTTGATCCTTTGAGTGAAGGAAGATCTCGAATAGGATTTATGTATGTGTCATTTGAGACCCAAAAGTACTCAAGCCATTTAAGGAAGGAATCCTTCGGTGGGAAGATGTACATTCTATTAATTATACTACAAGTGTTACTTGTGATAATAGGGCTCATGGTACTTGGAGTACATTTGTGTAGAAAATAAAACCTTGTTGCATCGGAGGATAGGTAACAACTCGTACCTCGGTACCTGGAGAAGGATACCCTATGGTATTCCTCTCTGCTATGGAGGAATAATGGATGGACCAATTGGAAAGAAGAAATATGTTAGCATATACCCTACATGGGACACCAACGTGCTTGTGGGTGGTTCACAGGGATAATCTTGTAGAATGGAATGAAGTCAGGATTTCTCTTACAACTCGTTTTCCGGGAGAAATGAACCTACTCAAAAATCCCATTATCATGGTAATCAACTTGTTCAACACCTCATTCGGAAGTGTGAGACGCTCTAGAAAGAGGGAGGGAAGATTTACCACCTTCCCTTTGGGTGCACAAACTTTATTCCACTTTACAAGGTAATGCAAGCATTTGGTATGTATATACGAGCTAAATAGAGAAACTAGAAATTGGAAGGATTTGATTACAGGTATGGTCCATAATTTTTACTACTTCTCTACTAAACCTCTAGTAGAAGAGGCATTAAGGGTTATAAAGAATTTAACTATGGGAGACAGTACAAAGGCGAAGAACTCATTCAGGGTTTATTTGATGAGAACAACTCGGAGCATACTTTGATGAAGAAGCAGAGACATATGCCACACTACTTAAGCATGCTTGCTTGGAGAAAGAAAAAGAAAAGATGGTCTACATAGTGGATGATGAAGAAGTAGAAAATATAGATATATATCATTCAAGTAGGTATGCACAAGGTCTTAGATAGTGCGAGATAACAATGCACGTGGCTATCATGAACCTATGAGGAAAAATAAAGTGAATATTGGTACGGATGCTAAACCTAAAGAGGAAATAATTGGAGATTATTGGTTTGAATCTTAAGTTGTAAAGATAGTGGAGTTTCTCTGTGATTTTTAGGATTTATTTCCTAGGGGATACCATGAATTAAAAGGAGTGTATGAATCATTAGGAGAGATGAAGATAAAGCTTAAGGAAGGTATGCACCCGGTCAGGAAGAGACCCTACAGGATGAACCTTAACCCACATAAAATTTAAAGAAGAAATTGACAAGATGTTGAAGTCTGGTATCATCAAGCCCCTAGAATAATCAAAATGGGTTAGCCCATGGTTATCAGTATAAATAAATATGGTCAAATTAGAATTTTTGTGTATTACAGAGAGCTGAATGTTGCATGTGTGATTGATCCTTTTCCTACACGTTCACAAAGGATATATTAGAAGGCATTACAGGAGAAAAATATATTCTTTTATAGATGGATTCTCTAGGTATCATTAGGTCTAGATTACACATGAGGATCAAGAAAAAACAACTTTCACCACTAAATGGGGAAGTTTTGCATATACTGTGATGCCCTTTGGTCTGAAAAATGTGCTGTTGTATTTTCGTGAATAGTTGTTCAAGCATTCCAGATTTTATTCACATTTTCTTACAATTTTACTTGGATGATTGGATGGTGTATGGACTGGTTAAGGATCATTGTGACAATTTGTGCTTAATGTTTGAAATATGTAGATAGTTAAGCATCTCTTTGAACATCAAGAAGTGTGTGTTTGCTACAAATTGTGTTACTCATGTTAGGGCACATAATCTACAAGGAAGGTTTGTTAGTAGATCCAGCTAAGGTTGCAGTTATTATAGGCCTGGAAGAGCCTACTAGTCAAAGTGAGGTGTGCAGATTCTTGGGTCACACTGGGTATTATAGAAAATTTATCAAAGGATATGCTAAGGTTGCCACACCCTTGGAAGAGTTACTAAAATGAAAGGAACATTTAATTGGGGAGAACCGCAACAATGCACATTTGAGACATTGAAGGAGAGACTTACTACAGTGCCTATTCTACATTTTCCCTTATGGGATGAACCATTTCATGTACATGTGGATGTCTTTGTCGCAACTATTGGCACAGTGTTAGCTCAAAGATAGAGAATGTATTATAAATCATCCTATTTGTTTTCCTAGTAGAAATTTGACTCCTGTAGAGCATAATTATACAACTAATGAGCACGAAGCCTTGTCAATGATATATGCACTACATAAATTCAGAAAATATCTTCTAAAACACCATTTTTATTTTACAATGATCACATGGTATAGAAATATTTGGTAAACAAGCTCATTTTACAGGGGATGCATATGTCAATGGGTACTCTTATTCCAAGAATTTTATTTCATAGTTGTGGTAAAACTAGGGAAAAGTAATTTTTTCCCAGCACCACTTATCAAGAGTTCAGCTTAGGCAAGGATGCATAGACAATTGAAGATACAATGTCGGATGCGCAGCTGTATAGGTTACAATGTGCACCTTCGGAATTGGAGGATATTGATATCTTTCTACGTACAAGTATGGCATCAGAAGGAATGAAATACTTAGAGATGAAACAACTTGCAATTTGCATGGCACCTTTTATGCTTATTAGTGGTGACCTATACAAGTTAGGCCGAGATGAAGTATTGCACCAGTGTGTGCTAGAGCATGATCTCACTGACATCATGGAAGAGGCTCGTGGTGGTATTGTAGGTGGGAACTATGCAGTGACGCCACTACACACAATATTCTACTCACCAATTATGGTGGGATACCCTCTATAAGTATTTTAAAGCATATTGTAAGGCATGTGATCATTGTCAACACCTTAGTAAACCTAGGAAATGAGATGAAATGCCTTTCGGACCTATTCCTAGTGCATAGATGTTTGATAAATGGGCTTTAGACTTTGTGGGTCCTATTTCGCTAGCAATGCATAAACTAGATCACACTACATCATCACTTGCACAAATTATCCTATAAGGTGGGAAGAAGCAACACTTACCAAGGATTATACAATAACTACAACAAGTTAGGTTCTTATGGGAAAATTTTCTTGCAATGTATAGATGCCCACCGAGCTTGACAAGTGATAGTGGTACACACTTTCCGAATGAGACGATCAAGATACAATTGGATGAATTTATAATTGCAGATCATAAGACTACACCCTATCATCCTCAACCAAATGGGACTACCGAGACCTTCAAAATATTTTGAGCCACACATTGAAAAATAATTATGACGTTGGAAGGAAAGTTTGGGATGATAAATTTTTTGTCGTGCTTTGGGCGTATAGAACAACATATAAGAGGTTGAACAAGGGCACACCCTTTTAGTTGGTGTTTCACGTAGAAGTAGTTCTTCCTATGGAATTCATGTTACCTTCTTTGTGTATTGCATGCATTGGAGGTCTAGCTAATGAGAAATATTTGGAAGAAATAATTGATAAATTTGTACAGTTGGATGAGAGGTGTGTCATCACATGTTGGAGTTAAGCAAGAAAAGGCTAGGTAGAAGGCATGACATGATAGGTACATCAGGGAAAAAAATTCTTGAGATGGGAAAGATGGTGCTTCTTTATGACTCTAAGTTTTTGTGCCATCCAAGTAAGCTTAAAGTGCATTGGTTGGGACCGTATATTATCACTCATATACTTGAATCAGGGCTTGTCAGTTAGAGATGCTTGATGGGATATAGTTACCTGGTTACTTCAATGGGAGTAGGTTGAAGCCTAAATAAGACTTCTTAGTGTTTTTCATAAGGGAATGTTGCCATTTAGACTAGGTTTTCATTTCTATATTTCCTTAATGTATTTCCTTTTTCATCACTATGCTTTGTCAATTTAGTTGGTGTTTTGTGTAATAAGTGTGTTTGCATGCTGGAAGCTAATTACCATTTGAATAAAATTATGTGCAGAGAATGCACATACCATTGGTGTGGGGTGGCTATTTACAACTGGGTACACATAAAGGAACAAACTGCTATAGGTGTTATTCAAGTTTGTAGAGGAGTTGTTAGAAAGGAGATTGCTTTAAAAAGATGACTGTAGATGGAGATAAATGAGGGAATAGTATAATGCAACATAAGAAGATGTTATGAAGACTACTAGGGAAGGGAACAAAGTGGAGAGGTACTCAAGTGCATGGAAGTGCGCTAAGAGAAGTCTATAGCTAGAAGGTAGGAAGGTGCGCTAGAAGGTTATAGCTGGGGTGCGAAGATGTACTCATGCGGAGATTGTGAAAATGGTCAATTAATGAGAGGATTTTTGGTTGGTGAAGGAGCAATAAATGCACTAAATTTTTTTAAATCTATATAAGGAAATGATGCGAGTTCATTTTTACCTTTGCGATCACAAGTATTTGAGTGAACTAAGTGCAATCAAGCAAAATGAGTCATGTTGAGGTGCGGTGAGTGTGAAACCAGACATGGAAAGTGGATTATTACATGGAAGAGGCTTGTGTCCCCATTGGTGAAGGGTTTGAGCAAAGCAGAGGTGTTGAAAAGAAGCTAGGGCATGCAGATTCGAGCTAGGGTTTCAATTTTCTTGTAATAGACAATGAAAAGGAGGATTTTTATGATGACAAAAAAGAAAGCACCTACAACGGGCATGAAAGGAAAGAAGAAGGTAGAAGATGAAGTTGAAATGTATCCCAATACTAATTTTTTTAGAGATGCAGTACCCATCCATATGTGAAAAATAAGTGACGAAAACCACCGTACATATGATAAAAATAAAGAGTTGGACACATTATTGAGTACAAAGACCAACAAGTGCATTGTGGAGGATATGCCAATATATGACGATGTTGGGGAGAAATTGTTGAAGTAGGTAGGATTCTATCAGTTGTATGAGCTCCCGTATTTTGGAAAGTATGAACCATTATACCAATGGATGATGAGTAGGGTCCATGAGGACTTCTTCTATTTCACTGACGAAGGGTTAGAATCACAACAACCCTAATTTTGACACTAACAGATTGAAGGGCACAAGGGTAGACCTTGCTAGTGATCTAACTGATAAAGCAATAATCATAGAGATAAGAAAGGAGTTGGGGTATACTAAGGGTCCGTGCGAATGGACATTGATAAATTAAAAAATTATTCAAAGGGTACAGCAGTAGCATATTTGGTAACCAATTTGAATGATCAAGAGAGATGGTCATAGGTGATTACCACGTGGCTACATGTTGTGAAGAAAAAGTATGAATGAGTAGTCTACAACCTAGTAAGATAAATTACGATACCATTTTTGAGGAAGCACGCACAAGATAAGATAATTTTTGGCACTATCCTCATTTCCCTTGTGTTTGTAGAAATTGGAGTGCCCGATGGGCCAAAGAACAAGATCTGGGAGTATCCCATGGAAAATAAGTCCCTCGTAGAGAGGTTTGACAAATATTTAAGCAAAGGGTGGAGATGTGGTATGACCGAATTTGTACAACATTTGAAGAGGAGTGGCACATTCCCAAGGAGCTACCTTCGGTGGTGGGCAAGGCAATATAGTTTTCGATGTACCAACACTTCTGCATCACATGATTTTCTATGAGGGATGGGGCATGGAGCCCATGGTGTAAACTATCATATGCCTTCATAGCACACTACTTCTAGGCATTAGTCCATCGATTTACTGATGTGCGCCGCCTAAACTTTAATGCAGACAAGGTAGAATGTGACTACCACACTCTAAGGAAGGCATATGTGTATCTAAGTTGGGATGCCTACATTGAGAGGCTCATCTCAGATGTCATAAGTATGAATCTAGTAATCTTGGCTATTGGGGATAGTGGAGCCATGCTTATATACCTTCATCTTAAGCCTAAGATGGAGAATAACAAGTATGTAGAAAATGAGTTCACACTCCCAGGGCCGCCTAAAGGAAAACATACACTGGAGAAGGTTCCAGCCCCATAACCTACAAAAATATATAGTGGTTGATGAGGAAGACTAAGAACATGAAGATAGTGGTGGCTTAAATCATAGAGATCAAAGGAATCCCATAGACATAATAAAGGCCGAGTGTAAGGGTACTCCACCTCAGGTACAAGAAGAAGAAAAAGACTTGGACGTAGAAGAAGTCCATAAAGAGTGTCTCTTTAAAAGGGTATTAAGATGAACAAGGACCTAAGGTACAAGAACCCCACATCCTATGTTGAGATCACCACGACTCTCTCCTTAGAAAGAGACAACTGAGAGGAATAAGAGAAAACTAAAGTTGAATGAGGAGACAAAGGAGTCTACAAAGAGCGCACTGGAACCCTTTTAAAACCGAGAAGATGTTGAAGAACTCAGGGATGAGGATATGAAGGATGAAGACGAAGGTGGTAAGGAGGAAGAATAAACAGAGCATGATATTTCTCAAAACATCGAATATCCACCTCTAAACCTTGGCGCTCAAGTTCCTAAGGGGTCGAGAACAAGGATAACCAATGTGGAGTATGTTGGGCCAAACATGGGCTATGCTAAAGACACCAATAATATTTTCCACTCCTATTTCCATACCACAATGGGCCTTTAGGGGTTGTATGGATGGGAGTTTATGGACCCGTACATGACCACTACACATGTGAGGAAACAATTGTCCTGGTCCACACAAACTCACATGGATGAGACCGGTTTTGACGTATGTGAGGAGTCATGTGTGTCCCAAAGAATGAAGAATGTACCAGAACATGGCTATAAATCCAAGCCTCATGTCTGATGAGTAGGTGAGCAATTCCTTGGTTAAGGTATCTACAAAAGTGGTATGGAGGAACATAGATAAGGTTGCCACTATTAGAGTGTTAAGATAAGATAACAAGGCAATAGCTACAGAAATAACATGTCTAAAAGGGGAGAAGGACTTAGAGCAGAAAAGGAATGAAGCCTTCATCAACATGGCATAAGAAATTGGTGATTATGTTCTAAAAGCAAGACAGAGTTAGAGTCTAAGGTACTGAAATTTTTCCTTCATCTATGCATTATATGCATACATTAGTTGATTTGGTGCTTGAGGATGGACCACGCATGCCAACACCAAATGACCCTGAATAGGAAGCAAAGAGAGAAAAGGCCTCCGTGGTTAGAAATATTTCATCATACGAGGAATTTCTCCAAACTTTACAAGATGAGCTGAAGAAAGCAAACCAAGCTTTGAACATATACACAACTCCAGATGCAATAATCAGGATCAGAACTATATTGGAAGATAATGAAGTTCTTAAGGCAATGAAGGATGAGACTTTAGGGCACGCAGTGAGATTGGCATTAGTGAAGAAAAATCACGAAGCCCTTGCAGCTTCACAACATCCATATAAGGAGAGCTTAGATGAGCTTGGAAAGCTCATAGCACAAAAGATGGATCTTCTGGAGGGATGGATGTCTACTATGGCTAACATTGTCATAGTATTGTAGAATGAAAAGGGAGAGATGACCTAGGATGAGTTGGATTCCATCGCTGCGCACACTCTAGAGAAGTTCAAAAATGAGCTAGATGATTGGCAAGCCTTGGAGGATGAGATTAAGGAAGAATATCTAGAGTTGATCATGTCGGTTAAAGAAGAGGGTGTTGCAGAATAGAAGTGCATTCTTTGTACAATAATTATTTACTTTCTTCTTTCATTGTTATTATTTATTCTTTGGGAACATCAAGAGGAATTACATTATCGTGATGATAATGTAGTTTAGTGTGGGGTAATGTTGAGTAGATAGAATATGACACTAAGGAGAGGGAACACAAAAGATTCATGTGGTGGTAGCAAGGCATATTTGAAGGCGTGAAAGGATAGGGAAGGAAACATGCGTGAAAGATATATTTATTCAAGACTTGTCCATTTTCGTGGTTACATGATATTTTTGGAGATAGCGTATGGAGTACACAACGGGATGGAGACTTGTGCCACATGTAAATGCTATTCTTGGAAGCACGTCTACTAAGTTCCATGCATGAGTTTGAGTTAATAATAGGTTTACTAATGCAAGTTAACTATAAGAGATCTATTTTTAGAACATTTGAATGTGTGCATGTAATTGTAAAGGTGCATGACTATTTTTCAGCATGTAACCTATTTTGGGAAGTGCGTGAGTGGTGAAGGTAGTGTCCCCACCCTTATAAGCATGTATTAATCAGTGTAGTTAGTACGACACTTTCTATGAGATATTATCAAGTTATGTTGCTAGATCTGATGCGCACATAAAACTTATGATACTACTTATTGTAAGACATACTTGTGTTTACGTATTTTAATATTTAGGATTGTATTGGGCAAAAAAATTGTTAAACATGAGTGTAGCAAAATCTTACATGGTTGAATTCATTATGTTTATCACTTGATTCATGATTCTTTGAAATCTAGATCGGGAATATGCTCTGTGGAATATTTATGCTATTTATGGATTTGAATACATTATATCTTCATCATATTCACATCCTGCACAAGAAACTCTAAGGAGGGCCCTAGTACCTTTGTGCACTTTGAGTGAGTACTCATTTTAGGGTGGGTGATGTGCTAATTTGCCCGGGTTATTTGTGGTAAGTTCTAGGCTACATCAAAAAAAAATTGAAACTAAGTCAAAAATTAAAAAACTTAGGCTCTTCAAATAACAACGTGCATAAAGACAAACTCAAAACAAAATCTAGTGAGTTTAACTTTGAACGTATGATGACACAACTTTTAAAGTTACCAAGGTAAATAAACCAATATCACTTATAAAAGATCAACTCATTTAACATGAGTTAGAATTAATTAAGAACACTATTACTACACTATAAGAAGGTAACATAGGTCACAATAGAATGTACTTATATGAAGAACTATGTCCTTACCCCTTTGACAAGGACATGCCGTGACAACCGTTTCCAAAACATTATTTCATTCCTAATTTCAATAAATATAAAATCAAAGGTGATCCTCGTAGCCTAAGAGCATTGGCATTAGAATGGTTCTTTAGTATACCCAAGGGATCCATTACAACATGGCCCGCAAAACATTCATGTGACATTATTACTTCAATATGGAGAATGATATCACAATCACGACCTATGCAACACAAATTAGATGCCCAACAAGACCTTTGTCACTTCTTACAATGATGGATTGGATTGGTAAGTTGCTTCCTTCGTGCCATGTCGAAAAAAATATCTAGTAAGCATATTTGTTTCTAATCTAAACCTGGAGATAGCCTTTCATTTACAAATACATTGTGGCTCTAACTTCAAATAAGTTATAGAGAAGGGTAGTCAAATCAAAAAGGCTCTCATTGCAAAGGGTACACTTAAACCGGTCATCAAGGAAAAAAATGAAACAAAACCCTTAGATAAACAAAAATTCTTCAACAAAAAAAACATGTCATTGGTGAAGGCATTACAAAATCCAAAAGAGTCAAAACCATACAAACCGGTCAGCTTTTAAAGCTCTCACAAGTACCTCACCCAAAGGCACCCACAAAATGTGTGTTTATGCCACTAATGGAATCACTATTTACCATACTTAAATAGTTAGATATGGTAAACATGGTGCAATACCCAACCATGATGGTACCATATCCAGAGGATTCTCAAAAACCCGGTTGGTTCAAAGAGCATGAGTACTATGATTTCCATCATGTTAAAATACACAAAAAATATATGTGCTTGAGACTATGAATTTACATACAATACCTCATCGAAGAGGGAAAAATCATAGTAGATTCCCCCTAACGAGGACAGGGGTCCCGATAAGAAAATGGGTATCTTCAAAGAAACCTTGCCTAACCATACTGATAAGAAGAACATGAATCTAGATCATGGAAAAACTTCCAATGAGTATAGGACTATTGCTTATTTTTATCCAACTAATGATAGTCCCTTTGATTCCCTTATAGGATGATTTTTTCATCAAATGAATAGGTTAATACTATTAGGATCTTAGAAACCTTTATGCATTAGAGACACGACACACTAATTTGATCATACTAGATCCCCTACCTTTCATTCAGGAAGGTCAGTATAATTTAATAGAACAGTTAGAGAAGACACCCACTAGGATATCGATTTTAGATCTCCTCAAAATCTCTACTACTCATAAAAACATATTGTATAAAACACTGCAGAGTTCAAGAGTCTCCACATATGTAGATCCCGTGCACCTTCAAGTGATGATTGCACACCTTGATTCCAATGATCATATCACTTTTGATTACATTGCAATCCCACGTAATGACCTAGAGAAAAACTTACCCCTATACCTAGAAGTAGTTGTTACCCGTTGTAAGATCAAGAGAGTACTTGTAGACAGTGGATCCAGTCTAAATATTTGCACTTTGAAGTTGGTTAAGTAGCTAGGCCATTCGAAATATATCTAGGGGTTAAAACTATTACAATCACAACTTATGATAATGAGGAGCATGATTCAATAGGTACTTTAGTAGTTCCGATGGAAGTAGGGCTGAATTGTTATGATACGACACCTTGACTTGGATCTTCCTTACAACATGCTCCTAGGGTGCCCATGGATCCATGCCATGTAGGCCATTCCTTCAACATTTCATCAGTGTATTAAGATGTGTCATGAAGGATAGATAGTCACCATTTAGGGTGATCCAGAACCGTTCATGCATTGTAGGGAATTTTACAACTTTTCTCATGCATTTTATGAATGTCCTTATAAAGATATTGTTGTTCCTTTACAAACAGAAGCTATCAAGGAATGTGTCGATCTAGATTCACTCACTCATTCTAATCAAAATTTTCCTTCAGTGGTCAACCCTTTCACATCATGGGAGGAAACGTCTCCAAAGTATGGCCCAGGTTAGAAATTCACTCTTCACGAGACCTTATTAATATCAAATCTATCGTGTCTCCCATAGCACTCAGATAAATGCCCTAAACCATTAGATAAGTTCATCCCTAGTGGTATCCTATCCGAGGAAAATATGTTAGAATATCCCATCATGAGGGTACCTGAAGGTACCATAGTATCATGTCATCAAGCTCTGCAGTATATCAAATGCCATCATATGATGTACATCATGGGTTATAATGGGTTTGGATGTGGTATCAATGCATAAGGATGGTTAGTACCCATTCCTATCCCTCATTTCAAATCCAACAAACATGGTCTTGGAATTATACCTTGTGACGATCCACCCTTTGAGATTGACTCCACCTCATCCGATTGTGAGGATGACTCATCTCATTCAGATAGTGACGTAGATTCCCAATGTAACCTCTACAAGGATCTTACCTCCACTAACCTATTCCTAATTCATTTATTTTTACCTTATCCAAATCCAATCCTCAAACCAATTTCCAAGTAACCCTTGTATATCCCGAACTTGTAGATTAGGATCAAAATTTTCACGTGTTAATCAATATCTTTGAAAACCACAAGTTGTTCACATAATTCATGGGACTTAGGGATTCTATTCTGATTGGGGATCACAAGAAATGTTTTGCCATCAAACTAGATGCTTGTGCATACTTTGGAGAAGAGGTAGAGATGTGTGGATGCTTGAATAGGAAGGTTGTAAGCAAGAGTAAGAATGATTTAGAGAAGCCTTGTGGAAAGAACAAATGCAAGTCTCATAGTGAAAAACATTTTGAGTCACTATTAGATAAACAAAACAAAGAACCTATAGAAGAAATTATATACCCATTCAAATATAATGATGAGCCACCTAACGAGGTTGACCTTACTCTTCCCCCTGATTCTACATGGATAGAAGATGCTTCTAAAATGCTTGTTGAAGAAATGATTAGTGTCAACATTTTCTCATAAGAGTAACCTAGATTGAGAAAGTTGGGAGCATCATTCTCAACTCAAGAAAATAATTTTTTTGTGGAACTATTTAGAGAATATGTAGATATATTTGCATGGTCAAATATAGATATTCCTTGTTTATACCTAGAATTAGTTGTTTACAACCTTGTTTTGTACCTCAACACCAAACCCATCATGCCGAAATCGAGAAAGATGCAACCCAAAGTTTCACTACTTGTCAAAGAAGAACTTGAAAACTTATTAGCTGTTGATTTCATTAAACCCATTGACTTTTAAGATTAGATATCTAACATAGTCTTAGTTTAGAAGAAGTTAGTTGGCATAAGAATTTGCACCCACTTCTGCGACATCAATAAATCATGTCCCAAAGAAGACTTCGCCTTACCTAATATTGATATGATTGTCGATTCTACCACTGGTTATGAAATTTTATCCTTAAGGGATGTTTTTTCAGTTTATACCCAAATCCGAATTATAGAGGAAGATCAGCATAGGACAACTTTCATCACCCCTTGAGGGACATTTTGTTACAAGGTCATGCCTTTCGGACTTAAGAATGTCGAGGCCACCGATGAACATATAGCGATAGTCATATTCCATGACATGATGGAGGGTTACATTGATGATATCTTATCAAAATCTAAAGAAGAGGAGAACACCTTCAAGTGTTGAGACATATTTTTCAGTGTCTTCGAGATTACAAAGTACACTTGAACCCTAAGAAGTGCGTCTTTGGCATTTTTGTAGGGAAGCTTCTAGGTTTCATCGTTTCACAGAGAGGAATACAAGTGGATCCTACAAAGGTTACAACTATGACGAAAATGCCTCCACCTACAAATCTCAAACAACTAATAAGTTTACAAGGAAAATTTCAAGAAATCCATTGTTTTATATCATAGCTTGTGGATAAGTGTCATCCATTTACACATCTATTGAAAAAATATGTTAGGTTCAACTGGGGATCAGATTGTCAAGAGACATGTGCCTTTGCTTAAATGATACCTTGTCAATCTACCTATACTCATGCCACCTACCCCGGAAAACCTATCCTATTATACATTTCAGCTACCCAATTTTTATTAGTGCACCGCTTGCTTGCTCAATATGACCTAGACCCCGGAGAAAGGGTAGTTTATTACCTTAATATAAACTTGATTTCAAATGAACTTAACTACCCACAGTTGAAAAGGTTTGCATGGAAGTTGTCTTTTCCTTTCAAAATTGTGTCATAAAGATAATATCCAAAGTTGACACTCTCAAATACATTTTATCCAAACCCATCCTTATGGGAAAAATGGATAATTGGATCTTTCTCCTAACTAAATTTGATATTGAGTTTGTTAACCAAAATTCATTAAAAGGACATGTATTGGATGATCAATTAGTAAAATCCCCTCTACTAGGGATGAAACCTTTGTGTTTAGATATACCAGATGCATCCATGATGTGTGTTGAAGAGTCTGTGGATTGGCAAGTCCATTTTGATGGATCATTCACCTTCCATGAATCGGAGAGGGATTTGTATTCATCACTCCCATAGGTGAGGTTACTCCAAGAGCATTCTGTTTGGGATTACCTTGCACTAATAACATTGCAAAATATGAGGCACTCATCACAGGCCTTAAGTTTGTTATCACTTGGAATATTAGATAGCTATGAGTCATTGGGGACTCCCAACTTATTATTAAATAAGTTAATGATGAGTATAAGGTTAAAGATGAAAATCTTATTCCATACAAGAAAATGGTTGAAACCTTGAAGGAATATTTTATATAGATTATTTTTGAACAAAAACCAAGGTCACACAATAGATCAGCAAATATCATGGCTACTATCGATCACTATTATGCATTCCGCCTCAAGCAAGTAAAAGGCCCTTCTTTGTAGATAATTTATGAGTACCCACATATGAAATGTCAGAGTTTTGTTTGGCATGTGAAGTTGTTGGTCCCCTTTCCCCTTGGTATGACCCTATATTTAGATACCTACATGAGGGCATGTTTCCCCAAACATTACCCATTCTGATAAGAAATCTCTTATCTTATGTATAGCCCGTTACACCCTTCTAGGAGGAACCCTTTATCATCGTCACTACAACGGGAATATACTTCATTGTTTGAATGTTCTACCGAATTGGTCCACACCATTAAGGAAGTGCACGGAAGTATTTGTAGAGCACATACTAGTGGCATGGTCTTGGATAAGAAGCTCTTTAGGGTGGGTTATTACCGGGCCACCATGGAAGCAAATTTTTTTAATTTTGTAAAGAAATGTGAGCTATGCCAAAAATATTGCAACTTAATACATGCGCTAGTACAAGCTTTTTACCCATTGTGACACCTTGGATGTTTTCTAAATGGGGCTTGGATCTCATAGGGAATCTCAATCCATCTTCTTCAAATGGTCATACCCACATTATTACCACCACAAAATATTTTACTAAATGGGTAGAGGTTATACCTATCACTTATTTCACCGGTGCACAAATCTCCAAATTCATCATGAATCACCTCAATTTCTCATATATGTATCCTTTCCGCCATTATCACTGATAATGGTAAATCTTTCAATAATAAAATGGTTAAATTGTTATGTAAATGCTTCCATATTCAGCTCAAGTAGTCTACCCCCTATTACCCCCAAGATAATGGAAAATCATAAGCCACCAATAAAACCCTTGTACGAATCATGGAGAAGATGGTAATTAAGACCGGGCCAGTAATTGGCACTTACAGATACATCCCGCCATTTGGGCCTATCAAACCTCCATCCACACTCCTATTGATGCGAACCCATATTCACTAGTCTATAGCCTGAAGTAATCATACCCTTGGAACTAGAGCTTCCATCCCTAAGAATATCTCTTCGAGACTATCTTGATAAGGATGAAGACTATATAGTTTCCCAGCTAGTTGAGCTAGAGCTGTTGGATGAAAAGTGTATGAGAAGGGCTTAATCACCTAAAGTTTTACCAGAAAAGAGTTTCAAGAGGATATAACAAATAGATCATCCATTGTGAATTTGATGTAGCTGATCTAGTTCTAAAAGAAAATCAGAAGAACACTGTCAAGGAAAGAGAGAAGGAATGTAAATCTGAGGTTAATTGGTTAGGGCCTTATGTGTTGTTTTCTAAATATAGATCATGAGCTTATAAACTAGCATAATTAGATGGTGAAGATCTTCCAGAATCTATGAACGTCATACATCTCAAGCGGTTCTATGCTTAAGCTTGTCACAGATATCAAAAAATACGTAAAAAGTAGAAAAATAATGAAAAAACAAGTAAACAAGAGAAAAATAAGAAAATAAAGAGAAAAAAGTAAAGAAAAAGTAGGTCATCCACGTGTGAAAACCATGCAATTGTGACGCATTGGGTAGGTCTTTGGGTGAAAACACTCATGAAGGATTCTTTGGTTACAAACTACTCTTACGTCCTGGACGGGTAACCCTCACTGCTATCTAGGTTTGGTTTCCCTTGATTAGGACTAGGAATCCCACCGAGTCTACTTCATCAAATCGTGATCGGCTTATTCATTCTTCTTGTATCTACATGAAGGAGTTGCCTTTGTATATTCCCATCTAACAGCTGGGGCACATTCATATTCCAGGTTTCTCGAACATATACGCATGGCATTCTTCCTTTTGTATATTCCCACATCACGCTAGGGGCATCCACACAAGTACATTGCTTCTGAAACATGACCTTAGAAAATATTAAAAAAACATTCGAAAATGATGCACAAAAATCTCAACAATTCAGAAAATTTTCCCTTACGAATGAAGATACAACAACTTCATAACATTGTCTCAGGGAAATCTTGAAAATAATGTGTGCGTAGCCTTGAAAACTTATCTTTCAAGATAACACCAAAAACATTAGAAAATATATCAATGTTGTCCCGCAAAAATAAGGTAGTGATTAGATTGCTTTTAGTTGACGGTTTGTATAGTTTTGGTTGTAAGTATCTTTTCGCATTGTATGATTTAAAGTATGGTTCATTTTCTTACCTTCAATTGAATCTCATTTGATTTAATTAGGTGTTGCATTGAGTTCATTTTTAAAGATTTTATACTTGTAAGATATTGGTATGTTTTCATCATCTGTTGTATGCATCTATTAGAATTCATTTTACTTACTTAGATTGGATACCAATTTAATTTGTTGTTAAAATTTACATGAGTTCATTTCTAGTTGCATATTGTTGTGTAGTTTTGAAGGTGTACATTTGTTTAGTTTTGTTAAATTTTGCTTGTGTGTTTGTTTACTACACATATTTTTTATCACATCTATCATCTATCATTCATCACATATAACATCATCTAAATCATCATATATAAAAAATGCTAAGTTTTACATCATGCATGTATACTAAGCTAATCATCACATATCGTATCATCATTGGGGGCAAGAGGGGTAAGGAATGATCACAAATCTATCTCCCGTGGCGTGACAATATCATCAAATATTATCCCAAAAGCTAACATCTACCAAAATATCTCCTTTCCAAAATATATAATATTATTTGAAGATATATCATCAATATAAAAACATGTGGTACAACATCACTATCTAGCATGAAATATACATAGGAAATGAGAATCATACATCACCATGATACACTTGATATGTATATAAAGGAATCATCATCATAGAGCATATAAAAACATGACAATATAAACCATCAAATGTCCATATATACATATGTAAATATTTGTCTCAAAATAAAATATACATCATCAATACAAAATATGCCATCTAAAGGGCATGAATCAAAACCGAGCCTTCATCACAAGGCATAATAAAAAATATGATACATCAAGTACATACATAGATCAAAATCAGTCTTCATAAGTGGCATGTATACATACATATATTAGATACAAAAGGAGAGAGTCAACTATGACTCTCGCCCTCTCAAGGCTACCCTGGTCTATGACCCGGAGGATGAAACTGCAATTGATGTGATGTGTCGGCTCAAGGTGTACCAACTTTGTTGTCTAGTTGGCTATTATAATGATCTAATCGACCATCCCGACCTCCATGATGTAGAGCCTGTCTTGCTCACATATAACTAATCAAAGGGTGTAAAATGATCCCTATTTAGAATCGCTTGATAATATGTCACCTTGTAATACAAGGCCTCACCATTGGCTCTCATGATGTCATGAATCATCTATATATCCCCAAAAGTAGTGGCTACTTGTACAACAACATCTCGCTCCTGTCGGTCTACCCATATCGCATGGGCTGTCTCGAAAGAGACGGCTGCCGATCTCTATCTGCTGTAATAGTTTGGACCTAGGCCCATGGTTGATATCTCTCGAATCGTAATATCCTACACTGCACCTAAGTCTGGTCTCGTTGTACAATGACACCATGTGCATGTGTCTTCACCTGATGTAGGAGGCTCAATATCTAAGCACCCTATGTTGCTGCCTACCTAATCTACTACCACCATGCTCCTCGATCCCCACTCTGAGTGGCTTGGGCTCTCACCAAGTCTCTCTTTGTTGTCACGGTCTGTAACCATGCCCTGGCCTAATCTCTCTTAGTTGTTACACAGAATCGAACGACTATTTCTCTTGTAGCTTCTATTGAAGTAGAGCTAGCTATCCATCATCTCTACCACCACCTAGAGAAAGAAGTGGCAGAGACCATGTTATGGAAACACCTATTTTAATAGAGCATATATCCCCGCTAGAATTCCTACTGGAGGAAACTCTATATCTAGAGCACGGGTGACTTTCTCTTCCTAGGCGTAGGTCCCTTTCTATGTGGTTGTTGTGGTGGAGGACCTTGTCCCTACCCCGATCATGATGTTGGTCATCCAAAGGATCATTGTCATCATCATCATCCTGTTAGCTCCACCATCACCTCCACCCTCATCACCACTTTGTTAGATGCCCCTCTAGAGGTGCTCTCACTCATGCATCATAAGAGGCTCTGGGAATTTTTAATTGACGAGGTAATAATGTGTGGTTCCATGGAGCATACTATGGTGTGTAACTTAGATCTCTGACCTATCTCAAAGGTACCCACATAACTAGCACCCCCTGTAAATAGTTGGCCAAGGCTTTGTCTCTGGTAATCTATGGTCCCATGTCAAAATACTCTCGGGCCCTACGAGCATACCACATATCTGGCCCCGGTACATCTAATGTGATCCCAAACTATCTCTGGCACCAATCAACTATGTAGAAATCTCACATATAGCTATGGCTACCCAACATTAAATGATTAAATGTTGATGTCCTGAGCTCTAAGCTATCCTTAGGCTACTGTAAGTGTATATCTCCATACTACTGTGGCCTACTGTAAGTCATCTAACTCTCAGAGGTAATGGTAGGTATAACCCATATGCAGTCACACGTCATCACCAATTGGAACTCAGCCCATACTAGAAGGCTCCTTTGGAGCTCGGACCCTCAGTACACTTGTGGGATGACCAATAACAATGTGGTACCACACCTAAATCTGAAGCAGCCTAGCGGGTCCTACCATCTTCTAATGGTATTATGTGATCAAGTGTAAGTCCTAGTACAAATTTACAAGTATGCACTGGCCCTAGTAATATGTCTCGTCATCAATCAAACCGTGTATCACTCCAATAAGGCCAAGTGGAAATGAAGCTCCAATTTTGTGAGGGAGTAAAAATCCTCTGAAAAATCCATCAGATATACTATGACTTGATCAAGCTCATGATTCTTTATACACCTTGATAATCTAACTGTCATCCCACGATGAGGTATATCTTGAATACTGAATAACTCTAAAATGCACTGATCAATATTAGGCTAGTGACTCATGTACTGAATCAACTCACCCTGGATGGGAACCCACATAATACGCCACACGTCCTCCAAGCTCATAGTGATTGCCAATGGGGAGTCGAAACACCGACTCTCACTATGCCACCTCTCAACTATGGTCATTATGAGGCCATGGTCTAGAGTAGCCTAGGGCATATTGGCCACATAGGCTAGCCCTATAATATATAAAAGGATATCTAGTATCCTCTGATCATCCTCATCAAATTACACCTCTATCACAGCCAGGCAACCATATCTCTCTCTGGTGTGGAGGACGGGTAGTATCCGGTGCACACAAACCAATGATACACGTGTTAGGGTTACATAACTATCTACTTCTATCTAACTTTTCTAGTAAATTATTCTTTCATCCATCTAACATACAATCTAGCCTACTTTCACCTATACTTGGTTAATTATTTCCAAGGGTAAGTTATATACTTTTCACTGGTGGATGTGTGCTTGTTTCAACATGTACACACCCATATCGGCACTTACCGCCCCCAATTTTCTACACCTAATCCCCCTACCTACGTAGGACACATACATGCCCATCCTGATGCCTACGTATGTCGGTTGATGTGCACATGTATGTCTCTGTGTTCCCCCTCCCAACGCATGTGCATCCCCTTTGATGGATACGCATGCGCGTACCCGTATTTCAATAGAACACCTACACATACCTATGTTTTTGACGCATGCACACATGCACATATGTAGGAATTCTCCCTAACCTAGCCTAAAAAAACCTAAAAACATAATTAAATGCTAAAAGGAAAAAGTAGGTATATGGCACTCACGTATGATTCATTTGCTATGTCTCGAAGATACTCCCGGATGTGATCTGATCATCTCCTCCTCCTCCTTCAAAGTCTTACCATCTCACTCTAATGCTTTGACATACTCGCTCGTGGTGAAATTTTTCAAGAGCTCTACTACAAATGAATTGGTCGTGATTGATTTACCCCAGGGTGTGGGTATATTAAATTTGTCGTGATGCCCCAGGGAATGTTTTATCCTTCGTGATCACTCTAACACTTCTTCCCTTCACTTAAATGATTATTTTTATTAAATAGTTACTTTTTTATTAATTTTCCACTACGCTAAGGCACTATTTTCCACCTAGCGCTTATGTCTTCATCCCGGGCATTTTTAAATATTCTTAGGTGCTTCTTGTCTTGAATTTTTATCTATCGTTGTGATTATTTTAAAAGAGAAATTATTATTGTTGGCCCATTTGTCTTCTTGTCGGAGCACATTCACATTACTTGATGCCCGTTCTCCTCACTCTAGAGAATTTTTGTGTGCTTCTAGGAGATATTCCATTTCTTAAATTCTTCTGACCGATCAAAAATTTAAAAATTATTAAATCATCCAAAAATCCAAAAAAATCGTAAAAACTTTGAAAATGGACTAAAATTGGCAATAAGCGCACTTGCGGCTGAAATTTGTGTCTCTCACATGGCGTTCATCTTATATTGTTGGTATTTCCACGTGTTTTGAAACAACAACTCACAAATCCTTTAAATCTCATACCATTTACAAAATTTGTGTTGCTTACTTCATCAATACTCTGGGGTATGAGTTGCTTGGTATTGTTTCACTTGTGCACACTTTGGTTTTCATCGAACCTAAGTGTCCTCCATCATTTCCCTTGCATATACAAATTTCTTGGGGCATCATTTTAAACCCTTTACGTTTATCAAAACATTTGGGATTGCATCTTGATAACAAAATATTTGTGCAACCTTGTTGGTGGTCAAATTAGTTTCACCCCATTTGCCATTAAAAATCCTTCAGTTTGTGGCCTATGTCACATTTTCATCTCCCCATGTTGGTGCTTGAAATCCTCTGTCCCCCATTCAGTTTCCATGGTCAGTTCCTTCCTTGGCCGAGGATCTCTTAAATGCCCAAAATTTGTTCTTTGTTCCTCTGACCATATGAAAAAGTCTATAAATTGGGTATAAAACTCGGGCTGTCCCGTTCTTTCCATTTTCCACAGTCGGGAATTGTTGTCCCTGTCATTTTTGTCCCAAATACCTAAAGAAAAATGAATGGATGTAGCTCGAGAGGAGTGTGTTTGAGCCTTGTAACATTTCCAAATTCTCTGTCCTCGAAGAAAATTTCATCTCCGGGCTCAAACAGTTGTCTTCCTGCATTTTACGGTTTGACGGGTGAGTTTTCCCGTCAAATTTTCATCTCTACATTAGTGGAAACGTGGCCCCTTTTGGTTGGATGTGGCTCAATGGGGCACTCTACAAATTTTAAGTTTGATTTTAAGTTTAGCCTTGGAATTGCGCCGGGAGGACACGTGGAGGCTTTTGCTACTTTTCCCAAACTTAGACAAATTTTTATGCAGCTAATACAGTTTGGCGAGACAGGGACACGTGGTGAGCACGCGCTCATTCAGAGTCTTCGCTCTTGGGGACCATCTTGAAATTGTGCCATAAAGACACATGGAGGCTTCGTCGGGTCTTCCCATACTTAAAATTTTAAAACAATTTTGAGAGGCCTGGGACACGTGGAGGGACTCTGTGTGTTTGGGGACTAGCCTTTGAGTTTTATTTTAAAGAAGCGCTAGGAGGACACTTGGAAGCTTCCACTTACTCTGTCTTTTTCTTGGACTTTTCAACAGCCAAAGGAGACCGTCGTGGACCCTAGACACATGGCGCCTTCTGCTAAGCTTTCAACTTTCAACAAATTCTATCGGGCTAGGACACGTGGTGAGCCCGCACTCATTCAGAGTCTCTATTTTTGGGGACCATCTCAAGATGCGCCATTGAGATGCGTGGTAATTTGAAAATTCAAAAGGTGGGGAGGCAGGACTCTCGGGGAAAATTTGGAAAATTTTCCTTTCTTCCAAAAATAGGCAAAATAGTAGAATTTAGTCGCGGTTCCTCTAGGACCCACATTGGGACACGTGTCAAGCCCATTTTTCAAAGGCGGAGGGGTGGAGCAAATTGAGAAATTCTACATTTTTTCCAGAGGGTGTAAAAGGTAAAAAGGCCCGTCTTAACTCGGATCTCCCACATGGACGGTCCAAATTAAAAAGAGAGATCAACAACAATTGTGCGTCTGTATCTGATTTTTCACGATTTTTACTCCAAAGTTCCTGGGGATGTGGATTTTTATGGTTTCTTTATCTTTTCTTGGATTCTCCTACATGCCAAATTAAGAGGAACATTAATTTGATATCTTGGTTTGGTGGGAGAAATCTGAAAATGTCTTTCACCATTAAAGATGTAATCTGATTGTCGGATTTGACCTGATATTTATTTCCTTGGCATGCAAGAGACCTGTTGATATCTTGGTTTGGTGGGAAAAATTTGAAAACGTCTTTTACCATTAAGATGTGATCTGACTATTGGCCTTAATATGATTTTCCAATTTTTCTTTCCTTGGCACACAAAGAACCAGATTTGACAGATTGGAGGAGGAAGTAGTTGGCACGCGAGATGAAGAACAACTTACCAGGTGAAGAATTGAATGCTGGAAATATTTGGAGAGATTTTCCCTCTGCACACTTGACAACTTTTTGTAAATTTGATTATGGGAGTCACGATGAAGTTCGTAACACACAATAGTGCTTTGAATTTTTCTGGTTTTGGGGGGAAAGCTCTATTGTAAATGAAATGTTATAAATTGCATGAATTTTTTGTGTAAATGGTTGGAGTGTTAGAGGTTTAGAGCTAATTCCTAAAAAAAAAGAGTTTGACAAAGCCCATATTTTTTGAGAGACTACCTAGTGAACTTGTTTATTTCTTTTGTGTTAAATTTGATCATGTCAAGGTGGTTGTGAGTGTACAACCATTGACAAGCTCTGAGATTGTTCTAGAAACTTTCCCTTACTGATAAATTTAATCAAATTTGAGTAAATCTATGTCAATTTTGAGCAAAGTTGTGTCTGCTTCATTTCTGAATGTCTGCAAATAGTTTTCTTGTTCCCATTACAATATTACATTGAAATATCTATGAATCACACAAGATCTTAGCTTTGTGATAGTTTGGTGGCACTTGCAATTTCATTTATCAAAAGAGATTTCATTTGATAGTGAAATAAACAAGTTTAAAATCACTTTACTCCTAGCATGATGATTAAGATTGTTTGTTAGCCTTTGAGGGTATCTTAGGCGTGATAAAACAAAGGTTGATAGTGTTTAATTAAGTTTTTCAATTTGAGCCTTCATTTTGGATCCTTAAATTTTGTGTGAAAATGTGTTGATCTGGGCCTCCACTAAAAGCACATCATTCTGGTTAAAGGGAAATTTTAGTTGTCTTCAAGCATTCTATTGATCAAGCCTTCCATTTTTTTGTAAAAGTTCTCAAAGATCTGGCAAATCAAAGTCCACTCTGCCTCACCTCCCACCAAAATTCATTTAAAAACAACCAATCATACCCATACTACCCCTGTTTGTCATGTCTGTGCACAAATGCATAATTTTTGTTACCAAAACATGCAGAAGCAATCAGGTTTTCATTATCTTTAGTAGCCTAAACCTTGCTCAGAAAATATCTCCATTATCTAGGGTGACAACTCGTGAGAGTTAGATTTTGTTGTATTGATCATGTTTTCTTCAAGGTCTTCTCAATAACTCTGCAATGAAGGACATCTCCATCTCCTCCACAAACAATAGGCTACAAAAAGGTCCTCTCACCCTGGTTGAAAGGCACAACCATAAAGTAGTGAGGATAGATCAAATCCTCTTAAGGGTGCTACCCATTTCTCCACATTTGAGTGACAAAGAGCAAGCCACATTTCTTCCCAGCTACAAAACGACACACAACATGCTCTGCTTACCTCTAAGCTTTCTGTCAAAACTGTGATGTTGCTCAGCTTCTAAGGGAGAATCAATTTGGGTACCAACACAACCATCTTAAACATTTTTGTTTGAGTGTGTGTGATTGTACTTATTTCCTTGTTAGATGAGTTTGTTTACTTCTCGTATTGCATTGCATTAGTGTATGTTGCATGGAGTTGGTTGTTTTTAGTGATGGACGGTTGTTTGTATTTTGGATTTCTACGTCATTTTATGTTATCATCACATGCTCATATTTTAATAAGGACCGATGATGAAGATTACTAGCAATATGATGAATAGAATTATTTATATAAAGATGCCTTGTACATAGCTCAAAATCCCTTTTTCTTATTTTTTCTCTTCTATCTCCCTTTCTTCACACAATTATTTCTTCTTTCTTCTTTTTCAATTGTCGATCACGTTCCTCCATCACCCCATCGACACTCGAGGGGGCATCCTTCATCCTACTAATTTTTCTTCTACCCCTTCAAATTTTCTACTCGTTTATGCTTGTCTACTTTCTTTGAAGTGACGTCACACACGTCACCTCAAAGAGGGGCAAATGTAGACACCTATAATTTGGTCTACATGATCTTATTACTAAGATCATACTAACTATCCTAGTCTCGTGATAATTTACTACACTACACTAGTAAAATACCCTTTCTAACCCCTTCTAAACCTCCTAAACCATGCTAATCCCTCTCTAACCAGTTTTTATAAGCTTGTTTCCCTTTAATTAACATTTTTAGACTAATTAACCCCCTTATTGACTTTCTAAAGAGTATTTGAATTTCTAAAAAATATCTTACCTTTCCAAACAACCACTTAGCTTCCTAAAATCATGTTCACACCTCCGGATAAGTTATTCTAAAAAAGCAATTTTTGACTCTTTTTAGTCCCACATGCATCCAAAACATCATTTTCTCAAAACAAAAACTATAAATAGAGGGATACCCCTCCCACCTTTTTCTAAGAACTCTCTCTTTTCATGTCTGATTTAGGTCATGCTTACGTCTTTTAGAGTGATTTCATAGTTTATTTGAGCTATTTATTTGTTATTTGCTAATCCTTTCAAAGCTTTAAGTAAATGGGAGAAGCCATTAATGGTGAGATTCCATTCTTAAGCTTTTGAAACATCAATAAACAAAAAACTGATTGCTAGAGCTTTAATAGGTTCACTTATAGATAGCTTTCATGGAGTAGAGAACTAATATAGTCATGTTTAGAGGTTGATTGTTTGTTTCAAGCTTTATATATGCATGCAAATAGGTAGCTCTTGCTTATATCTAATCTGATTTTCATTTGAGTTGTTTGTTCCAAAGCTTTTGGGGTTTCTTTAGAGGTTCTTACCCCATCTTCATAGCTTTTGCAAACTTTTCATTACTGCACACAAATCCAAACAAACAAACAAGTGATGGTTTGGCCTAGACGACCAATTGTGTAATCTCGGAGGAACATTTTTGAATCAAAAAATCTACTGTGGTGAACCTTTACTTGTACACTCGATTCACACGTCATGATAGTTTCTCAATATAATAAACCAGAGAAATGATTCTACATACATCCATTGATCAAATCAATTACAAGCTAAACCATCCAATTTAAGTAATCAATTAATATCCATATGGAGATAATAGCCAAAACGATATACATCCGTAGTACAAAAATATAATCCATCTAAATCTCATCTCAATAACATCCATAACAACATAACCAAAACAAGCAATAATGGTAACAATAGTAAATTGGCACCATGTGCCTCATACACAATCTATCAAGTCAGGGTAACATATTCCAGATAAAGAGATGACATATTAATATCTATATATATCTTGAAAACAAATAACCATTATAAACACTATCCAACTTATAATTGGTGTAAACCATAGATCAATAATACTCATAACGCTATATCAAAACCAAGCGGTAATGATAAGGGCGGTAAATCGACTTTGTGAGCCCTATATGTCATCCAACCATGGACACGCTAGCAACAAGTGATAATATAACAACAAAATCATAGTAATTTAATTCAAATAATGATGATATTATCCATTTAAATGTCTAAAACATGAATATATCATAGATTCAATTGTCCCATGGGAGAGACTCATGGGGAGGTTGGGGGCGGATGGGGAAAGTAATTTCACATTAAGGATGACATATAATGGGAATACTAACCCATAAAATATATAGAAATTATGAAACTGACTATGGGGTGGCCTTGGATGCAACCATTTTTCTAAGGACTAAATCATTGGATGATTTGGTCTAAGTGAGAAATAACATATTGTAAAGTTGTATTCCTAATAATCGGGATAAGTGGATTGATTGTGACTAATATAAACGTATTTGTAAGTTTTTGAGTGGTGCACTACAAATTTAAGAATGGAGTAAGTTATAACATATAGGTTCAAAATAGGTGTACAAGTCATAATTACAAAGATTAAGACGATAATGACATTATCAAATGATAAAACACCAAATTTCATTGTCTACACAATAAGAAAATAAAATGAAGTTATAATAAATAAGTGACGAGCGTAACAAAATGATTATAAGGGTAAAAGCAAACTGACCATCCCAGTAATGATAGGTGGGGGTATACCGTATTGCAACAGTTCTGGGAAAAATCTTAAAACCATAGACGAGAAACAAATTGCAGGGAGGAAGGGCTAGAGCACAAAGATTGAAAGTCAAAACATAACATGGGGACTTTCAAATGCCACACATGATTATGAACACTAGCGAATTAGAATGGAAACCCATCTAAAAGTCAATAAAGACAAAAATACACCACCGCCATGGCCATTAACCAGTCTATACAGTCGTAAAGGAACTGAGTGAGACGTAAATATATATCTGGAAAAAATCTTTTGACCCAATTCAATGCTTTCGTCTGAACATACGAGTAAAAGGCACCAGTATCAGGGTTAAAATGCCACAATGCTGAAACCAATGCTTTAATTTGATGTGACACTGCAGATTATAAATTGGATTACTTACATTGGCGGAATCTTCTTTCCCACCGCCTTCCTGGATTGCAAAAGTTGTCTCCTTTACGGGAAGAAGCATCTCAGTATTCTCTCCTTCTAAGAAGCGAGTTATGGAAAAATTGAGAGGGATCTCCACTCACTTTCTTACTTTAAACATGGAATCCAAAAACTTTAGCGTAGTACGAGAGACAGGAGGAATGTCGTGTATGCTTTTCTATACACAGGCTGCCGAATCTTCCGGCTTATGGAACAAGCGTGCAATTCTTTTTCGTTCGTATGGCCAAAAAGAATTAAAGATGAAAACAGTTTCTCCTCGATTGGTGGTTGTAATGAAAAATCTCATATAGACAGCAGGTGCTTTCACCACAAAAACGTCTTTTGAAGAGACGATGACAAGAGTATTGCTCCTTATTAAAATCCAAATAACGCTTCAAAAATAAAATATTGCAGCTGAAAATCGTCGACACGTCCATTTCACCAGTTGGTACAGATGAATTAATAGCAACAATAATGTATCGTGCACTGAACGAGAGAAATCTGTTGTAATGTTTGCCCGGCTATTCTCATTTTTCTAATTATAAATTGTGTATAATCAGTTTGATGACTCAATTTCCCTCTCGGAGAAGTATGTTTACAGGTATGTCTCTTGAATTACCTGTTTTCAAGTATAAATGATGTGTCAAAATAAACAGGAACTTGACAAGGTCATAACTTGAGCTCCGGGTGTCTGTTTGAGTCCCTTTTATTTTTGAAACCACATGTTTCGATGAGTGGATTGCAGCAGCAATCCGCCCTATCAGTTGGGGCAAGTTTCGCACATTTTCAGGCCATAAATCCGCCACCTTGAGGCCGAAAATTAAGATTTGAGTTGTAGGTCGGTTTTTCCTAATTTTGGGCATTAGTTAATTTTAGTCTATTAGTTGCATCATGAGTTAGAAAGTTGGCAATTCCTCTAATTTAGGAATGTAGAAGATGCGTGGCAATTGTTGTGCCCATACGAATAAGCATGTGAACTTACTAAGAATAGTAGGTTCTAGTAAACTGCTAAAAATAGTAATTTCGCCACCTAGAATAGATTTAGTCAAGTTAGTTAGAGTTTGCTTGGCAACTCGAGTTAGGAGTTGTTTTCCTATTTAGAAAACATTGTAATCCATTATTCAATAACAAAGAATGAGATCTATTTTCTTTTGGAGTTCATATTATTTGCGACATATCAAGTTTGTTCATAATTTGACTACAAATAAAATGGGCCAACAACGGCAAAGTTTCGATTAGTGGCAAGGTAGTAACTTGATGACGGAGTGTATAATATTGTGGATATAAAATATGGAAAAAAAATGGACTGAGAAAAAAATACAATTAATACAAAAAAAAACGGTAAACTATATTTTTTAAAAATATAATAATTATTAATAATTCAACAATTTGCTTGGCAACTCGAGTTGGGAGTTGTTTTCCTATTTAGGAAACATTGTAATCCATTATTCAATAACAAAGAATAAGATATATTTTCTTTTGGAGTTCATATTATTTGTAGTATATCAAATTTGTTCATAATTTGACTACATTAATAAAATGGGCCAACAACCGCAAAGTTTCGATTAGCGGCAAGGTAGTAACTTCAAGACAGAGTGTATAATATTGTGGATATAAAATATGGAAAAAAAGGACCGAGAAAAAATACAATTAATACGTAAAAAAAAAAACGAAACTATATTTTTAAAAAATATAATAATTATTAATAATTCAACAATTTGCTTACAATAATATCACAATTATTACTATCATTAAAATTATATAAGTGATAAATTATTCCCAATCAAAATATATAACTTAATCTATTATTTCTAAAAAAATACTAATAATACAATATGTTTAAATAATTGTGACTATTTTAAATTATAATTTTTCATAACTCAAAAGTATCTTTTTTGTTTTTCGATGGCATCTTTAAAAGAATGGAAAAAAAAAAGCGTGATTTTCTAAAAACCACCGTATTTTGTAACTATGATTAGAGGTGATTGTCAAATTTTGTCTATGCTTCGATTAGAGGCAATTGTGAAACATTGCGCCTTGCATCTCTATTGTGATTTTGAACACTTTCTCTAGATAAATTTTTAGTCTTTGTGCACTATGTGGGTCCCTTTTTATTGTAATTGATGTTATTTTATATTTTTATGTACAAAATATATATTTATGGGAAACCAATGATTTTGTATAGATATTAAACCCTCAACTCAATGATGAATGGGGATAACATTTACCATACTACGCTTGTTCAATAAGCGTATATCTTTACCAAAGACTTTGTTTTGTTAAGGAGAGATGATTATGGGGCATTTAATTCGTCAAAGTCACCCACGAACAATAATGGCACTATTCATTTGACTCTCCATTTCAAGTATGTAAGGGATTTGTATGCTAGTGGTTGACTTAACAAGTCATCATCTTCACCATTACACTACGACATTTTCAATGCCTTTAATAATTATCAAAGAGTTTAGCAAAAATATTGCTTCTCACTTTGACAATCAACTTTGCGAATTTAAATAATTGAATGTTAGTCTCTCTTTGTAATAATTTTGTTTACAAAATAATGAACACTTTGTAAAGAGAAGTTGCAAAGAAGAAATAAGAGAGGAATACTAAACAAATTTTAAGCAATCACAAATAACATAACAACATACAAGTAACACTGAAAAACATCCCACTAAGTACACAACCTACACTAATAGAATAGGCTTTATTTCATATAGTTCAATAACCTTTGTGTTTGTAATGAGAATGGGGTAATTACGCTCTCTTTCATTTGAATAATTTAGAGCTAAATGATTTTTTCACTGATTTTTTTCCAATTGGTATGCGTCTTATTTATTATTGTTTTAACAATGCATGCACTTGAGAAAATAGAAATACGATATGAAAAAAATAGTAGAACTTAAAGCCTTGAAACTATAATTTTATGATAAAATTATAATTATTAAATATTGCTGAACATCTATTTTTTCCTAAATGAAATAATGTAACATACATGATTGAATCATCAATCTCATAATTTTCTAGTCTCACTCCAAAGAGCTGGCTCTAGATTCTTAGCATAAATAAACTCCAAAATAATTGCTTCAATTATTCTATTGATTGATAAAATCTGCATGTTATTTAGTTGAACAATCATGCAGATTTCACTCTCTCACTAATTAAAAAATTCTAATTGAAAATTTATATGCCTATAATTATGCATCAATATCAACTTTAAATTTTCAAAATTAATAACTCAACTTTACAAATCATGCTCACTATTTTTCAACCCAAAACCTAACCAATAGATTGGTGAAAATTGGGAAAATTTTGTTTGTCGTTAGTTATGAATTAATCAAGACCAAACCATTATTATGTGAACTTGCTTCATTAATCAAAAGTCGCTTATGGAAAAACTATTTACCATTTACGTCATGACTAAAATTATTCACGATGAAACAACTTTGTGTTCCTAAAACCTAGGTACTAGCAATGGTGTAAGGGTAAACTTATTCTTAATCCAAGATACCTAAGACTAACTCATTTTCAAAACTCCAAACCAAATTTCACAAAAAATGTATAAGGTGGTCAAAATATTAGTTTCAATAATGCCAAAACTTGAGTTTACGACATTCGTCTCCAACAAAGAGGTTTGTGAATATAATCAAGAACCAATGGTGTAGAGCGAGAGAACTTACATTTCTATTAACGTTTATATCAAATTGAAGCTTAAGTGTGAAATGCAACAAAAATACGTAGTATTATTTATTTATTTATTATTTTGCAATTGTAGGTAAACTAATTTAGTCCAAAGTTTCCCCTCTAAGGGGTTAGATACGTTCTTCATACAACCTTCCCATCGTGGAGTTTGTCTTAACAAAATAAGGAATCTCGTTTTGGGTAAAATTTCCAAATGTCATCCAAATTACTATCGTAAATTGAAATTTACAAGACTTATTAAAATATCCCCCTTATGGTTATTTAGAAGATTTAATAATTCCCACATAGGTTTCAATTTATTAGAAAGAAGACTTATCGACTTTTAGCATTAAACACTAATCATATTCAATTGTTTTGGTACGGATCCATATAACCGACACATTGTTAGTTTTAGGCGAGTTTCCTCCTAACTAATTTCATCTATGTGTTAATATGATTGTCTACATCGTAATAGATCATCCAACATCTTCTGCATTATCTATGTTCCAACAAAGGTGGTTTGAGCACCGTACACCTAGTCGTTCTCCCGTGATGGAATAGAGAGAGAATAGGGGCATCACATGTCTTTATTGTTTACCGATTCATGATATCTTTTGAGAATGTGTTATAGTAGATATTATTCATAATGTTGCTTCTGTAGTGATGGATTTGAATATTTAGTTTGTGGTTTTTCTTCTACGGTGGCTAGTCCTCCACCTTTGATCCATAAGATGCATTGATAGCGGAAAGTGAAGACAAAGACTCGTAACACCCTCTAAAAACTCCCACTTGAGACCCAAGAACAACCTAGGTTTAGTTAGAAGAATTAGGAATTTTTTTTTAAAGTGTTCACAACAAAATTCCCAGAGTCCATTACAACAATTATCAAATCACCTTACAAAACACTAAGAGAGTGAAAGTTATCCCGAGCACAGTTAGATTATCTTCTTGTGGGGTGTGGGAAGAAATTTCTCCTGGGCACGAAGAGAGGCGTGGAAGAATTTATTTTTTTCTCGGGTGTGAAAGACGGGCACGGAAGAAAATTTTCTCACCTGGGCACGAAAGACGAGCGCAAAAGCCGGGCGCGGAAGAAACTTTTTCTCCCAAGCGCGAAAGACGAGCGCGGAAGAAACTTTTCTTCCAGTAGCGCGAAAGACAAGCATGGAAGAAACATTTTCTCCTGGGCACAAAAGACGGGTATAAAAGAAACTTTCCTTTTTCGAACTTAGAAAATTTTCGAAGCCTAATGAAGTAAAAACTTCCGGAGGCCATAACTTTTGACTGGGAACATGATTTTTGGAAAAAGAGGACTTTTAACAAAGCTCTTGACATCCTCTTTGCACTTTGTAACATGAAATATTTAATTTGGATAAAGTTTTAAGGGTCAATTTTTAGAAAACATTTTTCTCACTAAACATGAACTCGGTATTCTTAACTTACACGATTTTGTTTAAATTTTTCATTTATAATTTCTAGAAATGCCAAACAGACGTGGAGGATTTCACTTGGGAGATTTTTAGGATAGATTGCAAGGTTAAATTATTTGATTAGAGACCAATTTTAAAGTTCACATTTTGACATCAAAAAGACTACGAAAAGTTTTGAGCCCAATTTGAAAGGTTCTATGAAAATTTCTTAAGTGATAAGGTCTATTAGGGGTCATTTTGGTCATGCAACTACAATTTAATTGTTTCATTTCATTTCCTAAGGTTTTGGGGTCATTCTAAACAATTTCTGATTAATAATTACCAGTATGAAAATTATCTAACAGAGCTCAAATTCAAATAGATTTATTTACATTTACCAACTTTAATCTATGAATTCATTCCAACCAATCTAACATACTAAGTTGATTTAAATCAAAATGTGCAAAATCCAAAAGATATAGTTCTGCTTTCTAAATCATACTTTTCAAAAGAACAAAGTATTATAACATTTCTTCATATGTATTCACTTTTCATCTTACCAATAGAGATTTCAAAATACATTCAACAATCATATTTTAATACCTAATAATGCCATTTGAGAAAAGTAATACAATCTTTTATTGATTCAAAAGGATATCTTTACAATTTCTTTCTTCCATTCCTTGAATACAACATACAAAATACAATCTCTTTCACATTCTTTCAAAAGCAGAAAACAAAGTATATCTCTTTCACATTTCGAATTACAACTTTCATAGTCAATTTACAAAACATTTTTCCATCACAAAAATATACAAGGTCGTCCACTTAAAGTGGGAGAAGGTTACAATATGGAATCTCACAAAGGACTGCTAAAATTGTCTTTCTTTCTCGAAAAAAACAATAGTATGAATTTCCATCATTCTTCAATTTGATCACAATAAAAAGCAGGGGAATGACAATGCTCTCCACCCAACCAAGACATCCAATGAAACAGAGAAGCCATCCTTCCTCATTGGCCCCCGAGAACCAACCACATTGTAATAAGAAATGTGACTCAACACATGGCAACAACAGGCTTCCACAACACAAAGGAAATCTCTCACATGAAAAAATAATATTAAAAGATAGTCCAAAACAAAACAACGTTTTTAGAACCACAAGATAAACACACAACAATACTCAAAGCTTCATCAAGTAAGCCAAAGGAGAAATAAACTATGGGGATGTTACTTATGCCTCCCAAAGGGGAAATGGGTATTACCACCTAAGAAAAACCACCAAAATATATATCATTTCAAATCCCTGACAAGCCCTTATGCCTCCCACAAGTACCCCTTATCCATCACAATTTCTTATGCCTCCCAACCTCTTCTGACACCCCATAATGAGTAAAGAAATGCAAGCTATTTCTTTGCAAGGTGGAACCAAATCCAAACTCCCTCCACACTTATACCTCCCCAAAACACTTATACCTCATACAAAAATATACCCCATATCCTTCTCCTACACCATTCCAAGGCCATCTACCCAACAACCTACAAACATGCCAAAACATTCACAACAATAACATTTACATAAATAAATGTGAAGCATTTCAAGAGCCAAGCTCCTACCTCTCCATGATAGAGTTGTTCCAAGTTCCAAACAAAAACTTTATTCCAATGTAAGCAATCCAAATATCCACCAAGCACAAGTATTCAACAATATTCAAACTTCTCCAAAGCAAGAGCTCTCAAACCAAAAAGAATTCCCCAAAAATGAAGTATCCAAAGGTGAAGCAACCCAAAACAAGGTAAGGAATTCAAATTTATAGAAGAGGGAAGAGAAGAGGATGAGGTGGATCTATGTAGGATGCCACATCACACATCCTCAACCCCATCACATAGGTCAACCTCATTCTCCAAGGCATAATAATTAAGTAGGTGAATAATATGACAGTTTTACTTACACACTCAAATCAAGCCCACACCCCATAAGGACTGAAATTTAAAACATGAAGAAAGTGCAATTAAAACATACAACTTGACTTACAAAAATGCATAAAGAAAGTCTAAATTTAACTCTCCAACCATAGGTAAGGTTGGTATATAAATTTAAGAGGTGTGGGACAAGTTTAACTTGTCCCACAAGCCTCCAAAATCATCCTCCAAGGACAAATTCGAATTTCAAAGAAGGTGGAGTGTTTCATACTCCAAAATCAACTTACATATCTCTTACACATTACTTACACATTTCTTACTTTAATTCAAGGCCAACAACTCTATTAATTACTTTCTTATGACATATTTTAATTAACTAACTCAACATGATTACTCAAAATATTAACATATCATTTAATAAATAATGAAAGGGGTCAATGCACCACAAAATAAACACATATAAACATTAAAAAATGGACCAAATAAAAGAAAAACACAAGTCCCTTGGTCACATTTAAAGGTGATCCCCCCATGGGAATCCCTAACACAATCAAACACACAAAAAAATATAGTTGCCATGGTGACCTTATTGAATTCATCTAGAATTCCAATGTGGTTGGTCTCCAATCCCCGATGTGTGTTGTGATATTTTAACCTACAAAACATAAATACCTCCTTTGGCCTCGTGGCCATATCAGAATGTCCAAACAAATATAACTATAATTCTAAAATCATCAATATATATATGAATCACAACAACATCAAGACCATCAACAATATCATTTACAATTTCATCAACAACTATATGATTATCAATTAATTCCATTTTCTAGGTCTACTCAATATATACAAATATCACATGTCTGAATAACATCTATAAGATAACCATGGTCAAATAGTATATCAACATCAATATATAAAATGTCTCTAATAATCGTCAAACATAATATAAGAATCAAGTCAACGATAATCTAGGCTCTAACGTCTAACATCATGCTAAAAAAAACTATAATAATGCCCCTAATATAGTCAATAATGTCATGATCAGTATCAAAAGGTGCCAAAGGGAAGTGGGCACTACACCCCCTCCCCTTAGATTCAATTTCCTCTTAGAAGTCACTGGAACAGATGTGGGAAATGAACTTGTAGTAAAGTAGCATCCTCCCATTTAGCCGCAGTCTTATCATACATATCCCATTGCACTCGTACTTGATCAATCTCTCTACCTTGAAGGCCCAGGGTCCTACGATCTATAATGTGAATGGGCTCCACCATCACCTGCCCCTGATCCTACACCTGTAATGAGGTCCAATCCAGCACATGAGAAGGATCAGCAATGTATCTCCTAAGAACTGAAACATGAAACACATCATGTACATGAGACAATCTAGGTGGCAATGCTAGACGGTAGGCCAAAGGGCCGATACGTTCCAAGATCTCAAAAGGACCAATGAATCTAGGAGCTAACTTAGAACCTTTTCCATAATAGATAGGGCTCTTATGAGATCGACACAAAGGAACACCTTCATGCCCACATCAAAACTATGGTCAGTCCTATGTTGATCTGCATACTTCTTCTTCCTATCCTGTGCCTCTTAGTCTTTGTCTGATCAAAACCACTTGCTACTCCATGTCTTATAATAAAGATGGTCCAAGAGAAACCTTATCCTCTAACCTATCCCAGCTAAGAGGTGTCCTACACTCTCTACCATAAAAATCCTGAAAAGGAGCCATGCCTATAGAACTCTAAAAACTATTATTGTAGGAAAACTCCACCAAGTACATGTACTCCTCCCATCTCGACTGATGATCCATAACATACATCCTGAGCATATCCTCTAAAATTTGATTCACTTGCTCAGTCTATCCATCCATCTGTCTTAGGGTGATATGTTGTGCTGAAATTGATCCTCATCCCGAGGGTGTGTTGCATGGTAGTCCAAAAATGGGAAGTATACAAGGGATCGCGATCACAAATGATCTTTTGCAAAATCCCATGCAACCTGATGATCTCATCTAGATAAACCCACATCACTACACTAGCTATACAAGTGGTCTTCACTAGAGGAAAGTGTGCCACTTTTCTCAATTTATCCACCATGACCATGATGACATCATGGTGATATCTCGACATCGATAGCCCAATAATGAAGTCCATGGAAATGGTGTCCCACTTCCACTCTGGTATAACATGAGGAAAGAGAAGGCCAGCTGGATGTTGATGCTTAGCCTTCACTTTCTAGTACTCTAAATAACGTGACACAAATTGAGCCACGTCTCTACGAAAGTCCTCTCCAATGGTATAACTATCTCAATGTAGTGTGCATCTTCTTCACCCTGGGATGGGCTGAATAGGGTGCATGATGTGCCTCTGTCAGAATATCCTATCTCAAGCCTCCGTCTTTGGGAACATAAATCTAACCTCTATGCCTAAGAAGTCCATCTAAATCTAATGAGAAACCATCAAACTTACCCTTAATGGGTCTCTGGGACTCGATCTCTGCTCTCGCTGCAATTTAGAAGTTATCAAGAGGAAGTTATTGTAGAATCCTGCTCCACAAATCTATTCCCATTGAAGTGACCATAATCACATGTCTCCATCTGTTGAAAGCATCTGAAACCACATTCTCCTTCCCCTTCACATGCTCTATCTCCATATCATACTCACAAATCAACTCCATCCAATGCCACTGACGAGCGTTGAGATTGGGCTGCGTGAAGAGGTGGCAAAGACTCAAGTGATCCATCCTAAGTGTGAATCTCTGACCAAGAAGAAAGTGTCTCCATCGAACCAAGGCATGAACCACTACCATAAGCTCAAGATCATGAGTTGGATAATTGATATCATAATATTTGAGTTTGTGAGACTCAAAGCCACTACTCTGCCCTCTACGCATCAATACACCTCCAAGTCCTACCAAAGAAGCATTTGTACATACGAAAAACTCACCCTGTGGATCCAACACTACATGAATGGGTGTTTATCTTGAGGCACTCCTTCAGTTTCTGAAGGCCTACCCACATCTAATTAACCAAACAAACTTTTTCCCTTTCCATTGAAGAGAAGTGATGGGGTGCGTAATCCAGAGAAGTCCTGAACAAATATCCTATAATAACCTACTAATCCCATGAAGTTGGGAACCTCTGTCACACTAGTGGGTGTTGGACAATCCATAATAGCTTGAATCTTAGAAGGATCGACTACAATACCATCCCCAGAAATGATGTGACCTAAATACTGTAGTTCTATATGATAGAATGCACACTTCTCCAAGTTCCTGTAAAGTTGTTGCTCATGAAGACACTGAAGAACCTAGAAAAGGTGCTCCTCATTCTCCTCATGCGTACGTGAGTACATTAAAATGTTATCAAGGAATATGAAGATGAAGCGATCTAAGAAATTCTTGAATACTCCATTCATCAAACTCATAAATACTATGGGGGCATTCGTCAAACCAAAAGGAACCACTGTGAACTCATAGTGCCTATATCTCATATGAAAAGTGGTCTTATGAATATCCACCTCCGTAATCCTCAACTGATGGTAGCCTGACTTAAGATCAATCTTAGAGAAAACTATGGCTCCCTTCATCTAATCAAACAAATCATCTATGTGCGGAAGGGGATAACGATTCTTGATCGTTACCTTGTTCAAAGCGTAATCAATACACAACCGCAAGGATCCATCCTTCTTCTTCACAAAAATCACCGGTGCACCCCAAGGGGATACACTAGGATGGATTAGGCCTTTCTCCAAAAGGCCCTCAAGCTGTAACTTGAGCTCATAGAGCTCTAGTGTGGTCATCCGATAAGGTGCTCATGAGATAGGATCTGCTCCTGGAACCAGATCTATATGAAAGTCAATCTCATGTGGGGGCGGTAATCTTGGTAGCTCCCCTGGAAAAACATTAAAACTCTCTCAAGAGGGGATGATCATCTAGTGATGGTCCACTAGTCCATCCTCAAATATTTCACTAACTATAACAGCATACATCTAACAACCCCATCACACACACCGCTTAAGCTACATAACGGAGATGGTGTGAATGGAAACAGTCTCCTAACCCCTGAAATCACTGACTCAACTCCTAGATCATCTACACAAGATATAGTCTTATGGTAACAATCCATCCTGGCCCTGTGTGCAAAAACTAGTCCATGCCTAAGATGACTCCATACGAGCCCAAAGAAGGATACAAAGATCCGAGGTAGTGGTGAAAGGTCCTAAATCCACTACACACTCCTTAACTAAGGAGTCTACAGAGATCTTCACTCCAAAAGCCATCTCAACATCCCAACTAAGACCCTACCTTAAACTGCCACCACCTAGATCGCTCGACTAAAGATGGTGCAAGAAAAGAATCTTAAGAACTATAATCAAACAAAATGGAGGTAGGAATACCACCAATGCTACCTGTAGTCTCAATAACTGTGCTCTGATTCTTTGCTTGAGAGTTCTCAACTGCAACATAAATCCTATCCTTGTGCCCCATGTCACTGATAGTAGGCTTTGAGGTCTGTGTCTTACCCTTGTTATTATAGTTCTCGAGGGAAATATCTCTAAAATGTCAATCAACACCACAACCAAAACAACCACCTGATCATCTCCCATGTGTAGCAGTCCGGCCGATACTCTGGAGGTCTGTGGTGTGGATCTTGATGATCCAACTATTGTTTGCTAAGGTCTCTATTGGCAAGATCCTGCTGATTGAGCCCTCTGGGCACCCTATGTCTTGATGGGACCCTAGGAGGAGGCCCCATACTCCGACCCCTATGTGCATCAAATCTTTGTGGAGGTCTATAAGGTGGGTGGGACTGCTTCTTGTGTGGTAAAAGATGAATGTGTTGAACCATGTCCACCATGAGGAGGAGGTACTGACCCCCTCGATCTACTATCCTACATCTACTAGATGTGGCTCCAGACTCGGTCTCTAGCCTGCTAGGTCTTTCCCGAGTCTCCTCTGCTATATAGGCCTTCTCAATGGCCTCAGCTAATGTCTGTGGACAATGGATCCGTATTGCACCTCTAATGTCTAGATTCAAGCCCCGGATGAACCTATGGATCCATATCTGCTCGTCCTACATGTAATCAACATACTGGAGTAGATCCATAGAAATCTACTCTCATACTCAGCCACTATAAGAGATTCTGTAGGAGGTCATGAAACTCATCTATCCTCTGTTGTATGAACCTCTGTGAAAAATATCTGCTCCTAAAACATTCCTCAAAGATCTCCTAGGTAACTATCTTAGAATCCATGTGGAGCTTCTGCTCCTCTGTCCTCCACCAGACACCTACTCCATCTCTCAGTAGATGGATCGCAACACGAGCTTTTGTGTTGCTAGAATAAGGGCAGAGCTTGAAGCATCCACTCAAGCTCACCAACTAGGCCTCTTCCTAAAATCCACCTATGTCACTAGAATAATGTGATGGCCATAGCTTCAGGATCTCCCTGATGTGGTCTGAAGCTATAGTTTGATGACCCCTAGGCCTCCTGCATGCTCATCTCTAAGCCTAGGGCTCCGAGACCTATCTTTGTGTCTTAAAACTTGGTCTCCTTGTCCCCTCTATGGTGACTCTGCTTTGACTGAATCCATGTGGGAGTTCTCTCCTCTATGTTCCTCGCTATGCTAAGGAGATGCACAAGCCTCAATGGATGTCACCCTATCATGTTCGACTGAATGTGCTCCTATAGTCCCTCCACATAGAGCGGCATTAACATCTTGAAGTGTCTATAAAATTTGTGGTAGGATAGCTGCTACAACATGATCTGGTGGTGGTAAGTCTAGGTCTATGTGAAATGACCCCTCGTCTTGTCCACGCCTCCTACACAGACCAAGGTGAGAGTTAGTTCTATATTCTAGGTTTTACTTAGTTTTCCATGTTTACTAAAATATGCAAATTTTCAAACAAAGTTGTTTTCTAGATTTAAAAGGTGTTATAAGTTTAATATTGTACTAGGTTTAAAGTTTGTGTCTCAAGTTTTCTAGTGTGCCCAAGGGTCCAAGATTTGAACCCATGGCTCTAATACCAAGTGTAATGCCCTAAAAAATCCCACTTAAGACCCAAGAACAACCTAGGTTTAGTTAGAAGAGTTAGGATTTTTTTTTTTTTAAAGTGTTCACAACAAAATTCCTAGAGTCCATTACAACAATTATCAAATCACCTTACAAAACACTAAGAGAGTGAAAGTTATCCCGAGCACAGTTAGATTATCTTCTTGCGGGCACGAGAAGAAATTTCTCCCAGGCGCGGAAATTTATTTATTTTCTGGGGCATGGAAAAAAATTTCTCCAGCGCAAAAGATGGGCACAGAAGAAATTTTTTCTCTCCAGGCGTGAAAGAAACTTTCCCTTTTTCGAACTTAGAAAATTTTTGAAGCCCAATGAAGTAAAAACTTCTAGAGGCCATAAATTTTGATAGGGAACTTATTTTTTGGAAAATGAGGACTTTATGGAAAGCTCTCTCGATGTCCTCTTTGCATAAAAACCTTAAAAATTTAATTTGGATAAATTTTTAAGGGTCAATTTTGAGAAAACATTTTTTTGTCACTAAACAGGTGAACTAGTATTCTTAACTTCAATTCACGATCTTGTTCATCTCAACATGCCAAACAAACATGGAGGATTTCACTTGGGATAATTTAGGATGGATTGCAAGGTTAAATTGTTTTATTGAGATCAATTCAAATTTCACAATTTGACAAAGAAAATTGACTTTGAAAACTTTTGAGCTCGATTTGAAAGGTTCTATGAAAATTTCTTAAGTGATAAGGTCTATTAGGGGTCATTTTTATCATGTAACTACAATTTAATTATTTCATTTAATTTCCTAAGGTTTCATGGTTGTTTTGAACAATTTTTGATTAATAATTGCCAGTATGAAAATTATCTAATAGAGCTCAAATTCGAATAGATTTATTTACATTTACCAACTTTAAACTATGAATTCATTCCACCCAATCCAACATACTAATTTTATTTAAATCAAAGTGTGCAAAATCCAAAAGATACAATTTCAGCTTTCTAAATCATACTTTTCAAAAGAACAAAGTATTGTAACATTTCTTCATATGTATTCACTTTTCATCTTTCGAATAGAGATTTAAAAATACATTCAACAATTAGATTGTAATATCTAATAATGCCTTTTGAGAGAAGTAATAAAATATTTTATTGATTCAAAAGGACATCTTTAAAAAAAAAATTCCATTCCTCGAATACAACATACAGAATACAATCTCTTTCACATTCTTTCAAAAGCATAAAACAGAGCAAATCTCTTTTACATTTTGAATTACAAATTTCATAGTCAATACAAAACATCTTTCCATCACAAAAATATAAGGTCATCCACTTAAAGTGGGAGAAGGTTATAATAAGAAATCTCACATAGGACTGTCAAAACTATCTTCTTTCTCATCTTCAAAAACAATAGTATGAATTTCCATCATTCTTCAATTTGATCACAACAAGAATAGGGGAAAGGAAATGCTCTCCACCCAACCAAGACATCTAATGAAAATGAGAAGTCATCCTTCTTCATTGGCCCCTGAGCCCCAACCACATTGCAATAAGAAATGTGACTCAACACATGGAAACAATAGGCTTCCACAACACAAAGGCAATCTCTCACATGCAAATATCATATTTAAAACACAGTCCAAAACAAAACAATAGTTTTAGCAACCACAAGATAAACACACAACAATACTCAGGCTTCATCAAGCAATCCAAAGGAGAAAGAAACTATGGGGATGCTACTTATGCCTCCCAAAGGGAAATGGGTATCACCACCTGAGAAAAACTCAAAAATATATATCATTTCAAATCATGACAAGCCCTTTTTCTCCCCAATTACCCCTTATCCCTCACATTTCTTATGCCTCCCCAACCTCTTATGGCACCCCATAATGAGTAAAGAAATGCAAGCTATTTCTTTGCAAGGTGGAACCCAAATCCCAACTCCCTCCACACTTATACCTCCCCAAAACACTTATACCTCCCACAAAAATATACCCCATAGCCTTCTCCTACACCATTCCTAGGCCATCTACCCAACAACCTACAAACATGCCAAAACATTCACAACAATAACATTTACATAAATAAAAGAGGAGCATTTCAAGAGCCAAGCTCCTACCTCTCCATGATAGAGTTGTTCCAAGTTCCAAACAACAGCTTTATTCTAATGCAAGAAATCCAAATATCCACCAAGCACTAACATTCGACAATCTTCAAACTTCTCCAAATCAAGAGCTCTCAAACAGCAAAAAAATTCCCCCAAAAAAATGAGTATCCAAAGGTGAAGCAACCCAAAACAAGGTAAGGAATTCAAATTTTATAGAAGAGGGAAGAGAAGAGGATGAGGTGGATCCATGTAGGATGCCACATCACACATCCTCAACCCCAACACAAAAGTTAACTTCATTCTCCACGGCATAATAATTAAGTAGGTGAATAATATAAAAGTTTTACTTATACATTCAAATAAAGCCCACACCCCATAAGGACTGAAATTTAAAACATGAAGAAAGTGTAATTAAAACATACAACTTGACTTACAAAAATGCATAAAGAAAGTCTAAATTTAACTCTCCAACCATAGGTAAGGTTGGTATACAAATTTAAGAGGTATGGGACAAGTTTAACTTGTCCCACAAGCCTCCAAAATCAGCCTCCAAGGAAAAATTCGAATTTCAAAGAAGGTGGAGTGTTTCATACTCCAAAATCAACTTACATATCTCTTACACATTACTTACACATTTCTTACAACACTTTAATTCAAGGCCAACAACTCTATTAATTACTTTCTTATGACATATTTTAATTAACTAACTTAACAACATGATTACTCACAATATTAACACACCATTTAATAAATAATGAAAGGGGTCAATGCACCACAAAATAAACACATGCAAACATTAACAAAGGGACCAAATAAAAGAAATACACAAGTCCCTTGGTCACATTTAAAGGTGATCCCCCCATGGGAATCCCTAACACAATCAAACACACACAAACAAATACAGTTGCCATGGTGACCTTGTTGAATTCATCTAGAATTCCAATGTGGTTGGTCTCCAATCCCCAATGTGTGTTGTGTTATTTTAATCTGCAAAACAAAAATAACTCGACCTCATGTCCATATCGAATGTCCAAACAAATATAACTATAATTCCAAAAGCATCAATATATATATGAATCACAACAACGTCAAGACCATCAACAATATCATTTGCAATTTCATCAGCAACTATATGATTATCAATTAATTCCATTTTCTAGGTCTACTCAATATATCCAAATATCACATGTCCGAACAACATCTATAATATAACCCGGTCAAACAAGTATATCAACATCAATATATAAAATGTCTCTAATACTCATCAAGCATCATATAAGAATCAAGTCAACAATAATCTATGCTCTAACATCTAACATCATGCTAAAAAAAACTATAATAATGCCCATATTATAGTCAACAGTTTCATGATCAGTATCAAAAGGTGTCAAAGGGAAGTGGGCACTACAAATACCTACGTGAGTCATTTGGTCAAGACATCATTTCATTTTATACGATTTGGGATGGTATGTGAGGAGACATAATACCATCCCAAACTGGCATTATCTTGGTGTCAAAAACTTCGAGTTGCATTAGTATATGTATCTGTTGGTTGTGTTTGAAAGACAAACAAACCTATTTCATATAGCTATATAATATCGATTTTCCATTTGAACATGGGCTCAACATAATATCAGGTTTCAATATTATTTAGATTCTTCCTTGTGAACTCTATGAAATACTCATCTCATACGTCTGGATCTTGATTGCATAGCTTGGATTGTGGGAATATTACAAGCTACACAAGTGGAGTTTATTTTTGTAAGCATCGTAACTTAGACCAACTGAGATTGCATGAACACCTATCTCTTGACACCACGATTCAACAACCGCATTATGTGTATTACCCTCCCACATTGGAGATCTATATCCACTATCATTTACACCACCATTTCATATAAGTTATATGATTCAATGAACCTCCACATAGCATGTAGATATGGCGGTTGTTGTGCTTTAATTTGGTTAGAAAATTATTTGTGGGTTTACAATGTCTATTATTCATGGTTGTAATTCTTGCATAGGATCCTCCACAAACCACCAAAGCACATGGTTTTGCATAACCGGTGGGTTCATATTAGGTTGGTTTTAAATGAAGTCTAAAATTTTGTCTTAGTCATTTTCTTTATTTGGTATTCAATTGTTGAGTCTTAAAAGTTTTATATAAGTTTATGTTTTGTGTCATTATTGTCAAAGTAAGTATTGTAAAATAATTTGTTTTGTCAATAGTGTTTAACATTATCATTGTTAATGTCAAAATTGTCAAATTTGGTTTTCAATAGAGTTATTGTCAAAATTTATCATAATTCATTGAGAAGTAAGTGTCATTTGTCAAATGAGCCTCAAATTCTTATCTCTGTTAACTAAGTAGCAAATTACTAGAGGCTGGAGGATACATAGAGGTAGGAGGACAATTGGCATCCTCTCGTGAGTCACCTACAATGGGGTCACATCATTGCTTTGGTGAATTTTTGTTAGTGTGTTATTTTTGGTGTGTGGTGTGATTTTATTGTGTGCGGTGTTGTTTGTCGGTAAAATTTTGAACATTAGTTTCAAGTTTGATACCTCATAATGAAGAAAATTGTGAGGAGAAAAAACACTAAATTAGCACTTGGTTCTTGCAAAGGGGTTTTAGAAATCGAAGAAACCACTAAAGTGTATAGTAGATACCTCTTGTCAGCCCCAAATTCATTGTCAACCTATCGATAAAAAACCATAGGGGTTCGTGGTAATCCGGGAAACCACCAAAGGTGTTAGCAAAGAGATGTACTCATGTCACTTCTAGGTTTGTGGTAATCCTATAAGGAAAAACCAAGGTGTCACCAAGACCATGAAGCCACAAAGATGGCATGCCACCTCAAATCTGAATAGGTTGCATGAAGAGTGTAAGAACTTATTAATCGTGTTTGAAATAAGGGGGATCCACTATCTATAAATATGATGTTTAAAATCAATGTAATAAGGGGGAATGTTAACATTATATACTAGACATTTTCCATTATTTTAATACGATTCCATATAACTGACACATTGTTAGTTGTAGGAGGTTACATCCTAACTACTTTCCTCTCTCTATTTATATGATTGTCTACATTGTAATAGATCATTCAACATCTTCTACATTATCTCTATTCTAACAACAACTAAATGATCCATGTGATTGTTTGCATGTGAAGGATTACCCGGGTTTTATAAGGTTGGTACTTATTTTCTCTAAGGTTGTGATATAGATAGATTAAATCCAAGTCATTATAATCACTAGGGAAGAGTTATAACACTATGCTATATCCTTCTTACCATTGTTAGTTAAACTTAATTAAAGAGTAATTTATGTTAATTCAAGATGGTAGGAAATTTTCCATTGTTTAATGTTGATCCCATTATGTACTCAAGTCAGCATGATTCATTAAGGATGTGTAAACAAAATCACAATACTATTTTCAATTAAGTATATTTCTCGATTTTTCTCAACTAAGGAATTTTGCTTAGCTAAACGAGATATAATTTACTCAGGTGCTAAACCTACTCTTAGGATGTCTTGTGGACACCTAAATTTGATACGCGGTTTTAATACAAAAATTGCACTATTTATTCTTGTTCTTGTTTTTATATAATTAGTGGTTTTCCAGGGAATTAGCTAACATTCCACTTCATCTTGGTCAATTAACAAAACTTCATTAATTAACTAGCTTCATACCACATCCTAGATGCCAATTAATGTCACTTAGTTATAATCCTCTTTTAATCAATTAATTAAACATTATTAATTAATTAATCCTCTCAAGCTCGTATTTAACTAATAAACCTACTTATTAATTAAACCCCTCTTTCAAACCATTCAAATTCTACTAATTTCCTTCTAAATCATCTCTATATGGCTTCTTAAGCTTATCTTGGTCTATTAATTAATACTAGTTGATTAATTAAATCATCTCCAACTCCCATGAGTTTATAATCTCTAATTAATCTCTTATAGTCATACTTATCCCTTTATAATTATACATCACTTTTATCCCACATTCATTATGTTGTAAGCTTCTCACAAAATGGAAAGCTATATAAGAAACCTAGTATCTTCCTACAACTTTTACACCACATCATTGTAATACATTTACACTTGATAAGAGAATTTTCATTTTATTTGTTTAAAGCTTTGTTCAAACCCCATTTATACTCGGCCAAGAGTAGTAAGATAAGAACCAAAAATGGCAATCAAGCCATATTGGTGAGATCTCTTCCTCTTCCTTGGAGAAATTCCTTGATTGTGCATAGTTACATTTGGTTCACAAAGGAAATACCTACAATCTAAAATCACATCCAACAATCAAAGGAGGTTTGCATTTGATGTTTGATTTAATGTTTTATGCATAATTAGTTAAAATTTCCTTTATGCTTTATCATGATGTTTTTGTTTAGATTAGATTAAGCTAGAATATACTTAGTGTTAGGTTCATTCCATGGATAATTGTTAATATAATACGTGTATACATACGGTAGGCCGGTGGCACACTCCTTTTTGCATGCACATTATTTATGTTTTCTTAGTTTAGACTTCATATTCATTCTCTTTATTTAAACTATTGAAATTATTCGAGTTTTGAGCATGTTTAGTGATGTTTGAATGTGTTGAGTATTCTTTATGCATATTTAGGAGGGGAAAAACTTGTCAAATTTTATTCTTGATTGCAAAAATATGTGATTTATATTGTTTTTGGCATGGTTTTGACATTTTTATGTGTAGACATATGTTCCTTACTCTAGTGTTGATCTAGGTGCGCTACTATGTCATTGTCTCTAATATAGTAACATTGTCCTTACACTATTGTTCATATGTGTGCATCTCGTATTCATCTCTGCATACCCGTGTCTCATTGTAAGCAATGGAGTTATATTAAAATTTTCTTGCAAGTGTCTCGTGTTCCTTTCCTTGCACTAGCGATTCTATTTTTTTCCCTACTATGCACATTACCATTCATATGCACTGTCTGCATTCATATATCTTCATTTCAATCACATTGCACATGTCAACATTAAAATGAAAGTTTAATTGCACATGCTAGCATTCATTTTTATGAACTTGTATTATTCTTTGCATTTTCATTGTTTGCAGTAGTGTTCATCTCCCTACACTAGTGTTCTTATGCATGCACTAGTGTTCTATCTAGTTTTCTTTTAAAATTTCTAAAATTTTCCAAGTTAATTTTCAATTTCAGACTATTTTATACATGTTTCTAATTATAATGTGCAGATTTTTATCTAATTAGTGATAAAATTTTGAGTATTTGTTGGAAATCACATTTTTTCTATAATTTCATCAAATCCATGTATGATATTTTATTGTGCTTTCAATTAATATTGAGAATTATAAATGACAACAATTGTGGATGATTTTCTAACATTTTGGTTGTCATTTGAAAACATGGCTAACACTTGATATTATGGTTTTAGATTTTCACATTGGTTTATTTTGATCAAACACCACCTAAGCTCTTCTCATGTGATTTTGAGCAATCTTAAGAAACATAAATGGTTAAGATCCTTATTATTTTTATAACATTGTGATCATATGGAAACCTACTAATAGTTTTACTATAGGACCATTTACACTCATCAAAGACATAATCAAAACAAATTACTAACAATTTGTGTGTAGGTTACCTTTGTCAAAGAAACAAATTTAATACGATTACATAGTAAAGAAGATAAAAACATACTACTCACACTTTGTATTTGTAGGTTTGAATAAGATTTAAAACCATACACTTTAAGCGTGGAAATTTATTTTCATAAGCCATAAAACTCATTGTGAGGAGTCTTGTAGGAACCCCAAAGTAGTTGGAACATTGAGGGAACTGGATAAAAAATGAGGAGTGCCCCAAACACCCACTTGAATAGAAAAACATGTGAGGAATAGATCAAACATTTTTTTGTATGAGGCCTCTTTCATTAATTTTATTGTGGGGTAAGGTCCTTTGCTTGGAATTTATTCTAAAAAACATACCTCTCTTAGATATTTTTTTGCATTTTTCGACAAAATCCCTAAGAATCTATTTGGCATCGAGGCCGAATTTTACATATCCATTATCATTGGTATCGAACCCTTACAACGAAAAAAAAATTCTTAGTTTCCACCTTGTTTTAGAACAAGGAGAAAATCTAATAAAGTTGTGCTACATATTCTTTATTATGAAAAAATTTAGAATTACTTCCTCTTTCCATAAGTGTGGCTCCCCTTATCAAAAGTGCACTATTCGAAATCTTGCCCAAATTGTACCAATTTTTTTTGGATACCTAAACATTGTTTTTATTTGGGTTAAACCATATAACAGTGTTGCATAGATATATAATTAGAGCAATCATACAAGCAATAAATGTGGAAATAACTAGAAGATAAAATAAATAAGAGAAAGATTACACCAGATTTAACGTGGTTCACCCAATGTGGGCTACGTCCACCAAGAAACGACCAATATTATTATTCAGTGCTTTATAGAGGAAATAAAATGAAGATCTACTATCTTCTAACACCTCACATGATGTTCATTACTTTTCCCTTACTCAACTACTCTTTCTTTCTCACCAAGAGAACTTACATGCAAAACAATTTCTATATATATTCTCTCCTTCTTACTTACCCTCATACAATGCATACATGCATATATATATATATATATATATATATATATATATATATATATATATATATATATATATATATATATATATTGGGTAACTTAACTTTGCTTTTACAATCAATAAATCATCTTTAAAATAATTGATTTATTCTAATTTTCATCAAAAAAAAAAATATGTCACACAGGTAACCATCGCGATTCTTCTTGCCCGTGCCGTCATTGTCATTGCACGGCCGGCGCCAATCTCTTCCTAACCTAGATTGACCAATGCCAATTACACCACCGACTGATGTTGGTTACTATCAAAACCAATAACATGTAAAATCAAGTTTCTTGTGAAGAAATTAAGCTCCATTCTCAACAATCTCCCACTTGGAGATCAATTGCTGCACTTTGTATTGTGCATCACCATCCTTGGTTCCTTTTCCTTGGCCCATTTCTTCCTCTTCAAGTCTTAAACTTGAAGACCAATAAAAGTGGAGTGAAGCTCCAACTTCTCCCTTACCAATGGCTTCATTAGCATATCTGCAGGGTTCTCATCCGTATGGATTTTCTCTAACTTTAGTTGTCCATCCTCCAACACCTACCATATGAAGTGATACCTCAACTGAATATGTTTCGTTCTTGAATGAAATGTTGAGTTATTTTCCAGATGAATCACACTTTGACTATCACTATATAATCTACAATCCTTTTTCTCCTTACCCAACTCTTCCATGAACCTGTCTCATCCATATCATCTCCTTGCTAGCTTTTGTAGCTGCAACATACTTTGCCTCTGTAGTAGACAAAGCCACAACCTTTTGCAATCTTGTAATCCAGCTAACTGTTGTTCACCTCTGTGAAAATTTATCCAAAGGTGCTCCTCCTTCCATCCAAATCTCCAACCATATCTTAATCAAAATAGCCAAGTAAATATTTATTTAACTCTCCATAACATAACTCCATGCTAGATGTCCCTCTTAAATACCTGAGAATCCATTGGACTTCTTTCCAATGTTATTTACTTAGATTAGCCATAAACCTGCTCACAACTCCCACTGCCTATGCAATGTCTGGTCTAGTACAAACCATGGCATACATAAGACTTCCTACTACTGAAGCATAGGGAACATGTGCCATGTACTCAACCTCCTCGTGTGATGAAGGACACTGATATTTGCTCAATTTGAAGTGTCCAGCCATATGTGTACCAACAAGTTTTGATCTTTACATATTAAACCTTTCCAACACCTTATTGATATAAGCCTCCTGAGACAAATACAACTTCTTGTTTTTCCTATCTCGGTGAATTTGCATGCCAAGGATTTTCTTTGCAGCTCCCAAATCCTTCATTACAAATGTGTGAGCTAACCTTTCTTTAAGTTTACCAATGTCCTGCATACTAGATCCTGTAATCAACATATCATCCACATACAGTAAAAAAATAACATAGCTCCCATTTTCAAGCTTTTTAAAATAAACACAATGGTCAAATTCACATCTCATATAACCATGCTCATGCATAAAATCAAAATCTCAAATACCATTTCCTTGGAGCTTTCTTGAGCCCATATAGGCTCTTTTTCAATTTGCACACAAGTTTCTCCTTACCCTTGACTTCATAACCAAATGGTTGTTGCATATAAATCTCTTCATCTAAATCACCATGAAGGAAATCCATCTTCACATCTAGTTTCTCTAAATGCAAATCTTCTACTGCAACTAAGCTCAATATAGTACAAATATAAGTCATCTTAACAACAGGAGAAAATATTTCACCAAAGTCAATACCTACTTTCATGTAAATCCCTTTACTACAAGCCTTGCCTTGTATCTTTTCTGTCCACCCTCTTCTTCCTTGATCCTGTAAACCCACTTGTTCTGCAATGTTCTCTTACCTACTGGAAACTTAACCAAATCCCAATTTTAGTTTTGTTCCAAGGATTCCATCTCCTCATCCATGCCATGCTCCCACTGGACATGGGTCTTATCCTACATTGCTTCTTCAAAGATTTCTAGTTCACCATTATTAGTCAATAATAAATAAAATAGAGAAGGTGTAAATATTTCTGGAGGTTTACTTACCCTTTGTTACCTTCTCAAATGATTTTGGGGTACCAAAGGCTCAATTTGGACCTCCTGGACATTTGTATCCAAATCTGATAGTGATTGACACCGGTCACTTGTAACATTATTACTTCGTTAACCGATGCTACTTTGGATATTTTGTAATTGATACTGATTCTGTGACTAATGTTAGTCGGTAGTAAACTAACATTGGTTACTATGTAACCTTGTAGGTAATAATTTTAAATCTAAGAGTTCATTTTCATTCACAAACTTCTCAACTGGTTCATCCTTGGGTATCAAAATTTAATCCCTGAAAATTCTTTTTTCATTCCATTCAACATCATGAATCCTAATAATTTTAAAATTCTCTAAATCTCAAAAATGAAAAACCAAAATCACCGGATCCATAACTAATCAAAGTGCATCTCTTGGATTTTTCATCCAACTTTTCCTATTTTCCTTATCAACATACACAAAAACTTGAACAAATTTTTTTAAGAAAATAAAGATATACCTCTTTTCTGGTCAAAGCTTCCTCTCTTATTCCTCCATCTAGTGAACTTGAAGGCCCATGGTTAATCAAATAAACCATTGTATCAACTGCTTTTACCCAAAACTGAAAGGCAGTCTAGAATGTATCCTTATACTTCTACTACGTTCCATGATTTTCGTGTTCATTCTTTCTGCAATACCATTCTCATGTGGTGTTCTTAGAACCATTCTTTCTCTACGTATCCCATTCACTGAACAATAATCATTGAAATCCTTTCTACAATATTCAACACCATGTTAGATCTAAGGTAATTTAACATAGAATTTGATTCATTCTCAACAAGGGCTTTCCATCTTTTAAAATTTTCAAAAACATTAGATTTACATTTACTACAATAAACCCATACCTTTCTCGTAGCATCATCAATGAAAGTAACATAATACTAGGATCCTCCATGAGAAGCTACCTGAGTTGGTCCTAACACATCCGAGTGTTAAAGCTCCAATTTTTTCTCCTTCTTAGTTGCCCTAACTTTGAGAAATCTCACTCTCTTTTTCTTTCAAAAGATACAATGCTCACAAAAATCAAGATCTAAATATTTCAAATCTAATAACTTACCCTTAGCCTTTAAGATCTACATTCCTTTTTGACTCATATGACCCAACCGATTATGCCACATGCATGCATTTGAATCTGAAGTAGATAATGCAAAAAAGGAATCAGTAATACAGGTAGATAAATATAATATTCCTACCTTCTTACCTCTTGCCACAACAAAAGAACCCTTGGTGACTTTCCAAGAGTCTCCTATAAAAGTAACCATGCAACTAGATTCACCTAGTTTCCCTACATAAATAAGATTCCTCTTGAGGCTTGGCACATGCCTCACATCTTTCAATACCCATGTATTTCCATTCTACAATTTTAGATGAACTTCCCTTTACCAAGTAATATTTCAAGGTTCATCATCACCCAAATAAACATGCCCAAAATTTCCCTGGACATAATTTCTGAAATAACCCTTATTAGGGGTTGCATGGAAAGAAGCTCTTGAATCTAAAACCCATGATTCAATTCTATTATCTAAAGAAAGAATAAGAGCATCTTGCATTACCTCTGATGAAGTAAGATTTGCTTCTTTACCTTTATCTGGTTGTTGGTTCTCTTTATCCATTTACCAACAATCTTTTGTTGCATGTCCTTTATTTCCACATTTCCAATAAGTAATTCTCTTACTCGATTTGGATCTGCTATCCCTTGACTTTGATTTCCCATTACTCTTACTCTTAGAACTCTCCTTCGCCTACCCATGCTTTCTACATTCAAAGCATTTCCAGGATGATGATTCCAATGTACTCTTCTTGTGAATTTCTTCATTCAATATTATACTAACCACATCATCAAACTTCAAAATATTATTATCAGATGTTGTATTACTAACAGCCATTACCAAGTTATCCCAACTATCAGGAAAAGAATAGAAGAATAAAAGTGCTTTTACTTCATCATCAAATGGTATAACAACCGATTTTAACTGATTTACAATAGATTAGAGATCATTTAAATGACTAGATGTAGATCCACCTTCATGCATCTTAGAACTAAATATTTTCTTCATTAAATAAACTTTATTTGAAGCACTAGGGTTTTCATATAAATTAGAAAGATATTTAATTAACTCTACCGTAGAAGCCGCTTCTTCGTAATATTGGAAGCCACGGATCTTTGTCGGGCTCAATATTATAGATCCAAAAGCCTTTCTATCAAGAATCTTCCATTCTTCATCTATCATATTCATAGGTATATACTTCTCATCCAACGGTAAATATAAGTCTCTTTGATATATAATCCTCAATTTGAATCTTCTATAATTGATAATTACGATCGTCAAATTTCTCTACCTTGTATTTGTTTTCTTTTTCCATTGTGGTAGCTCCCACTCAATCAAAAAACCCCTCTATGAGTAAATAATGTCAACACACAAAACCTCCAAACAAATATCTAATACCAGGTTGTTGGGGTTAAACCATATAATAGTGTTGCACACGAGATATATAATCGGAGCAATCATGCAAGTAATGAATGCGAGAAAAAATGAGAAGATAAAATAAACAAGAGAAAGATTAACCATATTTAACGTGAATCACCCAATGTGGGCTACGTCCAACAAGAAATGACCAATATTATTATTCATTACTTTACGGAGAGAAATACAATGAAGATCTACTATCTTCCAACCTCATAGTATGTTCAATGTTTTCTCTCACTTAGCTACTCTTTCTTTCTCACCGAGAGAACTTACATGAAAAACAATTGCTATATATATTCTCTCCTTCTTACTTACCCTCATATAATGCATATAATGCATACATATATATATATATATATATATATATATATATATATATATATATATATATATATTAACTTAACTTTGTTTTTACAATCAATAAATCATCTTTAAAATAATTGATTTATTCTAATTTTTGTCAAAAATATAAAAACTACGTCGTTGCAGTGATAGCTATCATGGCGATTCTTGCCTAACCGGCACTAGTCACTTCCTTACAGGTGACCAACGCCGATTCTGACTGGCCGATGCGATTCTTATCAAAACCAATTAACATGTAAAAGCAAGTTTCTTGTGAAGCAATTAAGATCCATCCTAAACAGATTTTGAAACTTTATTTGAGTTTTGAAATATTTTTTTTTTATTCTGTATTGTACAATCCCTTTTTGATACTTAAATCTTGTTTTCTTAAACTTGATTTAAGTGTTGAAATTTCATTATTACTCTACTCACATTGTATTGAACATTTTTAATACTTAAGCCTTGTTTGTCTTAAACTTGATTTAAGTGCAAAAATATAAGTTGTTACATTATCAAAATCATATCAACCCATTTTTAATACTAAATATTGTTTTTCTTATAAAACCCTATTTAAGTGTTGAAATTGTGTTGTGTTATCAAATAAGTTTTGAGAAATTTACACCTAGGGAAATCTTTGTTTGCATTTTTACTATGTCAAAAATTTATAGATTTTCCTTAGATAATTTCATCATACATTTCACACCCTTGTAAAATTCTTCACTTTTTTTATGTTAGGTTGCTCATTTTTATATAGATTCATTGTGACACTTTCCCACATATCTGAAATATAAGAAAAACATTTCCCATCATGTCACCTATTACAAGATTGACACATAGAAGGCGAGCATCTAACCGCTTCCTTTAAAACCCTTTCGACCCATTATTTATAGAGCAACAAACATTGGTTGACCATAGTAGAGAAAAGGGACCAAATTCTCGGGATACCTTTGAGTATGACCTTGAGGACATAGATAACTTCCTCTTCTAAAACAAAGATCAAGTTTTATCACGGTTACTAGAGTTAGTTGAAAAAATTCAATTGAATTCGATCATGTTTTCCTTACAAAAATGATTCAAGAAAAAGAAATAATGGAACCTCCTTCATATCACATAGATGAGGATATCTTAAATCATTGAAATACCTCTACATCTACCTAACTCTGAAGGAAATAATGAGGAATAAAAAGCCTCTAACACTACAAATAGCTATCATATACTATTTATTGAAATCAATCATGTGAAACTAGAATAGAGGTTGAAGAACCTAAATAGTACCACCAACATGGACCTCAATCAAAACCCCACAATGAAGAGTTCATTGTGTAACAAAAATTACAAACTTTTAGCCTCCCACATACACTAAGAAACCTAAGGTGACTTATGTGGAACATTACATTGAAAACTACTTTGTGCGAAACATCAAAATATAACCGTGTGTACATACGTGCCACACCCTAATGTGGACAAATATTTGACCAAGAGTGGTAGTGTATGAAATACATGCTTTTTGGTCTTTAAGAAAACAACCTTAGACACAATAAAAAATATCAGTTTGCGAGAACTATGTCCTTATCCCTTCAATCGGGAGATGTTATGAAATCCCTTTCCACCTAGCTTTGATTACCCTAAATTTGATAAATATAGGGGCAAAGGTGATCCTTGTGATCACATAAAATACTTCTTCATGACTTTCCAAGAATTTTATGATAGAGATAACTACCTCATTCACTTATTTCAATGAAGACTTGTAGACCAAGCACTTGAATGGTTTTATGATCTCCCAAAGGATTTGTTTTCACATTCACATACTTAGATGAGAAGTTTGTTTGCCACTTTTCAATCAACATGGAATGCAATATTACTGTAATAGACATTTGTAACATGAAACAATGTAACAATGAAAACTTTCCTTGTTTCTTACAACAATGGCGAGGGTTAGATAGTCTCTTCCCATTCTCTATTCAAGAGAAATAACTTGTATCTATCTTTTCACCTAGCTTGCATCCTAAGATATCCTTTCACTTGGAAATTCATTATGTAAACACATTTGAAGAATTTATTGAAAAATGAATCTAGATTAAAAAGGATTTTATTACCATAGGGACCTTAAAACCCTTCAATAGAGATAACCAAGACTCAAAAACTATATACAAGTTCAATTTTTTCAACAAAGATAAGAATGTCATAGGTGAGGGAGTCGATAATTCCAAACATGTCAAAGAAGTATAAAATAATCCTCCTTTGAAACTCTCACAAGGATCACTCAAATTTGAAGTCAAACAAAGAGAGTACACTCCCCTCACAGAGTCTTTATTACTAATTCTAAAATAGTTCAATGCGGTCAACATGGTCAAATTTCCAACTACTACTCCATTTTCGAGCATGCACCTAAAATGTCGTTGTCAAAAGACCACAAATATTGTGAATACCATCACATTAAAATAAATAGGCACGATTACCTTCATACCCTCACAAACATAAAACATCCAAGTCCTACGGTGAAAATCTCTTTAAAGAACTTACAAAAAAAAAATAGAAAAAAAAATAGGATGTAAAAATTACTAGTCTATTGGTGAAAATATTGTTGAGATGCCAATAAACCATGAACTCAAACTTCCCCCAATCCTATGCATATGGAGGATGGATCCAAATTACTTGTGGAGGAGACTATTGATATAGACATCGGTGTACAAGATGAGCCTAGAATTATAAAACTTGGGGCCACTTTTTCATCACACGAACAAAAATATTTTGTTATGATCCTTAGATAATTTTTGAATGTATTTATTTTTTCCTATGTACACATGCCAGGATTGAATACATATTTTGTCATGTATAACATCATTTGCATGTGATTCACCTGATTCTTAGACGTTTCTTTGAATATTGACAAAACAGATAGGGTATTAGGTGTAGGAGGAATACTTGTTAAAATGTTCTTTGTTGGGCTATTACGTGCGTATGATTTCTGAATGCACACTGATCATGAGAGCTTCTTTTTGGCTAAGAGGAACTACCTAAAATGAAACACAAGATCACAAGAAATAGTTAAACAATATGTGCGAAGAATGCGCATAGCGTGTGCTAGATCCGGAAGTGTGATACTTCCTGGCATTTGTCATTCCACTTGTTTACTACAATTTAATGCTAGTAATGAAGGAAATCCTATTATAATTGAAATGATTTAGGTATCTCATTAAAAACAAAATAAGAAAGATCTAATCTAACATGCTAGGTTAAAATAAGATCCGAAGGTCAAGTAGTTGGTTCTGGTTCTCTGCAGGTCTGACAGAGGTCTCAGGCAGGTCACAGGTGATTAAGGGTGATGTGAGAATAGGTGGGGTAGGTTACTATTCTGGGCTGTATTGGTAAATACAGAGACCGATGCCGGTTAAGGGTGACCAACGCCGGTTGGGGAGAACTAGTGCTAGTTACTGTGGAAAATTGGGAATGCCACAGAATGAGCTTTGGGTCTCCCTTGTGATTGCACAAAGGACTTGGTTGGCTGGAACGAGGTATTAGGCTATTTGGGTGGGATTTGGTGAAGTTTTAATGGGTATGTGGAGGGGTGAGTATTAAAGGAGGTCAATGGGTGGCTAAGAGAACAAAGGATGATAATACAATGATGAAATGAATGAACCAAAGGAGTACAATGTTCTACTTACTTGGAATTTGGTTTTGGATGTCTATGAGTGATGGATGAAGGTGCTTGTAAGAGGTTGAATGTTTTTGAGGATCACCAAATGTTGGAAAGATCCTACATGGGCTACATGTGCATTCCTTTTTGCTTGGTTAGATCAAATCTATCTTTGGGTGACTCTTTGGATGGTTCTTTGGGTGAATGCTTTGAATACTTGTGCAAGAGAAAATGTCCGATCTCCTTCCTTGCATGCATGTTCTCGTAGAAAAATTGTTCGAAAAGATGTGATATCTCTCGGGAATCCATCAATGTTTTCCAAACTCCAAAATAAGGTTGTTTTGGGGATTAAAAGATGACCGACGGAGGTTACAGCTTAATCGGTGACAATTAGGAGCAACCGACGTCGGTCAAGGCAAGATTTTCTAGGTTTGCTAAACTAGGCAAATCCCCTTGATTTTCTGGGATTTCATGTCGTTAACCCACGGATTAGGATAGAAGCTTCTTGTAAGCATGCATGAATGTGGTTAGAGGGAATGTAGGCATTGATTTTTAGGGTTTGGGTAAGACTCAGTTAGTTATGAAAACTTACTAAGAATAGGTCTTAGGGTGAGGTGGCTATATGAGGTGTCTAGGTGAGGTGTATGTGTGGGCATTATTTAAATTAAGATATTTAAATACTAAATATTGTGATGCTAATGAATTAATTTAATTAAATTAATATTAGTGGGGTGAAGGGGGCCATGGATAGGTGAATGTGATGGAGGTATTTATTTGTCGATGGACCAAAGGGGAGTGTGACCTAATTTTGGTGTCTACATTTTTCCCCTTTTTGTTGCGTAGCTTGTATTGGTAAGCGACGCTAACAAAAATAAGATGTGGTTGCCCCATGTGTGGGTGAAGGTGATCCCCCTCAAACTAGGAACTAACGAGGTAGAAGGCAGAATCGGTGAGTGGTTTGATAAAAGGTAAATGTGATGAAAAGGAAGGTGGGTAACAGGGGAAAAAAAGGAGCCATGTCTACTCGGGTAATCTAGGTAATGGGTCAGGGTCAAAGGTAGTAATAGTCAAATGCACACACATGTATAAACTATAGCACAAGACTAGTTTGAAGAAGCGGATAAAACTCTACATTGTTTAAGGTCAATAGGTTCATCCAAACAAGGTCGAAGTGATTCCGGTATCCAAGATATAGGATATGGTTAGGAACAAAAATGTATGTTAGGTGCGGGAACATTTACGTATGTTCCTAATGTACACCCAAGGTAGGGTCAAGATAAACAGTCATGGTAAGAGGCAAGGTAAGGTCATTATGTCAATCAACATAGGTAATAGTGCTACAAGTTATAGTGAACACATGAGGTCAAGGGTCACTAGTGATGGTCCAAGTATAAATATCTAGGTCATGGCATGGGTAAGGTCGAGGTATGGGTAAAATAATGAGTCCCCAAAGGAGGACAAAGGTAGGTAGTAAATGATGAGGTCAAGAGGGTGAGGTAAATAGTCAGGGTAACAGGTTGGGTGAGGTAAATGGTCAGGGTAAAGGGTAGGTGTGGAAAAAAAGGAGGGATAGGCGGGGTAATAGGGTAAAATGTTGGGTTTTGTATAAGAGAGGGTGACTGATTTCGTCAAGGGTAACCGAGGCTGGTATAGTGTAACTAACCATGGTAAGGTAGGGCATGAGACCGATGTTAGTGAAGGTTAAACCGGCATCAGTTAGGTCAAGTTTGTTATAAAAACAAAAAATATGTGTTTTTTGTTATTCATTTGTCATATAGTGAAGTGAGAAAATGACAAAAGAGAGAAAAAAGAGGAAAAGTGTGTAGATAGAGCAGTGTTGAGTGGTGGTCAGACAATGGGTGATTGGTTGGTGAGAGGCGGGTCCACAGGATCGGTGTGTGGGATTTGATCAGTTGGAGACATGGGTAGAGATTTGGTGATGGCAGAGGCCGGAGAGGGATCGAGCGGGCCACCGGTGTAGTGGTCGATGTGACACAAAGCGACAATGACATGATGATGAGGTAAGCATCTAACTCTAGTTGTATTTGGTTAGATAGATTAGGTGATTTGCAAATTGGTTTTTTGGTTTTTGTTTTGGGTGGGGGAAAAATAAAATTTGGAAATGGGAGGGTAAATTGGGTAAAAGAGGAGGGGAAGAGAGATAAGTGGGAGAGGAGGGGAGTTGATGAGGTGTAGGGGGAGGTGTAGGTGATTTTAGGTGGGAGAAGTGTTAGGGTGGTTTGTTTTTGAGAAAGGGGGTTTGAGGGTGGAAGGTTTTCACCGTGACAGTGGCCGGCATTGGTCGCCTTGGCCAACATCGGTAGGGTGTAACTAGTATCGGTCACAAAATAGGTGACCGATGTCGGTTAAGGGGTGACCGGGTCGGTTAGAGAGAACCGGCACTGGTCGGGCTTTAGGGACAAGGGGCCAAAAGTGCCACAGGTTGGGTGACTGAGAGGGGTAGGGGTAAAATAGGGTGTTGGAAAATGATAGGGGAAAGTATGGGTGTGATAAATGTAGATTAATGTGTTGTTTGTATTGGATGTAGGGGAGAGATTAGCTATGCATGTGGGATAGGGTTCTACCCCTACTTATGACAGATGCGTGGCACAATGACCCCTGAGGAGCTGCAACATGTGGAGGTGGTGGGCTTGAGTGGGGTCGATGCTATCGGCATGTAGTCTGGTAGAAAATTTGATGGTCTCACTCATTGATAGATGGGATTCTGTGACCAACACATTCCACCTGCCGACGGGTGAGATCACTGTCACCTTGGAGGATGTGTTCAGGATTCTACGACTACCCATCACCGAGTATGCGGAGTCTACTCTATATCCTCTCGAGGCCTCGAGAGGGATGCCTGAGATGACATTCCATAGTGCCAGTATTCACTATGGAGAGATGTACCTAGCCCGTCTGGAGGAGACGAGGCTAGTAGTTCTGTTGATAGAGGTAGTGTGCTGCTTTGCACCTTTGCCGGATGCAGAGGGTGGGAGGTTTCCCCAATCATTGATGGGGGTATTACATGACATGATGATAGATTAGACCCACTTTTCATGGGTTCTAGTGTTTCTGTGCAGCTATATAGGGAGTTATGGGCATATGGGTGGCTGCACAAGTTTAGCCCGTCTTTATACATTTATACTTCATTGTTGGGCTTATGAGCACATAGTTTGTGTACGGCTAGTAGGGATGCCCAGTAGATGCATTTCCACCGAGATTAGTGTGGGTGGGGTATAGGCAATGGGTGCCTACTATTGGAGAGTGGAGATTAGATAGGCCCACACATGATGTGGCCTATTTCTGGCATTTATTGGAGGGGTTATCCGGAGTGGACATCATATGGAGGCCATATGTGGGATTCCCCTCATATAGGAATATGCATGAGGAGCTAGCTGAGCTCCATCTATTGAGATGGATATAGGGTCGTCATGCTGGGGGGAGCATGAGATGATCCCGTTGACAAAGTTAGGGGGTAGTTTGGGCTATTATAGGATGTACTCCGCCATTCCTGCAGTATAGGAGAGATGACATGGAGAGGCCCTTACCTCTACCATAGCCGAAAATTCCCACAGGGAAGGAGGAGCAGACAGTGGACCGATGGATAGATGATGTCAGGGTCACAGACAGGTATAGATAGTGGTGGGTGGCTCATTTATGAGCCATATCACCTAGACCGAGGTAGTCGAGATCTAGCCACCATCACGGTGTAGAGAGATGCCATACAGGGGCAGGTGGCTACTCTTATTACCCAATTAGGTATGGTACAGACACAACATACATTTTCGGAGGAAGAGGTAGCGGAGCTACATATACAGGTGACTAGTCTGCGAGCCCGGATGGCCAAGGGTGGGGGTGGAGACAGAGATGAGGATGATGGTCGGGTGGCGGCCTTACAGGCACATGTGATAAGGTTACGGGGCTAGTTAGCCACATCTCGAGACATAGATGGGGCCTTACAGGCCCAAATACAGGAACAGGGGAAAGTGGCACCACCACAGGCACCGGGACCGGGTCCCAATTCACAAGAAGGAGCAGGATAGGGTCCCACAGGAAAGTACAGGGGTCGAGGCCTATGGGACCACCATAGACCATGCCTATATCCAGGTTATGGGATGCCCTAGGTGAGGCCAAATACTACCAGGACCAATTGATGGTAGTTGGGATAGATTTCCTATCCTATGGAGAGTATCGGGCACAACAGGCCTTGAGTGAGAGGACTAGATCCCGCACTCATAGTGTAGAGAGCAAAGGGGCCATTGAGCTCCGAGGCTAGATCATGGAGATGCCACTAACTCACGAGAGACCAGCTCCTGGTGAGGCACTAGATTAGACCCAGGCCCAGGGCCGAGGAGGCAGAGGGTACAGGTGACACAAATATGGAGGATGTGTGCCGAGATGCCTGATATATGGCTCCTGATTTTTGATGTATTATAGTCATTTTTTGATATATACTGGCCTACATGCCAAAGATAGTGAGGATGTATGAGAGTTTTTGTATATTTTGAGCATATACCGGCCTACATGCTGAAGAGATTTTGTATTGGTTTATTGTTTCAGTGTATATGATACCGGCCTACGTGCGATGACATTTTGTATTGAGTATCGGCCTATGTGTCGACGATTTTGAGATGATGGACATGATTGGATATCCTGTGTACATTGTATTGAGACACATATTTATTTATATGATGAGATACGTGAGATGCTTGATTTGTTGGTGTTTTGCTGAGACTTTTGATTTGTTGTTGTGATATGGACAGAAATTAGGTGAGTTAGGCATGATGGAGTCAGGTTGGTTGTAGGCATGGATTGAGTTAGGTTGGTTTAGGCATGGTTGAGTCAAGTTGGTTTAGGCATGGATCGAGTCAGGTCATAGGCATGGTTGAGTCAAGTTGGTTTAGGCATGGTTGAGTCAGGTTGGTTTAGGCATGGATCGAGTCGGTCATAGGTATGGTTTAGTTAAGTTGTTTTAGGCATGGTGGAGTTAGGTTGGTTTAAGTTTTGATTCATTATTTTGTGCAATGAATGATAATATGGGTCATGTGTGAGATGTGTTATAATATACGCATGATGATGGTAGAGAAATGGTAGTCGTAATAAATGTATGTTGTGATGAGGATTAAAATGTTAAGCAACTTGTTATGTATGTGGTTTAATTTTCAATTGTTGATATAAAAGGAAACTAAGTGGGGTAGAATGTATTTTAGGAAGATGAAAGATGGATTTGTTAGGGTAGAGAGTGGCGAGCTAACCTCCAAGGGCCCCATGCCCTCGAGTGTTGCCTACATAGTCCCGGTGAAAAGGTACCTCGGGCCGATGTAGTTCTCCATATCGTGCCACTGGCACATGATGGTAGGTGAAATTTTAGTGTCATCAAACCCTTTTGGCTTGAGTTTGAGGGGGTCATAAGGTCCGAGTGGCGTAATGTGATAAAAAAATGTGATAAAAAAATTCTCAAGGAGGTTGGTTAATATTTTGGCATAGGACCACGCTAGTGGATCACAATGGGAAGTAAAAGTGGGTTTGGGTGTAAGTATGGCTAATTGTTGAGGAACGGTCCTTGCGGAGGGGGAGTGGGTTGAGCCATGGTTTCAGGTGTTGGAGTAGTCTTGGGTGTTTGTCATGTTTGTTTGGGTAGGGTTATGGTAGATGATTGGGCATGAGGGTGTATGGTTGCTTTGACTACCTTATTGGAGGGTTGTGGATTTTTGTTTTTATGTTGGACCTTCTTGGGTAAAGGTGATATGGGTGTACGAGATCTAGAGGAAAACGTAGATGGGGGAAGAGGGAGAGTTACCCATGGGGATACCGGAGTTTCTATGAAGGTAGATGATGTGGGTTGAGCAAGGGGCGTCAAAGATAAAGGCGAAGTGTAGTGGGTAATGAAGAAGATGCTTTGAGGTTATTGGAGGTATGGATGGTAAAGATGTTGCGGTGTAGGTGTAAGTCATGTCGGAGGGCACTTGGGTAGGTTAGAAGTTTCCGAGGAAGGAGTGGGCTGTTGTGTTTTTGGTTTATTGATGGGTGGAAGTTTCTTAATCGTCTTTGAGAAACCGAGATCCTAAGATGGATGTGATAGGTGTAGGTGTGATTGGCGTAGCCGGGGTATGAGTTATATGGGTTTGGTTCCTTTGTTTGGGTGCCGAGAATAGGTGTGGTTTTGACTTTGGAGGATGTGACTAAATCCGGTTTGATAGGTGGATGAGTAAGGATGGTGGTTGGGGTGACCCCTATGGTAGTGATAGATTTAGTCGAGGAAGATGATGTAGGTGCGGGTTTGGATTTAGATGTAGGTTGGGTTATGGGTAAGGGTATGTGTTGAGGTATGATGGGTGTCATGGAAGAAGTTATGATAGTGGTGCTTGTGTTCTGTTTGATTGGTCGAAATATTTTTGGGTAGATAGTGGATGAGTAAGGGTGGTGGTTGGGGTGACCCCTATGGTAGTGATAGATTTAGTCGAGGAAGATGATGTAGGTGCGGATTTGGATTTAGATGTAGGTTGGGTTATGGGTAAGGGTATGTGTTGAGGTATGATGGGTGTCATGGAAGAAGTTATGATAGTGGTGCTTTTGTTCCGTTCGATTGGTCAAAATATTTTTGGGTAGATAGTGGATGTATCAGCCAGTGACATCTGCATTTGTGTTGAGACAGAGAGCGAAGACACCCCCACAATAAGGAGCTCTGTCTATATACTTTAGGTGATTGGCCAAGCATGAGAACGACATGTCTGTGGGTGGTGTTGATGACGACCTAATGGAAATTCCCATGAAATGTGTCTTAGAGACGGGGAATTTGTTAGCTTGAAATTCACGTGGGTAAGGGAGCTGAAAGTAGGTCTGCACGATCTTGGGTAGCTGATGGAGAATGCTCACCTAGAGGAAAAGGTATCTCTATTGGGTCTATGATAGGTGGAGGAGAAAATGGGTGCTCCTATGTAGGTGGAGGAGATGATGGGTGCTCCTCTATGGGATGAATAAGTATTATGGTTGAAGGTTCTCTAGGTGGAGAAGCCAAAGGTGAAATAGTCTTGATATTAGCAAAGGGATCCTCCACGGGTGAGGAAGGAGGTGAAAGGTGTTCCTCTATGGGTGGAGGAATAGGTGAGGTAGGTTCCAATGCAAAAGGATTATTTTGGCCTAGAATCTCCTCTATGGAAGGAATATGGGGTAATTAGGAAGCAACAAGTGCGTCACTAAAAATAGCATGGACCTCGCGGGTATGGCTATCATGAGTTGAGGTCTCATCGGTTTGATCAGACGAAGGGGCATGATTAGGAAAGGGTTTCTTGAAGATATGTAGGTTTTGATTGGCATGTGTGTTAGGATTATCCATGGTTAATTCGCCTTTCTCGAGCATTTCTTGGACAATATTTTTGAAAGTGATGTAATTTCTGTCATTATGACCCTTTACTTGATGATAGTTATAGAAGTCGTGTTGTTTATACCATGTGGGCATGGGGCGAAAGCGAGTCAAAACCAGCGTGTGGTTTTATAGGTGGAAGGGTGATGGCCCCATATTTGAAGAGCTTTTCTAAGACAAGAGTAGGGCTCCCCAATTGGGGCATATTTCCATTGTTCTTGTCTAAATTGAAAAGTCCGGATGGGTGAGAGATTAGATGAGGGGTAGCCTAATTTGATAGATGAGTCGACCGGCTTTAAGTACCACTACGGTAGTGGTACCCTTGGCCTTTGAATAATTGTTACGTGGTTTGGAAGAAGAAGAGGTATCATTTATCTTAAATGTTGAATTCTTACTTTGTAATTGGATTTTCTTCTCTTCGATGGCTTGAATATCTAGCTTTCGTGCCATGGTGAATGCTTCATCAAATGTTTGGAAGGTTTGGACTTGTAGGGTGGGTGAGATATTTCTAGCACAAGCTCATGTGACAAGATCGATGAGTTATGTTTGTGGCAGTTGGAAGGTGAGTAGATTGATCAGGCTATGCCAACGAGCGACAAAATCTGTGATAGATTCATCCTCATACTGACACTTAGAATATAGGTCAGTCATGGTAACCTTCTTGATGATATTGATGGAGAAGTGATTCAAGAAGGCTTGTGCTACCTGATTAAATGAAAATATAGAGTGTCTAGGTAACCCACTATACCAATCTAATACAAGTCCATCGGAGACATGGGAAAGGTCCTTAAGAGAAAAGCATCATCGTGAGAGATTAGGTGACACCCATGTTTAAATGACCACAAATGTTGTTGTGGGTATTTCTTACTATTGAAATGGTTGAATTTAGGCATCTCCTAATGCATGGGATATGGACAGAGATAGGAATGGATGGGTGGATAGGATCATTACAAATCTCGTCATAGTTGAGAGTATTCAGGGAGAAAGAAACTAATGCCTCTAATTTCTGCATCTTGTCCATCATCAATTTGATTAGGTCATTGGTAGGTTGTGATGATTAGGTGCCTCTGCGGTGTAAGCGGGTTGGTGTTGGGTGTGTAATGAGGGTGGCATTCCAAAGTATATGGTGCTTACGTGTAGGTAGATTAAGAAGGAGGTAGTGAAATATGGGCTACGTACTTAGAAGGAATAATAGATGAAACAAGAGGCTACTAATAGTATGTATATGGAGGTGGAAGGGTCATGGTAACCCTAGTGGAAATGGGGGCTAACAATTATGGAATGGAAAGGACCACATTCTGAAAAGGGGTAGAGGTCACCGACACCGGAGGTGGTAGTGTAGCTACGGGTATATGCGAGACATTAGGGGCAGATGAGGTTGCATTTTGGGTGGTTGTCGAAGGTATGGTGGATGTGGCGGTGTCACAGATGTAGTAGACGTGGCAGTCATAGTGGGTATAGGCCCTAGCTACGAAATGACTGAGGGTAAGGTAGATACGGGAAACACAGAGCCAGATGGGGCTAACGCAGGAGTGGGAGCGAGAGTCGAGGGATAGATACGGGCATGTCGTATATCAACTGACCCGAGGCATCTCGAGTGGACGAGTGGGAAAGATAAAACTACAAGGTGGCAGGTTTTTGGTCAAGGAGTCATGCGAACTCCTCATCTTCGGTAGCGATAGTGATAGGTTGGATAGGATCCATGGCTGGTGATAAAATGGAAGGTGGTGAAGGACTAGGTGGGAGTGGTTGACAATTGACATGGAATATGAGTGTGCTTGCTACTTTGTCTCAAAGCACCACGTGAACAAGTACTTATCAGGGTTGGGTTGCTTCTCAGAATCGACATAGAAAAATAGCGAACAGGTGCAACAGGTGGTAAAAAGTGGATTAGGTACCAAATGTCAGATGGAAAATGACAGAGGGTAATTGATTCCAGTTGGGGTAAACCGACGCTGGTCACAGTAACCACAAATGGTCACTTTGTGGAAAGTGGACAGATTGGTTAAAAATAAGGTATTAGGCTAAATTTGACAGGTATATCAAATCTGATGAGTTTTACAAGGTCAATGGGAATAGATAATAGTGATAGGGACTTTGAAAAGTTGAAGAAGGTTAATAAATGTCCTTTTGCATAGGTTAACCAAAATGACAGTGAACCGATGCTAGTTGTGTATAACTGATGATGGTCAGGGAGTAATCGACGATGGTCATTTGGATCAAACAAGTCACCGTGAAATTAAAACAGGTGATGAAAAAAATGGTTGTGAATTAAAATCTGATGTGGAATCAAACCTAGAATTATGAGAATGATGAGAATGTGGTCCAGGCACACTCAGATGAAGCCGGAATACACCAACTATGATGAGGAGCATGCAAGGATAAACGAGAAGAATGAAGAACGTGACCTCTCACCTCAAAACACAAGCCAAGTAGAAACACTAAGAAAAATGTGATCCTAAGAGTTCCTTTTCTATTATGTTTGTTTAGCTTATGCTATTTAAGACACAGACTCATGAACTGTAAAATATAATTTTTAGTGAGGATGGCTTTCTACGAAAAGGAGATCTACAAGGTGAGGTTTCGGGTAGGTTATGGTGGGGGCAGGCTTCGCTCTAAAGTATGACTCGGCGAGTAGCGAGCTAGGGAGTACCTACCAATCCTCATATCGGTGTGATCTTTGTGGTGTTTCCAGGAAAGATGTTGTTTAAGGATATGTATTTATTTTGAATTTTTGTAATGTGGCAAGACTCAAAGAGAGAGATGTACTTTCTACGATTCGTTTGTCAACCATTAGTTGGGAATGACTTCCAACATATAGGTTGCCCTTAACTAATGTGAGCTAATGCGCTAAATCAAAATGTAATGCACTGATTTTTAAGCCCAAATCGAAATATGAAGTTTGATGACATAAGTGGATGGATAGGAAGAAGGATGTTGTTTCACTAAAATGCGAAAAACAAGAAGAAATGATTCTTTTAAGTACACCAAAAGGAAGGTTTCTTTTAGAACAAATAGAAAGAAAAAGAGGGTTACTAAGGAAGAAAATTAATATGTATGCTTTTCGGAAGGAAAAAAACACACAACTTTTCCTAGGAATGAATAAGGTGCAAGGAACCCGGGATGGGTCCTACTAGGCATGGAAAAATGTTTCACCTGATTCTTAGACGTTTCTTTGAATATTGACGAAACAGATAGGGTAATGGGCATAGGAGGAATACCTGTTGAAATGTTGGTTGTTGGGTTATTGCGCACGTATGACTTTTGAATCCACAAATGATCGTGAGAGCTTCCTTTTGGCTAGGAGGAACTACACGAAATGAAACACAAGATTACCGAAAGAGTTAAACAATATGTGTAGTGAACTCACTTTAGCGTGTGCTAGATACGTGAAGTGTGATACTTCTGACAAAATGTCAATCCACTGTTTTAAAAAAATTAATGCTGGTAATGAAGGAATTCCTATTGTAATTGATATGATTTAGGTATCTCATTAAAAAACAATAAGAAAGGTCTAATCTAACAGGCTAGGTTAAAATAAGATCCAAAGGTCAAGTAGTTGATTCTGGTTCTCTGCGGGTTTGTGCAGAGGTCTTAGGTGGTCACATGTGATTAACGGTGATGTGAGAATAGGTGGGGTAGGTTCTTGTTACAGGGTTGTATTGGTAAATATAAAGACCGATGCCGATTAAGGGTGATTGATGCCGATTGGGGAGAATCGGGTGTTGGTTCTTTGTGGAAAAATGGGAATGCCACAGAATGAGTTTTGGGTCTCCCTTGTGATTGCACAAAGGACTTGATTGGCGAACGAGGTATTAGGTGGATTGGGTGGGATTTGGTAAAGTTTTAATGGGTATGTGGAGAGGTGAGTATTAAAGGAGGTCAATGGGTGGCTAAGAGAACAAAAAATGACAATAGAATGATGAAATGAATGAACCGAGAGGACTACAATGTTCTTCTTATTTGGAATCAGTTTTGAATGTCCGTAAGTAATGGAAGAAGGTGCTTGTAAGAGGTTAAATGTTGTTGAGGATCACCAAACATTGGAAAGCTCTTGCATGGGTTGCATGTGCACTCATTTTTGCTTGGTTGGATCAAATCTATCTTTGGGTGATTAGCTTTGGATGGTTACTAGGTGAATATTCAATGCCTGTGCAAGAGAAAATTCTTGATCTCCTTCCTTGCATGCATGTTCTCATGGAAAATTTGTTCTCAAAAGATGTGATATCTCTTAGGAATCTGCCAATGTTTTCTAACCTCCAAAATAAGGTTGTTTTGGAGATTAAAAGGTGACCGACGGTGGTTCGGAATTAACCAAATGACAATTAGGAGTAACCGACGCGTCGGTCGAGGTGGGATTTTCTAGGTTTTCTAAACATGGAAGATCCCCTTGATTTTCTGGGATTTCGTATCGTTAACCCACGGATTGGGATAGAAGCTTCTTATAAGCATACATGAATGTGCTTAGAGGGAATGTAGTTATTGATTTTTATGGTTTGGGTAAGACTCAATTAGTTATGACAACTTACTAAGAATAGGTCTTAGGGTGAGGTGGCTAGATAAGGTGTTTAGGTGAGGTGTATGTGTGGGCATTATTTAAATTAAGATATTTAAATAATAAATATTGTGAGGCTAATGAATTAATTAAATTAATATTAGTGGGGTGAAGGGGGTATGGATAGGTGAATGTGATGGAGGTATTTATTTGTCAATGGACCAAAGGCAAGTGTGACCTAATTTTGGTGTCTACGGCATGAATCAAAGAAGCCAATCAAACAAAAATACAAAAAGGCATCCTCATGTGGCTTTTTTTGTCAAAGAGGAGCTAGAAAAGTTATTAGCAATGGGATTCATCAAAAATATTGATTACTCCAAATGGATCTCCAACATAGTTCCTATTTAGAAGAAACTTCTTGGTATAAGGATTTTCTCATATTTCAAGGACATCAACAAAGCATGTTGTAAGGATGACTTTCCTCTTCCAAGCATCAACATGATTTTTGCTTCTACCACCAGCCACAAAATTTGTTCCCTCATGGATGGATTCCTAGGATATAATCAAATTAAGATCATAGAAGAGGACCAACATAAAACCCCTTTTACTACTTCTTGGGGAACATTTTACTATAAGGTCATGCCTTTTGGCCTCAATAATACATGTGTAACGTATCAGAGAGCTATGGATGTCATATTCCATGACATGGTACACTATATTGTGGAGGATTATATACATGATATCCTTGGAAAATATAAGACTAGCGAAAAACACCTAAAGATACTTCATCATATCTTTGAACAGATCCGGGATTACAAGGTCCATTTGAATATGAAGAAGTGTGTCTTTGGAGTAATTTTAGGAAAATTACTTGGGATTCATTGTGTCTCAACATGGAATTGAAATAGATCCCACCAAATTCACTTCTATCACTGAGATGCCTCCTCCTAAGAACCTCAAAAATTACATAGCCTACAAGGTAAAATTCAAGCCATCTAAATATTCATCTTGCATCGTGCGAAAAGTGCCACTCCTTCACCCATCTGCTCGAAAGAAAGATATTAGTTTCCATTAGGGACATGGATTACTAACAAGCCTTTTGTCAACTCAAACAATACTTTAAAAATCCTCTTGTTCTTGTACCACCTACCCTTGTTGAACCTTTGCTGTTATAAATATATACTATCAATTTTTTTATTGGCACACTCTTAGCATAGTACAATGCCTAGAAAAAAGAAAGTTTCATCTATTACATTAGCCACATCTTGATATCATATGATCTCAACTATCCTGAAATTGAAAAAGCATGCTTGGCTATTGTCTTCGCTTTTCAAAAATTGTGGCATTACCTTTTGAAAACCATACCAAAATAATATCTAAAGTTAACCCTCTCGAATACCTTTTTCCAAAACTTGTACTTATAAGAAGGATGACCAACTATAATATTTTACTTTATGAGTTTGACATGGATTATGTCAATAAAAATTAATTCAAAGGACAAGTGCTTGATGACCAACTTCCCAAAGCACCACTTCTAGGAACAAAACCCTTAAATCAGTATATGCCAAATTATTTTGTTATATATATGGAAGAATCATCAACTTTGAAAGGTATATTTCAATGAGTCACTCACAATTGATGCATCATAATCAAGAGTTTTCATTATCACTCCCATAGTATATATCATCCAATAGGATTTCATACTCAACTTTGTGAGGAGCTAATTGAGGAGAATAAATAGAGATTGAATATCTCTTACTCAGTCTTATTTAATCAGAAGCACATACAATATTTATAGGGTCATGTACAAACAATACTCCCCGGAATGGATGGAGTTATTACTAACAATAAGAGTGAATAATGGAATAAATAATAACAACTAGCCTAATAATAAAATACTACATAGACTATGCTAACATTCCCCCTTATTACATTATTCTTGCAAATGTGACCCCTAAAAAGTTCAAAGTTCACTTTTCTAAGAGATTTTGTGAGAATATCAGCAACTTGTGCTCCTGTACGACAATACTTTGGAGCTGAATGTGATGGTTCAAGACATGCTCTTGAATGAAATGACAATCAATCTCAATATGCTTTGTTTGTTCATGAAAAACTAGATTCTACATGAGCTTCAACACACTCTGATTGTCACAATAGAGAATAGGTGATTATTTTTCAGGAATTCCCATGTCATCCAAAATGTGACGTAACCATATCGCTTTGCACACATTTCCTTGTGCAATGCAATATTCTGCCTCTATGGATAAAATAGAAACAACATTTTTCTTCTTGCTTATCCACGAGATAGGTCCAAATCCGAGATGAAATATGTATCTGTGGATGACTTCCTATCATCAACAAATCCGGCGTGGTCCGAGTCGACATATCCTTGTAAGAATAATTGATCATTCTTCTTATATTCTAGACCATAATCAACTATACCTTAGACATACCTCAAAACATGATTTGTTGTAGTCCGTGACTTTAATTCAGCTTCTATATGAACTTGGAAAGATAGCTAACAACATAGCATAAGTATGGTCTAGTATATGTCAAGTAGATGAGTCCTCCAACAAATTTCCTATAGAGAGTAGCATCTACTTGAGGTTAATCCTAGAATCGTGAAATTTTCAAACCTTTTTCCATGGAAGTGGATATGGGTTTGGAGTTCAACATTTTGTATTTTCCCGAGGAGTGGCTTAGCGTACTTTATCTAGGTGAAAAAAATGTGATCCTTTGTTTTTCATATCTCCAAGCCCAGATAGTAATGTAGTAGCCCCAAATTTGTCATGTTGAAGGTTCTTTTGAGATCATTCTTCACAATATCACCCTGATATTCTCGAACGCCAAAGTGATCACAAGATCATCTACATATACAACAATAATGAAAATTTCTTTGCCTACCTTATTTATATAAAAATTTCAATCTAAGGGGCTACGAGTGAACCCATGCTATAGAAGTTGATCATCTATCTTGATATACCATGCCCTTAGAGATTGTTTCAATCCATACAGATATTTTATGAGATGACATACCTTTTTAAGATGCTTTTCATTAAAAATCCTTCAAGTTGGGTCATGTACACTTCTTCTTTCAGATAACCATTTAGGAAAACACTCTTGACGTCCATTTGCTGAAGTCTCCATCCTTTCAGTCTTTGCTTTGGTGTGCAAACAACACGATGGTATTGATCTTCGTAGTGGTTGCAAAGGTTTCTTCATAGTCAATGTCCTCTTTATGAGCATGCCCTTTTTCTACAAGCCATGCTTTATTTTTGTAGATGGATCCATCTGCCTTATATTTTGTCTTGAAAACCCATTTATAGACTATGGGTTTATTTCTTGTAAAGCAGATCGATAAGTTTCCATGTCTGATTTTGCATGAGCGAGTCAATTTTACATCCATGGCTTCTTCCCACCGAGTTTGACTAATTTCTTCACGAACATTATTAGGCTAGGAGTTGTTAATTAATGAACTCATGAGTGAAAAATTTACCTCGTTTATTGTTTGACTTCTCGTTTGACTTTGGATGAAGTATTTGGAATTTGTTGTAAAGGAGAGTCTTTGATGGTGCTTTATACCCACTTCAAACGAGAACTTGGCTGATTTTGAGAAGAAATGTTTCATTTCCATGTGGATTGATGTGAAGTCACATTCTCTAGTTGTCGGTCAAAATAGCTCTCATTGTAGCTTTTTTTTTTTTGAGTAGTCTCCTCTAGCTCAAGATCTCGATTCAAAGACTAGTCAGTGAGAGGTGGTTGGTAGTGGATCATCTGTTGATACTGTTGAGTCAAAGGGTGACTCGTCACAAACCACGTATTGAATCTCATAGATTTTCTTTGTCTCAGGATCCATGAGACGATATGCCTTTGAGGTAGTGTTGTAGCAGAGTACGATGCACATGAGTTTCTTTGGTTGAACCCTCTTGCTCTAATGTGTTTGGGACATGCATGTATGATGTGCAACCAAATACTCACAAATTGAGAGATTGATGAATTTTACCGCTCCATACCTATTCGGCATTTAATCCTTTAGAATCTTTTTGGTTCCTGTTGAGAAGATATACGATGTCTGCATGCTTCAACCCAATAGTGTTCACCCATCTTTGCTTTTGATAACATGCAGCGAGCCATCTCCATCACATGCAATTGCGACACTCAAAATTCCATTTTATTGGGCGTGTAGGGAGAAGTCAAGTTTTGATTAATACCTTATTGGTTTAGGAAGACCAAGAACGTATTTGATGTGAACTGCCCCCCTCGATCTAAGAAAATTAGAAGAAGTGGTTGTCTGGTATCTTTCACAACACGATGTGAGAAATTATGGAAATGTTGAAGAGCCTCACTTTTCTTCTTCAGGAAAAACACCCACATCTTGCGAGAGTGGTCATCAAAGAAAATTTAGAAGTACTTGTATCCCAAAAATGAAGCAGGAAGTGGGCCGTTCATATCGGTATGAACTACCTCTTGATGCTTCTTGGCATGGAAGGTGCTTGCTTGAAACACATACCTATGTTATTTTCCTATAAGACAACTAGGGAAAATAGGCAAGGACTGGGAAATTTGGGTAGTCCATGAACCATTTCTTTTGAACTCATCTAATGTAATGAACTAGCCAACAAGTGTCCATATCTAAAATGCTAGAGTGCAGTAGATTGAACTGTTGATGCAGATAAAGCTATTGCAGAAGATGAAACAATATCTAAAGCAAATAACTTATCTTTTAGAAAAGATCTAGCAATAATCTTACCTTTTCGCGAGATCAAGCATGATTTAATGCCATTTTGGACAAGAAATTATACCTTTAGGTGATGATTCAAGAGTTGAGTCACTGACAAGAGGTTTCTAGTCAAGCCAGGAACATATAGTACCTTTGTAAGCATACATTTTCGTGGTCCCAAAGGAATGGTGACTTGGCCTATTCCTTCTGCAATGTACTCTTTTTCATCAGCTATGCGAACTCAATCTCCATTTGGTTGTTCGTTTAGTGAATCAAACAACTTCTTGTAACCTAATGGATGCTTACTATAATCCGAGTCTTTCAAACGAGACTCTCTTTGTGGGTTGCGAAGTCTAAGGGACTAGTACAAGGTTCTTACCACAATTAGATCCTTCTGATGACTCCTCGTCAAATTCATCATCATTTTCGGTGGCGAGGTGTCCCTTATGATTTCTTCGGTGGGGATGGTGTTTGGATATTTATAAATCATCACTCTTGGATGTGCTTGTTTGGCTTGAATACTCTTGTTTTAAACCATTGTACCAATAGTGATCAGTGTCGTGAGTGTTGGTTCTAAATGTGACACCACCTCTTTGAATTTTGATCTTTCTGTTGTTGATTTTGTTTTGGTTGATTTGGCTTCATTAGGGGACCCTTCGATTCTTCTCGGGCACAATATAGCTTTGAGAACAGAGCTTTATCCTGAGTCTCCTCTTGGGCTGAATTGATGGCCTCTTCCTACTGCAGCAAGTTCATGATTTATTCGAGTGCCACTGTTTTTTTAGATATATTCAGTGTCATAAAGAACACTTGGAATTGAGAAGGGAGTGCTCTCAAGGTGATTGGCAAGAGAATTTTGTCATCCACCAATGCTAATAACTCCGATCGCAGCTAAGCCATGCAACGTAATAACTCATATACTTTCGATCAGCTAACCCCATAGAGAGGGTGTGCAGCTTTGACTGAAGATGGAGGATCTTAGTCTAGTTTTTGGCTTCATAAATGATTTCCTACTTGTCTCATGCATCCTTTGGTTTCTCCACATTACGAATATGCGATTGTACATCGTCACTGATACTGAGCATTATCAATATCAAGGCTTTGGCACTAGCCATCTCATATTTCATGAGTTCATCAGGGGCTATGAGAATGGTCACAAACTTGGTGACAATGCCCCATAATCCTTCAAATTAAAGGAATGTCTTCATTTTTCTTTTCCAGATTGTGAAATTGGGCCCTTTAAGTAATTGAGCATCTAAGAGAAGTAGTTTTGGTGCAGACATTGTAATATAAATTTATTTATTGATTCCAAGAGATATTACAACTTTACTCACTGATGAGAAGTACCAGCTCAAAGATGTTCATTATACTCATGTGCTGAGATACAACGACGCTTTGTGGGGTGTTTGTTTTCATCTTCGCAATCAACATCATACCTAACTTCTAGTTCTTCCCGAACTGACTTTGCTTGACAGATGACATCGAAAAGGAAATACTCCAAGAGTCCCTTGCCAACCAGTTCATCGAAGACAAGGTTATTGATGTTGCGTAGCTCGTTGAGCAGTGGAAAGTAGAACCCAAAGCTTTCAGGAACTTCTGGATGGTGGTTTGCAGCTTGTGAGTTGATGTTATGGCTTTCAGCAGTCTCGATTGTGTCATTCATGTTTGTCATTCAACATGGCTTTGAGAGACTCCACGTTGCCTTGGTATAGGCTTCTTCTCCAGGAAATTAATGGCACCTTTTTTTAATTATGTTAGGTGACTTTCAAGCTTCACGCAGCCAATTCTCCTCTCCACGTGTTGTCTTTTTCCTTCACGCAGGTCGCTCCTCCACGTAGCAAGCAAACGCAGGACAACAGAAATTAATTTTTTTTTTTAAATTTATCCCACATCCAGCCATCCACGTGCTGACTTTATCTTTCATGCAGGGAGCCTGATTGGAGATCTTCAGGAGAAAAATAAGAGCTTAGCAGTTAGTTTCCACGCAACATTTATACATCACGTAACAAACCAGATCATACAGCAAACCATGTCGAGCTCTTCGTCCACCATGCAGCAGTCAACTGGTGAATGAGACAAGTTTGCATTGTTGGCGCCAATTTACTTGGGATTTTTAGCAGTCACCATGTAGCAGGTTAGATTTCAACGCAGCAGCTTTCTTCAGTAATTTCCAAATCTCCAAAGCTTTATCCAACACGTGGGTAAGGAATTTGTCTTTTTAAAGAAATACCTTTTAAGTAAATAATTTTTTTATATAAAACTACACAACAAATACCAGTTTGATCTTTTAATATCCATGTACAGCCAAAATATGGCCACGTTTGCAAAAAGAAAACTGCTACAGGTTGTGTAGAGGCGTCCACTCAATTTCGATGGTCTTGTTGAGACTACTTCCACGTGCCTAGTCCAAACATCAGCAATATATAGTTTCTCACGTAGATTTATTACTAATCCACGCTAAATATTAAAGAGAAATTATTAATTCACTGCTACAGTCCACGTTTTGGAGGATTCCTCTAACGCAAAGATCAGAGATCAAGTTAGCTTTGATACCATATTGTGAGGAGAATTTTTTAGGAGAATAAATAGAGATGGAATATCTCTTACTCAGTCTTATTTAATCAGAAGCACATACAATATTTATAGGTCCGTGTACAAATAATACTCCCCAGAATGGATGGAGTTACTCCCTAGAAAGGATAGAGTTGTTACTAACAATAAGAGTGAATAATGGAATAAATAATAACAACTAGCCTAATAATAAAATACTACGTAGACTATGCTAACAGACTTCCCATGTACAAATAACAGTTCTGAATATGAATCCCTCATTACAAGACTTAAATGGAGTATCATATGGAACATCAAACAAGTTGAGGTTATAAGCAAATCCAAGCTTATCATTAAACATGTAACAAATGAATATAAAGTTGAAGATTATAATATTATCACATACAAACACATGGTGGACACCCTAAAAGAGTATTTTTTGCTGATCTCCTTCCATCAAGTTCTATGCATGCATAACTAATCAACGTATGCTATGGCTACCATCGGATTCTTGTTACACTTATATCTAGATACTAGAGATTTTCAATTCCTTATTTATCATCTAACAATATCATTCTATGACATGTCGAGACTCATGTTGGGTATTTGAAGTTATTGGTACCTTTTCCCCATGGTACATTTATATTTATAACTACCTATAGGATGGTACCTTCACACCCGACCTCTCCCACTCCTAAAAGAGAACCCTTGTCCAATGTATAGCCCATTACTCCCTATTTAGGCGAATTATCTATTATTGGGGTTACGACAGGACTACATTACATTGGCTTAATTAAAAAGAAGCTATCTAAGTAACCAAAGAGGTGCATGAAGGCATTTGTGGTACTCATACAAGTGGCATAGTCCTCCTGAAGAAAATTTTATGTGTGAGATAATAGTGTCCTACTATGGAAATAGATTGTTTCTAGTATGTGAAGAAATGTGTCATATGTGAAATTTTTTTTTATCCATGCACCATCTTAGTCATTGCATTTTATCACAACACCATGGATGTTTAGAAAACATGGGCTCAATCTTATAGGAAAACTCACCCCCACCTCATCTGATGGAAAAAAACACATTATCAAGACCATTGAGTACTTTACCAAATGGGTGGAGGATATTCATCACACCTATGTATCTCGATACTCACATTTCCAAGTTCATCATGAGCCATATCATTTTCCATTACGACACCCCTTTCTACCATTGTATCTAACAATGGAAAATCATTCAAGAAAAAACAAGTGAAGGCTCTCTTCCAATGCTCTAAAATTCACCAAAAGTGGTCTAATTTTTTTCCTCAATGTAATGGGCAAGTTGGGGCCAATAATAAAATGCTTGTTTGGATTATGGAGAAAATGGTTGGTAAAATAGGCCATAATTGCAATCTCCAAATACATCATACCCTAGGGGCCTATAAAACTTCAATCTGCCCATCTATAGGTGTAACCCCTTATTCCTTGGTATTTGGAATTGAATCCATTATAATGCTAAATATCAAGCTCCCCTATTTGAGAATCTCCTTACAAGACGATCTAGATAAAGATGAGGAATACTTTGTAGCAAAGTGACAATATTTTGAACTACTTGATGAAATATGCCTTCATACCCTGGACCATCTTAAAGTGTGTTAGAGTCAAATCTATGCATGCTAGAATAAATGTATCATCCCTCAATAATTTGAGGTAGGTGATCTTGTACTTAAGGAAAACATTTTAACACTTAAAAAAAACGTAAAAATAAAGTGAAATATGAGCCTAATTAGTTTAGGGCCATACATTCTGGTGGCTAAATTTCATTTTTGGGACTATAAAATTACATATCCTTATGGTGAGGAGCTCTAGGAATCTATGAAAATAATTCATCTCAAGCATTTCTATTCTTGATAATGGGGGCATTCCGAAAATCAAAAAGAAAAATCAAACAAATCAAACAAATAAAAAAAAAAAGACAAATAAATTCATTCAAATGTGGAAACCACAAAATTATGGCACTTTGGAAAAATCCTTTGATGAAAACTAGTTTCTAGTGCCATATGAGGATTCATTGTTAACAAACATCTCACACCTGTGGGCATGATTGCTTCTTCCTAGCTAGTCCTTCACTTGTGTTTGAAATTCTTTTGAGCCTATCCTTCGCATCTTGATCTAGCCAACCCTACTCTTGTATATGTGTGGGATTTCTGTTGTATATTCTCACCTCTTGTTGGGGGCATATTTGCATCTTCATTTTCCTATACATAGATTTGGTAAAACCTTTGATTTTTTTTTTTTGTAAAATCCTATAAAATACAAAACATTCAAAATGTTCAAAAATTAAAAAATATTAGTAAAATCATAGAAAATCAAAAACATTAGTAAAACATAAAAAATCCAAAACATTGGTAAAACATCAAAATCCTATACATTCACAAAACACAAAATCCAAAAAATAACAAACTATACTACAAATAATCCTACTTCAGTTCTTGTTAGTTGTTGTGCATGACGTGTAGATCATCTTATGGTCTTCCTTCATAAAAATGTTGGTTTTCTTACTATGTTTGTCTTCCTAACATATATTCTTTCTTGAGGAAGTTTCATAGCTCATGTTGTTTTCCACATGACGCCTATATAATCCAAATACTCCGTTAAATGTATCCTCACATGGTGCATCATTTTAACCCTTTTTGCATAACTCAAACATTTGGGAACTGAATTTGTAAAACAAAAACATTGGTATAACTTTCTTAAACATTATTTGTTTGAGTATGTTTATTGGTGATTTTTGTATGCATTCTTGCTTGTTTAATTTCTTGTACTTTATGGATTTATGCATTTTACTTTGATTAGGATTTTTTCAATGAGCAAAAATCGGTATTATGGTTCTTCATTTCATCTTACCTTTTTTGTATGTTTATATCAAATAAAAAGGTATTTCTGATCCAAAAACGCAAGAGTTATAATTTTCAAACTTTAACCGTTCACAAGGATCTAGGAACTCAACATCAACTTTATGGTTCAATTACTCCAAAATCTAATTCTTGGCATTAGATGCACCTCACTGCTTTTCTAATCATATCACCGAAGTGTGCATTTGTTTTAAAATTTGTGGATTATGGATAATGAAATGAAATATTCAATCCATTTTCCAATTTTAATAGATGAATACTTAATAAAATTAATAATAAATCCATAACTGATTTTATCTCGATCAAAATCTTCATTAAAAATTAATAAAACATCCACAAAAACAAATTTGGTAATGGAGTTCACCTGAAGGCTACGTCTTCAGATTCATAGAAATTGAATCGATCTATTAAAGTCCAAAGAAGTACAATCAACCTTCCATAATGATAATAGACCCTTACAATCATAAAATGAGATGATACTAAAGCTCATGGAACTTTAAAATTTACCGAAACCATTCTCAAGTCCCTCGGTGGCCTTTATAGTGTCTTCACAACGTGATCCCCCGAATCTATGCCAAAAATACCTAAAAATGGATATTTTAAAACATTACATGAGAAAAAATTACATTTTGGACTCTGATTAACAAAAATAGGACCTAAATGGGGTATTTAGGGTTTTAGTGTTAATCTAATAAGAGGAATAAAACATTGTAAATAAACTAAAGCGGATGAGAATAAATGTAAATAAACTATTCTATGTGAAATCAAACGCTAATATGCAATAGGAAGAAAGGAAATGACTTAGTTGATTGATGATGACTGTCGTAGGTTGTCACGATTTGGAATTCGAACTCAAAGAATGCTAAACAATTCTTAGGGGCCTTACAAAGGGTAGATTTGGGTTATCGGAGATGACACAAGTATTTGGGAGTGTCTTGGGGCACCCAGGGTGCCCCTGTCTATAGTCTAGGTGCTCTAAACAATAAAAATCCTCAAAATATGAATATGGTATAGTCATTAAGTATATCTGAATACTCTCTATCTATTACACTAGATTCGTAGAATGACTCGAGATACAAGGAGAAGTATCCAACCCTAGAAAAATAAAATATGCATATGAATCGGTTGGATGGTTTTAGCCACTAGAATAGTGGACTTATCATTGAGTGTTGCACTACATTATAGACCCTGATGTAGTTCTAGTGTGTGTGTGTGCATGTTGTGCCCTTGGTGTTCTCATTCTAGTCACACTTTGTGAAGTTGTGATCACTAGTAGTTATAGAAATGTAAGTGGCATGTGTGAATAGAATATAATGAATCCCTCCCCTATGCATTGTGTGTGATACAGATCTCCTAGCTTGGATGCATGGCACTATATGGATTTAAGTGATGTAATGGATGCGACCCTATATCATGTTATAGTAGTTATAAGATGTAATGACCTAGTGTTGTCCACTCAAAATTCCCCTGCTTTTAAGAAGTTGAAAATTAAAAATTTGAGGTTAAGTGTCTTTTCATTGTCTGGTGGTGTGAAAAGTCGAAAATTGGAAAAATCTGCGTTTTTGGGTAATTTTGTGTGTTTTCGCTGTCAGACATTTTTGTCCCGTGTGTCCCGGGTTCACTTGGGCTCTCTGTTCCCCGATCGGCTGGTTTACTCAAGTCTGTTCTTTTCGGGCCTATCAGATCTTTTTGTCCCACATGTCCCAAGTTCACCCGGACCCATTGTTCCCTTTTCGCCCGATTCGGCCGATTCGCGTATTTCGGGTACTTTCGTCCCACATGTCCCAAGTTTGCCCGGACCCGTTGTTCCCTTTTCACCCGATTCGGCCGATTCACGTATTCCACGTACTTTCATCCCACATGTCCCAAGTTCACCCGGACCCGTTGTTCCCTTTTCACCCGATTCGGCCGATTTGTGTATTCCGCATACTTTCATCCCGCATGTCCCAAAAGCATTTGTGCATCTTTTCCCTGCATCGCTTTGAATCGCCAAACCGCGTGTGACTTTGCGCTTTCATGTCCCTCGTGTCCCAAATGAACCAAGTGCCATTCATGCTAATTTTTCCCGCTCTACCCGAATATCTTGCTTTTCAAATGAACTGCCCCCTATGCATTTTTTCACACTACTTTAATGCTATCTATTGCTCGAACCCTTGCAAGCAAAATTTCTGCACATGTATCCATTTCCCTTGCAATTCCATCCCAAGTCCAACCTGCATCTCTGCTCTCCAAGTTACTATCAACATGAAGAACAAATTCCAGGGGCAGGAACAAGTTTCACCACTCGAGTCTGTTGTTCCCAATATTGGGGACAGTGAAGTTCGACACCTTGATTTTGGGAATTTTTGGGCAAGGATGACAGATGCAAACCCTTCAGCTATGGCACAGATGATTCATGATAGTGGCTTGGCGTTTTCCGGTGGCTTCCCAATTTCAGTACAATGTGCGTGACACGTGACTAAGACTTGGCTTACGGAGCTCATTTCAGTCCCGACTCAAGCGAACTAATGAACGTGCATGGAGAACTCATTGCCAAGTTAGATGCCACCGCCAACACATCAGTCCCATGTGGCAGAGACATAGCCGAGGCATTGAAGAGATTCAGACAATGGATCCTTAAATCAGTGGGTCCCTCCCAATCTTGAATGTTTGTCTTCTTCTCCTTCTTTCTCTCGGATTTGTTGTAATTTGTTGGGGTATTGTGATTTGCAGCCCTTTAACTAATCATTAGTTAAAAGAAGTAGTTACCGGGAGTAACTGATTTGTAAACTATATAATGGCCTCTCCTCGCCATTTTGAAGAAGGAAGAACTTGGCTTATTTCTGAAAGTGTAAATAAATCTTAAAGGAATCAATACAGAAGGATTTTTCATTCTTTGTCTATCTGGTTTCCTTTATTCCTAAGCTATTCATTTTAATCTTGTTAGATCATTTGTCTGTATTATGCTGAGAAGCTTTGTATTCTTGCAGATGTTATTTACAGAACTTTGTGTCTTTTCAAATTTCATCTTATTAATATGATACAAATGATCTTATTCCAATTCGTTGTACCCTTGCATGCATAAAGAATTACTCTGTCATCTATAATTCTGAATGGTGCCTTTCTGCTCATTCTCACATTTTCATTCCTCAGTCCTTTTGTGATTGATGATCCTTATAGAAAACACTTTCATAATATCCAAGTTCCACAAGAAAATCATGCTTTGTATATGTGTAAATAGGTTCATTTCTGAATAAGGGAACCTCTCCCATTAAAGAGGAGGGACTTCTTGTCCCCTGACTGTTGCTCTTCTTGAAGTCCTTTTTGACGACCAACAGTTTTTGGTGACTCTACTGGGGAATCATATTCCAGTTCTATAATCATTTATTGATCATCTTTTGATCTGGCGACTCCACATTTTACTCGAGGGAGAAGGGCCCTTGGTATTGAAGATTCTCAGTTTCAACTTTTGGAACAGCAGGGTTTTCCTCTCCCTTCAACAAGGAGAAATAGAAAGGCTCGTTCAACAAGCACTCCACCTGTCCAAGATAGAATCCCTACGGGTGGTATTCCTTCAGAGCAAATCAGTCCTAATCTTCGAGCTTTGATTCTTGCTGGTGTTTCAGTTCCTCTTCAAGCCATTTTTCCAAGAATGGCGGTACCATTTCCTTGGGGCCATCATGTTGGGCCTCTTTCCCTTCCTCAGCCTTTGCATGAGTTACCTAGAGGTAACCGGAAGAACTTTCCTAAATTCAAAGGCGATGGTAAAGTACATCCTGATGAACACATCGCAACCTTCATAGTTGCATGCGGAGTTCTGGGAGTTGAACATGAAGACATCTCCGTAAGACTTTTTGTTGAGACTTTACAAGATAATGTTGCTGATTGGTTCTATCACCTTCCGGCCGGAGCTATCACTAGCTGGAACACAATGAGAACTAGGTTTGAAAACCATTTCAAACCAGCGGAAGACGTGCATGCTTTGCTAGCCCAAATTTCTCAAATAAAGAAGGAATCACAAGAGCCCATGAGAGACTTTGTGGCTCGATTCGATAGGTTGATTAACAAAATTCCACCAAATACTCAACCTGTAGATCAAATTAAAAATGCTTCTTCTTAAACGCCTAATTGCCTGAAGTTAGTTATGCATTGAGAAGGGCTAATCTCTCAACATTGGCCGAGGATCAAACTCTTGTTGTTAGTGTTGAAGATGATTTAATCATGTCGGGAAGTTAAGGAGAGACCCTTCTAAATCTAAGTCTGCTTCTTCCTCCTCTTCCACTCCTAGACCTAATACTGATCCATTGGTACAAAAACTTGCAAATGATCTCATCACCATTAAGAAACAATTGGCTCGACATGCTCCCTATGTAGACGTTCCAAGGAGGAATTTTCTGCCCAGAAATCGTTTGCCTGCTTCTCAAATAAGGCTAGTGCTTGAAGGACCTCCTATTAAAGTTCCCACAATGCAACCTGTGAAGTTGAGGAACCAGAGGATGAGGAGGTTAATGAAGATTGTGAAGAATTTGTTGAAGAGGTTAATGATGAAACAGATGAACTTGAGGGATCTCGAGTTAATTTCTTCACCACTAAAGGAATTGATGAAGGGGATGATTACAACAAAGTAGTAGTAGACATGAATAGTGAATCATATGCTGTCATGACTCGAGAGCAGAAAAATCAGAGGGAGAAAGTGATGCAGCCCACCAAGAAATCTAAGGAGCAGCCAACAAATATCCCTGTAATTGCAAAAAGAGGATCTCCGATCCCCATTTCATCTATGCCAAAGGTGAGTCCTGTCAATCCTGCTACTAAAGTTACTTCTTTTTCCCCTAAAATTGATAAAACTAGGATCTTAAGTGATGATAACCCGTCCACTTCTGGGTCTTTCGATATTATTGATCACCTAAAAAAGACTAAGGTTCAAATCTCAGAGGCTGAATATTATCAAACCCATCCCAAGGCTTTTGCTAAAATGATTCACTTTGTCAATTCCCATTCTAAAACTACCTCTAAAGGCCTTTTACCCACTCCTTCGCTGCACCATAGCCTAATCTAGTAGCCCCTGTCACCTCACCCAATGACAAAATCAAACCATTCTATGTAACACTCCTTATAGCTAGCCATAGGCTCAGTAATTGCATCATAGACTCAGGAGCATCAGACAATGTAATGCCTGCCAAAGTAGCTCATGCCTTAGGGTTGACTCTCACATGCACTTACGGATCTTGTTATTCCATGGAGAGTAAGGAAGTGCCCTTGGTCGGAAGAATTAAGGATGCACAAGTGGCTTTTTCTACTTTTCCAGAGAAGAAAGTTTTGGCTACTATCTTAGTAGCAGATATTCCTCCTTCATACGGGATGTTGCTAAGCAGAAACTTCTGTAAGGATGTGGGTGGAGAAATTCAAATGGATTGGTCACATGCCCTCATACCTGTTAATGGGAAAATGAAGAAGCTGCTACCTGAGAAGTAGTCTGAGTATATTGTACAAAAAACTGATGATCCCAAAGCACAAATACTCTATGAGGATATGGGGCATGGCAACTACATGATTATGTCTCCAGAAGAAATCCAACTCCCCAAAGTGTCACCTAAAGATCCTAATGGCATTTGGATACTTGAGTTTGATGGAAGTTGTTCTTCAGCTGGTTCTAGAGCTGGTGTCATATTGGTGTCGCCTGAAGGAAGCATTCATCCTTTCTCATTCAAGTTGCAATTTGAAAATACCAATAATACAACAGAGTATGAAGCTCTCATTCTTGGACTCCAGGTGGCAAAAGAACAGGGTGTGAAGAATCTTCTAGCTCGTGGGGATGCGGAATTGATTGTCAAGCAAGTTAGAAACCTCTTCCAGGTAAAGAATGGAAGGTTGAAACATTACAGGAATCAGGTTTGGGACTCCATTGAATTTCTTGACGCCTTCTCCATCGAAGCAGTGCCTAGGGAGAAGAATACCAGGGCTGATTCTCTAGCAGTCTCAGGGTCATTGCTTATTCCTCATCCTGACTTTTCTCAAGATAAGTTCACCATTGAAATGATTCATAGACCCAGTGTACCTGATAATACAAGTAACTGGCAAGTTTTCAATAACGATCAACACTTGCTTTCTTTCTTAGAACTCAAGGATAATTTTGAACAATTGTACTTTGAAGGAAGTGATAATTTTCCTCGTGAAAGTGTGCCCTTTAACAAAGAATCCACCCAAGAAGAAGAAGTAGATCAGGATGGATGTATCAAACTCAAAGGAAACAAGATTCCAAAAGGATTGGTGAGTTTAGAAAAACTGTTTGACAAACATGATAGGTATGTAAAGTTTAGAGCTTCTACTGGACCCCAACAATTAGCCGAATATGACAAAATCAATATTGGGAGTTCTACTGATCCTAAACTCGTGAACATTGGAAAATGTTGCACCCAGAAGAAAAGAAGAAGGTAATTAGTCTTTTGAAAAAGTATAAAGATGTTCTTGCTTATTCCTATGAAGACTTAAAAGCTTTTCAACCAAAGGAGATGCAACATTTTATCCCTCTCAAACCTAGGATTAAGCCTTTTAAATAGAAGTAGAGGCAATACAATCCTAAGATAGCTGACACAATTTTTCAAGAAATACAGAAGTTATTGAAAGCCAAAATCATTTTTCCTATCCATCATTCAACATGGATTGCCAATATTGTGCCTGTTAGAAATAAAAATGCTTGAGATTCGTATTCAGGTTGACTTAAGGAATCTAAATCAAGCTTCCTTGAAAGATAATTATTCCTTACCTATGATGGATCAGGTCTGCAAGCGATAACGGATCCGAAATGTTGTCTATGCTTGATGGATTCTCAGGATATAACCAGGTAGAAGTTAATACCACAGATCAACACAAAACGACTTTCACTACCCCTTGGGGTACCTTTGCTTACAAAAGGATGCCTTTTGGGCTCATCAATGCCAGTGCCACTTTTCAAAGGGCTATGGATTTGGCCTTTGGAAGTTTGAAAGGGAAGTGTATTGTTGTATACCTTGATGACTTGACTGTATTTTCTAAAACAAGGGCGGATCATTTCCAGCATCTAGAGACAGTTCTGCTAAGATGTAGAGAACATGGGATCTCTTTGAATCCTAAGAAATTTGTTTTTGTGTCACAGAGGGGAAATTATTGGGGCACATTGTCTCCAAAGATGGTATAAAAATCAATCTTGAGTGAGTTCAAGCTATTCAGCAAATTCCTCTTCCAACCAGCAAAAAGGGAGTGCACTCTTTCTTTGGTAAGATCAACTTTTTGAGAAGGTTCATCCCTGATTTTGCAGAGCTAACTTTGAATATCTCCCAAATGATGAAAGGAAAACAAATGTTTGGTTGGTCTCCTGAAGGGAAAGAAGCCTTTGAAGGTATTAAAAGGGCCATTGCTAAAACTCCTGTTTTAGCATGTCCAGATTTCAGCAAAGATTTCATTATCTATTGCTACGCCACGGATAACACCTTGGTGCTATTTTAATTCAGGAAGATTCTAATGAGCACAAACTCCCAATTGCATTTATGAGCTATATTCTAAAAAATCATGAGTTAAAATACACCATAATGGAAAAACATGCTTTTGCGGTGGTTAAAGTCATCAGCGCTTCGTTTTACATTCTTAACTCTCACTCCACGGTGATGGTATCGGATACAACTATCAAGTCAATTCTCACACAACAGGAATTTGGATCCAAGAGAGGGAACTAGGTGGCCAAGGTTCAAGAATATGATATTGACATCAAACCAACCAAGCTCGCCCATGTGAAAAGGCTGTGTGAACTCATCGCTGAAGGAGCTAGACATGAGTTATTGGAGGATAAAGTTGGTCTTCCTACCGTTCTGTTTCTTAGCTCAGTTGATGAATGGTATGCTGATATCGCTCACTTTCTCAAGTATGGAGAATGATCCTCTCATTTGACTCGCCAAAGAGAAGAGAGTCATTAAACCGAGATCAACTCAATATGTGTTGTGGGAAAACGCCTTGTTTAAATGTGGGTTAGATGGAAGGTTTTAGAAATGTGTGGACAAGGAACAACAGAAGAAGCTACTCTCAGATTTTCATGATCAGGCATGTGGAGGGCATTACTCATCAACTGTCACTGCTCATAAAATACTTCGTGGAGGATATTACTGGCCTACCTTGTTCAAGGATGCATCAAAATGGGTTGATAAATGTGAGGCTTGTCAAAATTTCGTGGGTAGACCCAAGTTGGCCTCCTTGCCCCTGAAACCAGTTGTGATCGAAGAACCTTTTCAGCAATGGGGTTTAGATTTCATTGGAACACTTAATCCCTCTTCTAGTGCTGGTCATACCCATGTATTAACCGCCACAGATTATTTCACCAAATGGGTAGAAGCCATTCCAGTAAAGAGTACTACTTCAGAAGTAGTATGCAGTTTTATCAAAGAAAACATCTTGATAAGGTATGGTGTGCCAAACAAGATCGTGACAGATAATGCTTCAAAATTTTCTTCAACTAAGATGATGGATTTTTGCTATGGATATGGCATCTCCCTAGCTCACTCCTTAGATTACTATCCTCAGGGAAATGGACAAGCAAAATCAACAAATAAAAATCTGGTGGCCATAATAAGGAAATTAGTCAATGAATCCCAACGGAACTGGCACAAGAAACTCTATGATGCTCTTTGGGCAGATAGGATCACACCTAAGAGAGCCATTGGGATGTCTCCTTTTTAGGTAGTATACGGAGTGGAGGCCCAATTGCCAGTTACAGTGGAGCTTCCAGCTCTGCATTTAATGAAGGCCATTGAAGATACCAGTTTCAATGATTCTTTGGATAAGAGAATCATGTATCTTCACAAATTGAATAAGGACAGATTGGAAGTTGCTTGATAGGATATCTACTCACCAACAAGGTAAAGGTATTGTTTGATAAAAATCTAGGCTCGGGGATTTCGTGAGTTGGAGACACTATTTTGTTGTGGGATAAAAGACATGAACCTCGTGGCAACCATGGCAAGTTTGATTCCCTTTGGCTCGGACCTTTCAAGATCAGGCACTTCGCTGGTAAGAATTCTTTTTACCTTGATTATATGGATGGTTCTTCTCTCCCACTTCCTTATAGTGGGTAGTACCTGAAATTGTTTAAGTCTTAGGTGATTAGGGAGTCCTTTGTATATTCTGTATAGTGTGTGTCCTCCTTTCCTTCCCTTGTTTTTGTGTGTTGTTTGCGGTGTTGTCTTCTGTATTGGTTTTCTTTTGACTCCGTGGCCCAATGGATAAGGTATTGGTCTACTTCCCGAGTTTGTCTAAATTCTTGCCTTGTCTCATTCTTTGAATCTATGCCAAGTCATCCCCAGAAGGAGCTAGCTATTGTCCACTCAAAATTCCCCTGCTTTTAAGAAGTTGAAAATTAAAATTTTGAGGTTAAGTGTCTTTTATGTTGTCCTGGTGGTGTGAAAAGTCAAAAATTTGGGAAAATCTACGTTTTTTGGGTCATTTTGTGTGTTTTTCGAGCACTCGCTGACATTTTTGTCCAGCGTGTCCTGTGTTCACTTGGGCTCTCTGTTCCTCGATCAGCCCGTTTACCCGAAGTCTGTTCTTTTCGGGTCCGTCTCGGAACTTTTGTCCCACATGTCCCAAGTTTGCCTGCACCGTTGTTCCCTTTTCACCCGATTCGGCTGATTCACGTATTTCATGTACTTTCGTCCCACATGTCCAAAGTTCACCTGGACCCATTGTTCCCTTTTTGCCTCGATTCGGCCGATTCGTGGATTTCACGTGCTTTCATCCCACATGTCCCAAGTTCGCCCAGACCCATTGTTCCCTTTTCGCCCAATTTGGCCGATTCACGTATTCCACGTACTTTCGTCCCACATGTCCCAAAAGCATTTGTGCGTCTTTTCCCCGTATCAGCCGAATCGGCCAAACCACGTACTTCGTGCTTTCACGTCCCTCGTGTCCCAAATGAACCAAGTGCCATTCGTGTTAATTTTTCTTGCTCTACCCAAATATCTTGCTTTTCAAATGAACTGCCCCATATGCGTTTTTGCACACTACTTTCATGCTATATATTGCTCGAACCCTTGCAAGCAAAATTTATGCGCGCGTATCCATTTCCCTTGCAATTCCATCCCAAGTCCAACTTGTAGCTCTGCTCTCCAAGTTACTATCAACATGAAGAACAAATTCCAGGGGCAGGAACAAGTTTCACCACTCGAGTCTACTGTTCCCAATATCGGGGACAATAAAGTTCACCACCTCGATTTTGGGGATTTTTGGGCAAGGATGACAGAAACCCTTCAGCTATGGCACAGATGATTCATGACAGTGGCTTGGCGTTCACCGGTGGCTTCCCAATTTCAATACAATGTGCAGACACAGTACTCACTTGCGGAGCTCATTTCAGTCCCGACTCAAGAGAACTAATGAACGTGCATGGATAACTCATTGCCAAGTTAGATGCCACCGCCAACACATCAGTCCCACGTGGCAGAGACATAGTCGAGGTGTTGAAGAGATTCAGACAATGGATCCTTAAATTAGTGGGTCCCTCCCAATCTTGAACGCTTGTCTTCTTCTCCTTCTTTCTCTCGGATTTGTTGTAATTAGTTGGGGTATTGCGATTTGCAGCCCTTTAACTAATCATTAGTTAAAAGAAGTAGTTACCGGGAGTAACTAATTTGTAAACTATATAATGGCCTCTCCTCGCCATTTTGAAGAAGGAAGAACTTGGCTTATTTCTGAAAGTGTAAATAAATCTTAAAGGAATCAATACGTAGGATTTTTCATTCTTTGTCTATCTGGTTTCCTTTATTCCTAAGATATTCATTTTAATCTTGTTAGATCATTTGTCTGTATTATGCTGAGAAGCTTTGTATTCTTGCAGATGTTATTTACAGAACTTTGTGTCTTTTCAAATTTCATCTTATTAATATGATACAAATGATCTTATTCCAATTCACTGTACCCTCGCATGCATAAAGAATTACTCTGTCATCTATAATTTTGAATGGTGCCTTTCTGCTCGTTCTCACATTTTCATTCCTCAGTCCTTTTGTGATTGATGATCCTTATAGAAAACACTTTCATAATATCCAAGTTCCACAAGAAAATCATGCTTTGTATATGTGTAAATAGGTTCATTTCTGAATAAGGGAACCTCTCCCATTAAAGAGGAGGGACTTCTTGTCCCTCGACAAGTTCTCTTCTTGAATTCCTTTTTGACGACCAACACCTAGGACCCTTATTATGGTCTTATAACTTCATATTTATAGGGATTTTTATCTTAATTTCGTAATTAATCTTGGTAAGGCCAACCGAGAAAAAGATAAGGATGAAAAACATCTAGAAGTAACCCAAAAAGAAGAGGAAGAGGTTGTACATAGACCGGGGTGCCCAGAATGCGACCAGTGTGCCTCATGACGCTCCAATACAGGCTAGGGTGCCCTAATTTCACACTCAAATGTCAAAAAGGTCATGAAATGGGCTAATAGGTATCGGGAAGTACGCAGGAAAGATTAAATAATAGATAAGAAAAAGGTAACCAAAATGTGGGATTAATTAGTACTTTGTACACTTTAGAACCTTGTAAATAGTAGTATAAGACCAAGTTAAATATTGTCTAATGTGCAATATTTGTGTCTACATTTTCCCCCACTTTATGTTGGTGAACAGAAAGCTTGGTAACATAAAGTATATATAGATGCGTATCTCGATAACCATGTAGAATGTAGAAAAAGATGTGTCGATGGACAAGACTCAAGCTTGGAATGAATAAAATAAAAATGTGGAGGAGCGTGGATTCTAAAGATGAAAAATGAGAATAAAAATGATGAGAGTGAACCTAGGGTAGAACGCATGTGTAGTTGGTGCATGTGTGTAATGTACCTACATGGTAAGTATGGCATTTATCATCATAGTGTGTTGTTGTTATCACTATTGTTGTTATTATTGCCCCCAACTTGATGGTTTTTTTTGCATATGATGGAACCGCAAGGAGAAAATGATCAAGCAACAAATATGTATGTATTGAAAAATGTTGATTAAAGTATGCAAATGTAAAGTATGCTAGAAAAAGTGTAAATGGAACATGTGCACCCGATCCATGTCGAGAAAAAGGGTGTAGAAGGATATCCTATAGTATCATTATTTTTTCAAATGATCTCACACTAATTTGGTTGAAGAAGTGTAGGGAGGAAATGCTCGGTGTCCTCAAACTCAAACTCGCTTCTACTGAAATTTTAAAAAATAACTCAGTATTGTAATTGGTTGTTTGGGCGACCCTATGCCACTAGACAAAAAAATGTAGAGAGGAAATCAACTATAACCCCTAAGTCTATAACCACTTCGCATAATTGTTGAAGGACTTCGTGTCCTATTAAGGCCATGTTTTTTTGGAGTTCATAGATTTGTTTGAAATCACTCATTGTGTGTGAATCAAAGTGTAGATACAATGTGTTAGTAGAAACCACAAAATAGAATGTGGTCCCAAAATATGACCAACCAGACTCGACCTTTAGAAATATGCCCCGTAGGGGAAAAGGAAATCACTTGGTAGATACCAAGATGCACACAAAAAGGGATGGCTAGCCAATACAAGTTTTACTCCAATTACATGCATGCAAATAATTTTAAAAGACACAGATAATGTAGAAAAATACTAAGCAAAGCAAAGTGTAAACACACAAGAAAATAAGGATAACACATAAAGAATGTTTCAAACATGGGACATCACTCATGATGTCGCAAGACACATAAGGCCATCATGACTATAAACAACAATAAAGTGTGCACACAAGAAAAGGGAAAAGCCCACAAACAATGGCAAACAATGTAGACAAGTAAAAAAACATGTAGTCATGGAAACATGTAGTCTTGCAAAACAAGCGTTACACATGGAATTCCCATTCACATGTTAGAGTGAATTCCAATATGTCAAAGCATGTACAAGAAAATAGTAAAATATGCTAAGGAAAATGGACACAATAAAGCACCTCGTATGAGACAAATGTGGGTGCCCCTAATGACCAATATAGTAAGGGTAGAAGGCTCTCATCCATATAGTGTATAAATGTCATGTTCTGTGTTTAGACTAAATAAAGGCGTGAACGCACATGTGTGTATGATAATGAAATACAATAAACCATTCTAACATGTGTAGTAGAATGAGTATGCAAAACACAAGTGAGCAAGATTAAATGCTACCAAGACAATGCAGTATGTTGTGGATGGATGGAATGGAATGCAAGATGGAATGATAGGAGCAACATGCCCCCTAAGTGTATGGAAGTGTATGTAGTGAGGTTCATTTTTTTTTCCCGATATATTCAAGAATGAACCAAAAATGAGAGTGTGTCGTCGGGAAACAATCGAGTAGTGTTGGTTGTATCTAACGCATTGTGATGAGGATGTGTATGGAATGGTGATGAAATGTGACATGGGGAGGAGATGTGCATGGACCCTATAACATAAGCATATACCACAAATTTTTTGAATAGACAAGTGATGATTTATCCCTAAGTGTATATCACTATGGAAGAAGTGGATGGTGAGGAGATATATGGAAAGATGTGTGTGGACCCCGTAGCGTAATGATATACTTGCAACGTGTTTTAATGGATTAGTGAGGATTTATCCCTAAGCATATATCAATACGTGAGGGAGAAAGAGGGTGACGGGTTAGCTTATAGCATATGTCACTATGATGGGTGATGAGGGAGTATGAAGCGTATATGAGTAGGTGGTGGATAATAGAAGGTGGTGATTTTATCACTAAGCATATACCACTATGTGATGAATAATGCAAGGGGTGATTTAGCCTTAAGAATATACCACTAAGCGATGAGTAGGATAAATGATGATGTAATAGAATGAATTAGAATAGAATACTAGAATATGTGATGATATGATGTAAGATGATAATGAGAAATTGATAAAAAGAGTGGTTATTTAACCTAGGTTGTATACCACTATGCGATGATTGAAGGTGCGATAATATAATGGATGAGTGTGGAATTCAAAAAGTGAAATGTAATATGATGATATAATAGGACAAGATAGAACGTAATAGGATAATGTAGAAGTGATGAAAAGAGTGGTGATTTAATCTAAGGTGTATACCACTATGGTATTATAGACACAAATATTGCAGTACATTAGAATTTATTTATCCTAGTCTTGTACTACTATTTAGAAGGTTCTCAAGTCTGCAAAGTACCAATTAATCCCACCTTTTGCCATATTTGTTTGATGTTTTAATTCTTCATTCCCACGTAATTCTCGATACTTATCACCCCTTTTTATAACTTCCCAAGACTCTAGCCCTAATTCCCGATGCCCCACCCCGTATTGGGACTCACCGGTCCCACTATGGGTGCCTCGATCTATGTTTGGCCTGTTTCTCTACTTTTGGGTCACTTCTAGCCATTGCTCATCTTTATATTTTCCTTAGTCAAATTGTCGGTATTAATTACAAAATTAAACTTGAGATCCCTATAAATATAAAGCTTATAAGATCATAGTGAGGGTCCTAGGTCATTACATCCTATCACTACTATAACTCTATTTAGGGATTCATATATTGCACCATATTGCATCTACATAAAACCATACATTCAAGATAGGAAAGTCTAAATCACACACATTATTAGAGGAGGAGGGATTCTATTAGTTCTATTCTAATATCTACATATTCTATAGCTACCGTATCTCATTATTTCACAAAGTCCAATTGACACTAGAGCACCTAGACACAACATATACATACTTACCGAAAACACATCGTGGTCCGTAATGTAGTGCACCACTCAAAGTGATAAGTCCACCGGTTTTGAAGTGAGGTAAGTCCGACCCATTCTACTTCTTCATGTGTAGGGCATCATTTAGTACATTCAAAAATCTAGTGCGACGTAGCATATAGAGTATTCAAAGACACTTAAAAACCTTGTCAAATTAGGGTTTTGAGCATTTATACTGTTTCGAGCACCTAGAGTTCGGACCAAGGGGCCCTGGGGTGCCCTAGTACACTCCCAGGTGCATGTGTCACTTCAGAAAGTCCAAATCTGCCCTTTGTAGGGCCTTTGAGTGTTTTTATGCACTCTCAAGTTCTAGTTCCGATCTCGTGACAACTCGGATGGTCACCTTCAATTAGCTAAGTCATTTTCTTACTCCCCTCTTGTATTCTAGGGTTTTATTTCAATTAGATGAAATCATGCAATTAATTTACATCTCTTTAGCATATTAGTTTTTATTTATTTATTAATATTTAACATCTTCATTTATAAACGCTTTAGTCCTCCTATTTAGATTATAGTTAGTACCCTAATACTCCCATTTAGGTGTCCCTTTACGTTTTATTTTTGTTAATCATTTTGGTGAACCTAACCATACTTTCTACCACCTTCTCAATATTTTTCATTCCATCATCATGAATATATCTATTACTCGAATACGTGCTTACCCACCCCGATTTTCTTCATCCACCCAAACCCTTTTCTACACTATCGATGTTTCGCCGACATGCATCTAGAATCTATGTATGATAAATTTTCTAAGGGCTTTTCTCAACATATAGAATTCTATGGAAATCCTCCCACTGACATTCACCCTTTTGATAATGACCCACCACTTTACATATTTTCCCGCATCTACAATGTTGTTGTCAAGCGTACTCTTATGGATAATGAATTTGAGCTTAATATATTCCCCATGTATTTTCTCCAAGCCATAGGTTCTGTCTTCTCATGACATTATCCCTTCTTCCATTTCCCTCCATGCTTATGATGGTTCTATTTGTCCAAATTAGGCCATGTTACTTTTCCCAGTAACTATTATACCTAAAAATCACCCCACAATTTTCTTCATTATTGATTTCCATGTATCATATAATTTCTTGTCGTAGACCATGGATCCATGCCATGCAATCCATTCCCTCTACCATCCACAATTATGTCGAATTCTTAAATGAACTTGTTGAGTATAAATTCTTCTGAGATCATGATCCATTCCAATTTTGTGTGCATGACCATCATATAAGTATCCCTATTCCTCACATTGACACCATTGATGAACCTCATCCTTTGGAAGATTTCATTCCCCTCCATCACTAAATCCCACCGTCATAGTTCCATATCAGTCACCCCTCCCTCCATGAACACTATCATCCCATCTCCCTAAAATTAGTCTCACATTCACCCTTCACTTGTAATTTATATATAAATAGGACATTTTGGGAACACATTCCTCTTGATCTCACTAGTTTCGATACTAGCCGTACACATGATTACTTACCCATGTTCGGCATGATGCTTAATGACATATTGACACCTCCCATTCAACCCTTCTTTATTACGCTTATTTCTATATTAAAGCAACTTATGGGTTACGATTTTTTCACCTATTAGTTTTTTTACATGCACTCCTCATGGGTTGACATTTACACTTTGATGATCTTGGATTGATTATATTGGTGGTACATTTGACTTGCTGCATTCCCCACTCTCTTTCCCATGCCTTTCAAGACTATCTCCATGACTAACAATTCTTCTCCTACATATGTATCTAACATTTTGCATCGGTATGCTCATGGATGCCCATTAGTTGCTTTTACGGATGAAGAATATACAATGAATGTGTATCTCCTCATCGTAATACATATTTATACGATCCACCTCATTCGATCACTTACAAAGTTTCCAATCCCACTCTTGCCGCTTCGATCAAGACAACAATGATTTTCTTGATGGAATTTTGTAGTCCCCTTTTTCACATTGTCGTTTGGGGGCATAGACAATATACAAACCCCTTCCCATCCTCATTCTACCATGCTTATGTATCTCGATCCTTTGATCCCTCACATATAAACATTATCCATAACGTATCCCCACATCGTCCTATTTAGATTATAGTTAATACCCTAATACTCCCATTTAGGTGCCCCTTTACGTTTTATTTTTGTTAATCATTTTGGTGAACCCGACCATAATTTCTACCACCTTCTCGGTATTTTTCATTCCATCATCATGAATATCTCTATCACTGAATACCTGCTTACCCACCCTGATTTGCTTCATCGAGTCCAAACCCTTTTCTCTACTACCAATGTTTCTATCGACATGCATCCAAACTCTATGTATGACACATTTTCCAAGGCCTTTTCTCAACATATAGCATTCTAAGGAAATCCTCCCACTGACATTCACCCTTTTGACAATGACCCACCACTTTACATATTTTCCCACATCTACAATGTTGTTTTCAAGCGTACTCTTATGGATAATGACTCTGAGGTTAATATATGCCCCATGTCCTTTCTCCAAGCCATAGGTTTGTCTTCTCATGACATTATCCCTTCTTCCATTTCCTCCATGCTTATGATGGTTCTATTCATCCATGTCTAGGCCATGTTACTTTTCCTTTAACTATTATACCTAATACTCCCCACCATTTTCTTCGTTATTGATCTCCCTGTATCATATAATTGTTTGTTAGGTAGACCATGGCTCCATGCCATGCAAGTCGTTCCCTCTACCATCCACCATTGTGTCAAATTATTACATGAATATGTTGAGTATACCATCTTCCGAGATCATGATCCATTCCAATATTGTGTCCATGACCCTCATACTAGTATCCCTATTCCTCGCATTGACACCATCGATGAACCTCACCTTTGGAATATGTCATTACTCCTCCATCACTAATTCCCACCGCCGAAGTTCCATATCAGTCACCCCTCCCTCTATGAACACTATCATCCCCTCTCCCCTAGAAGTAGTCTTGCAACCACCCTTCACCTATACTTTATATATAAATAGGAAATTTTGAGAATACATTCCTCTTAATCTCGCTAGTTTCGATACTATTTATACACATGATTTCTTACCCATGTTCAACATGATGCTTAATGACATATTTCCACCTCCCCATTCACCCCATCTTTACTACAGCTTATTTCTATATTAAAGCAACTTATGGGTTACGATTTTTTCACCTATCATTTTTTGTTACATGCACTCCCGTGGGTTTCCATTTACGCTTGGATGATCTTAGATTGATTATATTAGTATTACATTCAACCCATTTCATTCCTCACTCTTCTTCCCCATGTATTTTGGTACTATCTCCATTGCTAATGATTCTTCTCCTGACATATGTACCTAACATTTTGCATTGGTATGCTCATGGATTCCCATCGCTTGCTTTTACGAATGAAGAATATGCAATGAATGTGTATCTCCTTCATCATAATACATATTTATATGATCCACATCATTCTATCACTTACAAATTTTCCAATCCCACTCCTACCAGCTCCGATCAACACAACGATGATATTCTTTATGGCATTTCGTAGAGCCCTTTTTCACATTGTCACTTGGGGGGCATATGACATATACAAACCCCCTTCCCATCCTCATTCTACCATGATTGTGTATCTCAATCCTTTGATCCCTCACATATAAACATTATCCATCATCTATCCTCACATCCTCATTACCCAATGACACACCCTAGTGCTTCAGTTCAAATTAGACTATTGAGGGACCACTATTACATTGAATCCTACACACTACACTATTTTACCTATACATATAGATTCTACATTATCGTATACATACCTCATCTACTATTCATTTATACATCATCTATATCATACACGCTACACTAGATTCCCTTACACATGGGTCTAGTTCCACCTATCATCGTTCCATTCACCATTTCTATACATTTCTATCATTACATTCATACATCTTACCTATCCTACATCCTACACTATATTTCCTTATACTTGGGTCTAGTTTCATCTATCATTAGTACACATACTATTTCTACCTACCCACACACTACATTACATCACCTACACCACACATTCACATACCTTGGTCATCTACACTACATTCTTCTACACGTTGCACCCACCACCCTATAACTCACTCTAGTTACTCGGTCCATAGTTGATTGCGAAGGGTTTACCAAAGAAATGGGCCTTACCTACATGCGACATGTCATCATACCACATTCATCATACTAGTGACCACTACTTTAAGCTAGATCCTCACCAATACTAGTCATCATATAATGTAGTGGTATACACCTTAGGTTAAATCACCACTCCTTTCCCCATTCTACATTATCCTCTTACATATGATCATCACCTATTCTATCATCCTCTTCTAAGTCATTCTACCACATCATCATTTCTCCTACTCATTCATTAGTGGTATACGCTTTAGGCTAAATCACAACCCTTTCCTTATTCATCATATAGTGGTATACGCTTTAGGCTAAATCACCACCTCTCCTTATTCATATATAGTGGTATATGATCGGTGAAAAATCACCACCTTCCGTTCTCCACCACCTACATATCTACGCTTCTTCTACCCTCATCACCCATCTCGTAGTTACATACGCTATAGGCTAAATCGTCACCTTTCATTCTTTAATCATGTAGTGATATATGCTAAGGGCTAAATTATCACTCCTCTCTTTAAAAAAGTCATGGTATATGCTTAGACTATATGTTCCACACACATATTTTTATATGTCACCGATGGGTTGTTGTATTAATAGTAATTTAACCAACTCATAGACAAGTTGGTGTCATTATAAACAAGGCGGTGTCTAAATTTGTATGCAAAAGGAGAAAGAAAATCTTATTCAACAATACTTCTTCCTAAGAAAACATACTGAAATTAAACATGCATGAAAAGGAAACACACAACAACTAAATTACTGAAATAAATCTATAGTAAATAAACTATGCTAGGAAATTAAAAAAATCATTCTCCTTGGGAAGAGTGAATTTTTTCCATTCTCTTCCTTCGGATTTGGAGAAACTACAATTAAATTTCAAAACTTCACTTGTATTGTTTCAAAAAAATGATTTAAAAATATCCCCCTTCCAAATATATGGAATAGGTATTTATAAACATTACTTCTAGTTTACTTGGTCCACACACTAAGAACTAACAACTTATTTTTGGGAGGATTTATTCAAAACAATAAATACTAAACAAAATTGACGACAACAACCCACTTATCATGGAGAATATTTCTATAAATGTTCCCTTTAATCTAGGAACACAAAGTGGGAGAGTACTTATTCAAGATTCCTTATAATATTCCACTATTTTCTCATCCTTGAAACATGGAGAGAAAATGGAGGAGTGTTAAGTCTATGGCTTTGAATTCTTCTTGGAATGCTACAAGCATGCATGAATTTGGATTACCATATGTTCGAATTTGTATTATTGGTTGATGATGTGGAAGTGAAGAGTGGGCTAAATAGTTCAAGTGCTCCTTTACATTAATTTCAAACAAACAAAAAGACTTTAACTAGCTTGGTGTTTCCATAGCTGCGTGAAGAATTTCCATAGCAGAAATCTAGTAGCAATCTATGAACAACTAGGCATTTTAGAATATGTGTGAAGAATTTTGGTAGCTGTAATTTATGAACTTGTAGTAGAGTTTCCTATGACCTGTTTTCTACATAGTAAGTCATTCTAACTTTAGAAGAAATATAAGGAAATAACAATAAATAAATTGCAAATAGATTCCTAAAGAGATGATAAGATAAATTCTATATTCTACCTTAAATATGTTATATGTTATGAAAAATACATCTAAATTCACTTGAAATCTTTAATTTAAAAGAGATAATAAGAGTGCTATTTGGTGATATAATGAGACATATTTTGGTCTCATCATTTCCCTCACACTTAACTTATTGCATGCCTTAATGAAATCTACTGATCTTCTTGTAGAATCTGATTTTGTCAATATTTCTACATATTTCAAATTGTTTTATCCTTTTTTATGATAACAAGAAATTTAGATTCTAGAAGTAAAATTTTTACTTCTTTTTTATTCATACTCTCATGAGGTTTTTCTTAGATAATGTAGAGATATTTTTTCCCCACACTTAGCTCTTTGTTTTCTCATGCATTCTTCAAAATATTTGGAAGAGAGTGAGTCTCCCCACACTTAGCTTTATGCATTCCCTCATGTAAACTATTTTTTAATGAGTAACTTATAAATCCAAATTATTGTAAACTAGAAAGACGTCATCTACACAATTTGGTTTGTTACTTGACTTGATCAATACATGTAGATCTTGACAAATTGCTCTCTTTTTTTGGTAATATTTCGAGAACTCGAATATATTTGTAATTAAAACAACACATAACAATATTCAAGAATAGAAAAATAGAAGTTACCATACCATACTCGTAGTTGTGCTTTTATCATCATGTTGTATAATCGTGATTTCCCTCTGTAGCTGAAAAAACAAATATATATGAAGTCAAGGCCTTTGCAACATATAAATTTTTAGTAGAAAATAATTTCATCAATCAAGTCAAAATAAGAGAAGAAGTCATATGGATCCAAGAAATACTTTGAAGTGAATTTTTTTTTAGTAATTGGCCAGCCAGTAAACTGGTTTTCTAACCAATCACTATCCTTTTGAGAAATGTCAACATGATGGAAAATTAGGAAGCAATCTTCTAAAGTTTCTACGCAGCATCCAACCAACTTAGAAAGATAATTACAGTCTTCAACTTCTCCTTCAAAATGTAACCTTTGTGATCTAAGAACAATATACAACCATTGAAACAAATGTCTTCTTTTGTAGAGAATCAATTGACCTTGGAATCCTCATATGATGAGTGTTCCATAAAGTGATGAACTTTCTTTGAACAAAGAAACTTCTTAGAAGCTTATGCTATCACCAAATTATAAGCAAATGAATTAAAAATATTAATGTATTAGATAACAAAAATATCAAAAACTTCATTTTTCTGAGGTATGGTTTGGCATAGGAGAAAAATTTGGCTATAATTGTTTCTTTGAAGAGTCAGGTGTACATGACAAATAAGAAGTTGAGAAACAATGGTAAATTATTCTAGGAAATGAAATGGTTCAATGAATTCTTCATTTATTAGGAATGGATCGGTCGTTGTATTACCAATCATTTAACCAACTCATAGACAAGTCGGTGTCATTATAACCAAGGAAAAGTATAAAGTCATGGAAAAGGAGAAAGAAAATCTTATTCAACAATACTTCTTCCTAAGAAAACATACTGAAATTAAACATGCATTAAAAGGAAACACATAGAAACTAAATTACTGAAATAAATCTACAAAGTAAATAAACTATGCTAGGAAATAACAAAAAAATCCTCCTCCTTGGGGAGAGAGACTTTTGGCCATTCTCTTCCCCTTGGATATGGAGCAATTACACTTGACTTTTAAAACCGCACTTGTATTGATTCAAAAATGATTTACAAAATATGCCCCCTTTCCAAATATATTGAAGAGGTATTTATAGACATTACTTCTAGTTTACTCGGGTCCACATGTTAAGAAAAAACTACCTATTTTTGGGCAGATTTATTCAAAGAAATAAATACTAAATAAACTTGACTATAATAACCCACTTATCATGGAGACTATTTCGCAACTCATCCCTTTAATCTAGAAACAAAAAGTGGGAGATTACTTATTCAACATTCCTAATACTATTCCACTATTTTCTCATCCTTAAAACATGGAGAGAAAATGGAAGAATGTTAAGTCTATGACTTTGAATTCTTCTTGGAATGCCACATACATGCATGACTTTGTATTGCCACATGTTTGGATCGGTATTCTTATTTGATGATGTGGAAGCAAAGACTTAGATGAATAGTTCGGTGCTCCTTTAATTTAATTTAAAACAAACCAAAATAATTTCACTAGTCGGGAATTTCCATAGCTATGCGAAGAATTTACATAGTAGAAATCTAACAAACAGTCTATGAATAACTAGGCCTTTTAGTAGATGCATGAAGACTTTCAAGAGTTGTAATTTATGAACTTGGAGTAGAGTTCCTTATGACCTATTTTCTACACACTATTGCATTCCAAATTTATAAGAAATATTAGTAAATAACAAAAATAGATTGCAGATAGATTTATAAAGAGATGATAAGATAAATCCTATATTCTACCTTAAATATGTTATTTGTTATTAAAACTACATATAAATTCACTTGAAAACTTTATTTTAAGAGAGAGAATAAGATTTTTATTTGTGATATAATGAGACATATTTTTGTCTCATTAGCCACATTCCCATCCATTCATCTCGTAGTGATATACACTTAGGGATAAATCATCACTCACCCATTCAACAAGTCATGGTATATGCTTAGGCTATAGGGTCCATGCACATTTTTCCATACTTCTTATCCTCATCCACTCATTCTATAGTGATATACACTTAGGGCTAAATCATCACTCCTCTATCCAACCAAGTCATGGTATACACTTAGGCTATAGGGTCCACACACACCTTCCTATATGATGCATTCCCATCCATTCATCTTATAGTGATATACGCTTAGGGATAAATCATCACTCTTCCAATCAACAAATTCATGATGTACACTTCGCTATAAGGTTCATGTGCATCTTATCCACCTGTCACATTTCATCACCACTACACATACACACTCATCGTAACACGCTAGACACAACCAACACTACTCGACCATTTCCCGATGATGCACTCTTGTTTACAATTCATTCTTAATCAAGCTAAAGCGAGAAAAAAAAATTAATGACAATGCATATACTTCCATACAACTGGGGCACATTTCTCTTATCATTCCATCTTGCATTCCATTCCATCCATCCACAACATACTACATTTTATTTATAGCATTTACTCTTGCCTACTAGTGTTTCACACGATCATTCTATTACACATGTTAGTTTGCTTTCCTATATGTCATTGTCATACACGCATGCACGTTCATTCCTTTCTCTAGTGTGATAGAATATACAATACATTTCCACGTGGTATGGATGCTCCCCTTCTACCCTTACTATACTAATCGTTGGGGGCATCCACATTCATCTCATACAAGTGATATCGTTTCATTTTCTACTTAACATCTTATATTACTTGGTTATACACACTTTGACATATTGGTTTTCACACTAACATGCTAATGGGTGTTCCATGTGCAACACTCGTTTTGTAGGAATACATGTTTCCTTGGCTACATGTGTTTTTTTACTTATCTCGCTTTAGTTGCCATTATATGTTTGCTTTACTGTTTTCTTGTGTTCATGCTTTTCTCGTTGTTTTCAGCCATGATGGCCTTTGTGTACCTTGTGACATTATGAGTGATGTTCCATGTTTGAAACCCTCTTTGTGTGGTCTCCTTGTTTTCTTGCATGTAAATAATACTTTTCTTAGTATTTTTACATTATTTAAGCGCTCTTTACACTTATTTGCATGCATGTGTTCGGACTAACACTTGTATTGATACCCATCCCCTTTGTCCGCGCCTTGGTATTTACCAAGTGTTTTCCTTTTCCCGTTGTAGGGAAGAGTTCTACTTGTTAGAGTGCAGTTGGTCCTATTTTGGTGCTGCATTATGTTACAAATATATTGTGACATTATTAATAAATTGTAATATTATTAATAATGAGTTTATAGAACTCATATTAATAATATAGTTGTAATAGTTTAATTATTTGAGTAAGTTGTGAGAAAAATTAACGTAGCTATTTTGTAGTGTAAGTGATCCTAGGGATGTTTGAGAGATATTAGGAGATAAGATTGAGAGATTCATGGAGAGAGATATGAGGGATTGAAGATGAGTGTTGACTCCACCATTGTAGGAGATTAAACACTATATATGTAACCTCTATCAATATCAATTATATCCCGAATAATTTAATTTCTAAATTATAATTATATTCATTGTTTTTATAATTGTGTAGTATTTAACAAAGGTATCGTAAAAAATCTCTAGTCTTAGGCTATTATGGGAGAATGAATTTGTCTGTTATACTCCAACTATGAATTTGTAGCAGCTCCTGAACATTGTATTGATGCAAATGAGCTAATAATCTACTCATGTCAAGTTCAAACTATGAATTGTTTATTGCATTACAACTATTCATGATTCATACATGTTCCAGCATGATTAATCTATGTATCTTTATATGTCATGTGTGTGCATATCTACTTGTTGATTACGGAGACAAAAGGCTATGGTGCTTTAACTTGACATGCGAATCGGTGTAACTCCTATTGTTGTTGAGAGTGTGAAGATTGAATAGAAATCCATAATGTTACTAGTAGTCGAGGTGTTAGTAATATGTGAAGGTGCATGACAATAAAATAAAGTATTGAGCATATTTTTTCTCCTTGTGCCCTCTTCATTAGCTATACAAACTTTCAAATTTGTTTTGAAATCAATTACTATCAGTTGTATCACTTGTGAAGCATAAATTTATGGATATTCTATAGTTTATTATTGTTAGATCTATGTCCAACTACATACTTCTTCATCACATTTGATTTTACCAACCATTATGCATTGCCATATATTCTGTTCTATAATTTTGAGCCTCTATTGACTCTTGGGTCCATACAACAGTAACAACATCATGAAATTATTTGGGCATAACAATTCTTTGATCTAATTCTTTTCATTTTGTTTTACATTAATGAAAATGAAAGAATCCAAGGCAATCTAAATGAATTGGCATGGCCCAATCCCATTTGAAGTAGATATCGTAAAATTAATACAAAACCCGTGTTTCTAAGTTGGCCGCACACTCCACTATTTCACCTTTCTGCAATCGGAATACATGGTTTCAATGCATAGAAAATAGATACTTAGTTCATGCCAAGCCCGAGATCCTTCCACGACTCATGAAAACATTGTGAGTTGTATTCTTATCAATTCATTTACATTATGTTGATAAGTAATCACAACAGCCCTGAATGTCTGCAACTCGATGGGTTGAGACTCCCAGTTGATTGCATAACATGGAGCTTCTCCCAAAGTGTGGGACTTTGTAATCGGGAGAGCTCTCCGGATGAATTTCAGTTCCTATTCCTCTGTTTAGGTGCACACATAAAATTTATAGAGGATATAATTTAAAATCTACTCCAACTTTCCAAGGAGAAAAGGTTAAGAAGATGAAAAAAGAAATGAAATCCTAAGCTACAGAGGTGATAACACCAAGAAAAGGACTAGAATATCCTACTAAGGGGAGTAGAGAAAAATGCAGTTGCAAGAGGCCGTAAAATGTGACACACTCAAAATATACATTCACCAACAAATATCCATAAAACACAACATCATAAACCTGTAAATGAAAGGAAATATGCACAAAAATAGAACAAAAACAATAGAGAGGCAAGGGAGTACAATAAAATAAATGCAAGGGTTGAGATAACACCACAAACACAAATTTTATTGTTCCATGAATATACACAATCAATTACGCTTTTAGAATAAAGGAAAAAAATATTTATAGAGCCCATGAGAGGGTTTACAGCTCAATGGTGTTGAGAAACAAATTTTTATAGAGTTTCCCCACATCCCAGAATGTATCCCTCTCAAATGAGAAGTGTTTACAATATATAGAATTGTGGAGGAAGAGAGAAAGAAGAGAAACTCGGATTTTTGCTCCCACCCACCAACAAAATTCATTAAATGATTTAGAAAAGGCATGGGCACCTCTGAAAATCCATTCCCCAATGTACTCTAGCTTGTTGGAGAAGAAATCAGACCATATTGTATTAAAATCGGTGATTGGGATGCCTAGAACTACACTTTTGGAGCCGAGTATGTTTTCCTATTTTTCACCCACATAACCCTACCAAAATTAAAATTTCATGCTTCCATGGCATAGAGGATGTCGAGACCTTTCCAACGATATAAAGTTTGTTAAATTTTGAGCACCGGGTCAAAAGTTATGCCCATTTGAAAATTTGCATTAATCCACACAAGAAATGGCGAAAATGCAAATTTGCAAAATGGGCCCCAAGCCCGAAATTGGAAAATTTGCAAAAAAATTCCCTAGGCCCCCAAGCCCGAAATTGGAAAATTTGCAAAAAAAAAAAAAACCCACAGTCCCCAAGCCTAAAATTGTAAAATTTGCAAAGAAAATCCCCTGCACCCCCAAGCCCGAAATTGGAAAAAGTGTAAAACAATCCCCAAGGCCTATAACTAGCAAAATATGAAGAGTTATAAGGAATTCTTTATATTTTCGGAAAGGGAAGAAATTTCCTATCTCGATGAAGATTCTTTTGGGAATCATTAAGTACTTAAAATATATAAAAAATTAGATCGAATCACTAAAATGGGAAATGGTGTTAGTTTACCAAAATTAAGCATGAGGTTATTTTAGACAACAATTTGGCGACTCAATGGGGTTATCTCGCTTTATCGGATGAAATATGGCTAGCTTTATGTAGCAATCCATTGGGTATGGAGTCTTATTGGTATTCTCATATCTGATCTAGTGTTACCTTCTCTGCTTGCACTCTCATCCTTTGTAAGAAGACCTTGAATTCGAGGTTTGTGAGAGTAGAAAATTGCCTAAAACTTGGAATCTTTTCCCTCATTGATCTTCTGCAAATCTGATATGTTGGAGTGCAATGAAAACATCAAAACCTACTCTGATATGGATACTCTACTGATTTGATTCTCTTGTGGCTGCAAGTGTCTTCCGGGAGTGAGATGAACTATATACAAGCATACACTAGAAGCAATAGAGCATGTGCACCAACACTTAGGGAAATGAAACCTATTCTAACAACAATAGTGTGCACAAGCACTTGGAGAAATTGGAAATCCTAGACTAATATGTACAAAGGTGAGAAATTATCCTTTTATTATCACTTTTTGAGATAGATCCCATTGACTGGAATCTGTAATTCTTCACCATCCAATTTAGCCATCCAAAATACATTACTACATTTTCATTCAAGGATCATGTATGGACCACTCCATATGGTATTGAAATTGGAATGCTTGGCTGGCTTTACATGATCAGCATCCCACTTTAGTACCAAGTCTCCAACTTGGAATGTCCTGGCCTTAGCCTTCTTGTCAAAGCTCTTTTTGATCAATGCTTGATCCTTCTCCATAGTCTGCATTGCATGTTCTCTCGCTTCTTCTAGTTCCATTAGCTCTACATACCTAATTTCCATGGGTTCAAACTCAGCTAGTTCCAATCTGTTTCATGAGTTCCAATGCTTTGGCAACTCAAGTGATATAGGAAGGAATACTTCTTTCCCGTATACGAGATTGAATGGAGAGCTTCCTGTAGACATCTTGGGTGTGATCCTATCAGCCCATAAAGCTGATTTGAGCTTTGTGTGCCAAGTTCTTTGATTCTCATCAAGAGTTCTTCTGATGATTCTTAGTAAGTTTTTATTTGTGGACTCTTCTTGGCCATTACCTTGAGGGTAATAGTTTGATGAAGTGCTTGAGGTATACACCATTCTTGATAGCCCATTTGGTGATCTTTGTACCAAGAAATGCCAATGCATTATCTGATATGATAGTGGTAGGGACTCCAAACCTAGTGACTATCCCTTCATAGAAATCCAAGATATTAGATTCATTTTCCTCCTTAAGTGCCACTGCTTCAGTCCACTTGGTGAAATAATTTGTTTCCGTAAGTATCCACTTGTGGCCTTGACTTGAATTTGGGTTAATCACTCCAATGAAGTCTAATCCCCATTGCATGAATGGCTGATCTACTAAAATTGGACGAAGGGAAGGGATGCTAACCTTTCTTTCCCTGTGAAGAATGCACACTTCTTTAATTTCTTGATCCATGAGTAGTAATCACTAAACATCATAGGAGAAATAGTAACCAACCTTCATGATTTTGAGAATTATTGCTCATGGAGCAAAGTTTCCTCCTTTTTCTCCATCATGGAACTCATGTAATATCTTCCCAACTTGACATGTTTCAATGCATCTCAACAGAACACTATTGATGTCTTTCTTGAACAATAAAATATCAATAAGTGCATATCAAATGGCTTGGAATCTCAAGTATCTCCTCTTTGCTTTGCTTATTTCTGGAGGGAACAAACCTATTTGGAGATAATGCACTAAGTCCTGAGTTTAACATGGAATGGGTGCATCATTAGCTAGTTGTTCTTGATCATTCTATAGTAGTACAAAAGCCTCTTCTTCTCCTTTTGATTCATCATGTTGTTTGGAAGTGAGATGCTCACACAAACCTTTACCACGAACCAGCTTAGTCACCTTGATTTAAATATCATACTCCATTACATGGGTGATCCAAACTGCTCTCTTCTCATTCAAGTCCTTATTTAGGAGAAAGTCCTTGATACCAACATGAGACACTAGCAGTTGAATATTGTTGTTCGAGACCAAGTGTCTAAACTTATTCAAACTCTTAATGATAGAAAGGACACACTTTTCAATAAAATAATACCTTACTTCATAATCTTCTAGGCTCTAACTAAAGAATGATATGGGTTATTCTAATCCTTCTCTATTCAGCTATACCAAGATAGTTGAGATTGTGCTTGATCCTCCAAAATCATACAACATGAAGTCCTTTGAGAAGCATGGGTTGATAAGAGTTGGATCCTGTTATATTTCATGCTTGAGAGCTTTAAAAATCTCTTTTCCTTCTCTTGTCCATTTAAATGCAAGAATCTTCTTCAACATCATTATTAAATGCTTCACAAGAGTGGAAAAATCAAGCACAAATCCACGAATAAAATTTATCCTTCCCAAGAAACTTTGGAGATATTTCTTGTGGTGTGGAAATGGAAGTGTTTGGATTGCTTCAACTCTTTCAAGATCAATTATTAACCCTTCTCTTGATAGAATGTGGCCCAAACAAATTTCTTCATGTGCCAAGAATACACACTTCTTTGGATTCAATGACACTCTGAATCTTCTACATCTTTGAAATAATTTCTTGAGGTGAAAGAGGTGGTCTGCTACATTCTTTGAGAAGATGGTGATATCATCTAGATACACCAAAACTATATTGTTGATTAAGCCTTTGAATGCCATATCCATAGCTCACTGAAATGTTGCTCCGACATTTGATAGTCCAAATGGCATCTTCTTGTAAGCATATGTACCCCATTTCGTGGTGAAGGTTGTCTTGAACTGATCTTCTTCTTTCACCATTATCTAGTTATAGCCTAAGTAGCCATCTAGTAATGAAAACCTTTCAGAACCAACTACAACTTGCAAGATTTGTTCCATTTATGGAAGTGGATAATGATCCTTAAGTGATGCTCTATTCAGATCACCGAAGTATATGCACAACCTGATTTCTCATTTTCTCTTCCTCACCGACACCAAGTTTGTAACCCAACTTGAATGTTTGATAGGGAAGATGATTCTAGCTTCAATCAACTTGTTCAAATATTTCCTCATGAGAGGTTCAATGTGAGGATTTACTCACCTTTGCTTCTATCTGATAGGTTTAGATCCCAGATCCATCTCAATAGTATGTTGTGCCAACTTTGGATTGAAACCTATTAAATAATTGCAAGTCCAAGCAAAGACATCTGAGAATTCTTGAAAAATTTGAACAAATTCATATTTTTCTTATGGGGTACTTAATTTTTCAATTTGTAACGTGTTGCCTTCATCTACCGAAATGGGCTCTGAATCTTCACCCTTTACCTGAATGTTTGCCTTCTCCTTCTAGAATTGATCATTTGGATTGAAGATTGACTCCAAAGTTACAAGACCTTTTGGTAATTTGTTAGTTCTCATCCATACCACTTAGTCACCATACTGTTGCTCCAATTTTTCTTGGTTTCTAGCAGAGAATTCAGCTTCTTCTTGTAAAAATTTGACAATTTGCTTGATCATTCTCGAAGACTTGCCAACTTGTGTTGTTATCAGAACAGCTGGTCTTATAAGCACCTTGATATGAGGCTAATATTTATCACTTTTAATACTTTCTACAACATCAAATGCTGCCCCAATTGCTGTCACTAGTCTTATGCTTCATTCTTCTTCCTTGGGATGGAATTGATGTTAAAAGCTTCAAAATATTCAATGAGATCCCATACCCTATTTTTTAGTTCTTCAACAGATCGCTTTTAGTAGCATTTTGTCCTCTGACTTGATTAGCAATCAGCTCACTATCACCAAATACTTGTAAGTTTTTTATACTTCTTTTTCTTGCCCAATGCAATCTGTGAATTAAAGCTTCATACTCAGTTGTGTTGTTTAAACAAGAAAACTAGAAGTAAAAAGTTGAGTAATATTTGGTACCCTTGGTTGAAACAAGCATATCTCCTCCTCTTGCACCTTATCTACTCGAACCATCAAAGAATAACTACCATACCTCATTATCATACTTCTGGTCTGGCTTGGTGATGCTAGGGAGAGGATGATTCCTTCATGCAAACAATAGACTCCTAACTCATATTCTTCCATTTATTTGTAAGGGTCAAAAGCATGTTTTTTTTTCCCATTCATCAAGAGTTAAGTCCGGAACGCATCCAACCTTAGTATCTTCTTCATAAGTGTTTCGGAGATCTTCCTAATCAAAAGATGAACATTTTAAATTGATTGGACTTGGTGCAATGGGCTCAGATCTAATTTTAGCCTTAGCTTTGTATCTTGTTCTAAATAGCATGTGTGACCAATCAATGCAGACAAATAGCCTCCAATTTTGGTAGTGAAGTCTCTTGACAAGCACAATGCAAAGAGTGGTGGCAAGTCTATGATTGATACATCTTGCAAGATGGTGACATTGGGACATGCATGTAATGTGAGGTTAAAATATTTTATTATTCCAACTGTTGTTATCGTTGTCCCGTCCAATTGCACCACACCTTTAGAGATGACTTCATATTGAAGGACCAATTGATTAGCTATCTATTTTGGCATAACTAAACTACTTACTACCGAATCAATCATGCAATTATGTACTAACTTATCTCCTATGATCAATGAGATATAGAATGGTGGTGGATTCAAATTCTTACCTTAGTGGATTCCTTGATTTTCTCTTTCTTGAGCTACATTGGTAACCACCTTTTCTTGTTGATTAGGTGCCTGATTTGATGCTTTGGCCAATTTTCCATAGCATCTTGTAATAGGTCTCTTTATCCTAGAATAACCAATGATCCCCATATTGAGATATTTACATTTGTTTTCTTCATATTCTCAATGATGTTTAATGGAGATGAGCTATCTCTCTGATGACCCTTTCCTTTCACATTCTTCTCTTGTATATGGGCTATTACAACAAGTACTTGAGCTGATCTAGAAGGTGGTTTGGGCTGACCTTGCATATTAAGAGCTGCACTTTGATTACACATACCTTGTGGAGCTGTAGAGGGTTGTGGATTATTTGAATTTGATACTTTTCCTTCTCCAATATTCCTTTACTTGGACAATGTATTGGCTGCTACACTTTAAGAAGGGGTTTGATTTATACCACATAAATATTCAGCCTACCAATTGACAAGTGTGGTCTCATTTTGAGGCACCTCTTGTTGATTAACTTCCTACTACTAATTTCCTTCTTGGCTTACCTCTTATTCCATGCGAGTTGTTGTCACCATAAGAGCTTGATTCAAAACACCATTGAAACACATTGACTAGTTATGGGGTTGATTACATGGAAAACACCAGTCATATTCTTGAGCCATGTTATTTTGCACTGGTACCAAGGCTCTAGATGTGGATGCAACATTAGGATTGTAAGGCTAGAATGGTCTATTAGCAGGAGGCTTGACTTGGTTCTGATTTACATCTTGAAAGGGTGGCCTGTTAGGCTGATATGGAGGTCTAAAATTTTTAGCTTGCTGCCTCTTAAGTGTCACCAATTCATTACCCAAATTTGGTAGTTGCTTTATGACTTCTTAGAGCTCATTTGAGGTATGGGAAGATGAAGTAGAAGCTTCAGTTGAATTCTGATATCTTGGAGAAGGAATGGGAGCTAATATGGGTGCTTAACTAGTTCTTGGAGCTCCTAATTATGGATATAGAGGCATAGGTGGCCTAGGTGCAAGTTTACTAGCTTAGATCAAGAAATTTTATACTTTAATAATAATGTTATAGGCTGCAGGTAAAGTTATACCTCCCATGGATTGAATCATCATAGCAATATTAGAATTTAAATCTTTAAGGAAGTATAGAAAAGCACCTTCAGTTGTTCGTCTCACGGCCAACGGAATCCTATCCCATGTCCACTAGAATTTTAAGTTGAATTCAGTTAATTGTTCATTAGGAACCCTCTTGATTATTGTTAGTTGTTCCAATAAAGACATGTTAACTCCCTTTTCTCCAAATTTATTGTGAAGATTTGTGCACAAGTGGTCCCACTCTGGATAAATTTTGATGTTAGGCTTCGAACCATTCCAATACTTTTCCCTTGAATGAAGATGCTAATAATTTAACAACAATGTCCATTTCAGTAATTTCATGGATTGCACAGAAATTTGCAATGTCTTGGATGTGGTCAATCAGATTTTTTTAGTTCTCTCTAGTGAAATATGGAATTTTTCAACGCTGGAACTAGAACTCGAGTTTTGTGCATTAAGAGCAAGTGGGCTATTATCGGTGAAATTGACATAAGGATTCAGCTACGCCATCCTACTTGGTCGAGAAATCTAGTTGAGTGAATGAAAGGCCTTCCAGGTGGAGGTGTTGATAAGGTTCTATTCGATGGAGATGAAGACCTTTGAGCTCTTCATTCTCTTCTTGCTTTATCTCGGGGACAAGTGTAAATAGATAAATATTCCCTCTTCTCTAGTTCTTGACCTTCTTTGGATTCTTCTCATGAATTTGCCAAGATTGGATTTCTAAAACCAGTGGATTTTACCTCTCTTCTAGTCGCGAGATGTGCAATTCAAAGCTTCTCACAAGCTAAAGACTTACAACAAGTGCAAATCAATCTTGTTGTAACTAAAATGAAGACCTATTGTCCCATCGTGTATGCTGAACTATTGATTTGTAATCACAACACCTTGAACATCTATAACTTGATGGGTTGAGACTCCTAGTGTGATTCCATAACATAGAGATTCTCCCAGTGTGGGACTTTGCAATCGTGTGAGATCTCTAGATGAAGGTTGGTTCCTATTCCTCTCGTTTACGTGCACACATACAATTTTCATAGGATCTACTCTAAAATATACTCTAGCTTGCTAAGGAGACAGGAGGTTAAGAAGATGTTAAAAAGAAATGAAATCCTAAGCTAAAGAGGTGGTATCACCGAAAAAGGATTGGAATATCCTAGTAAGGGGGTAGAGAATAAAAATGCAGTTGGAAGATGCCAGACAACTGTGACATAGACCCAAATCTACATTCACCAAAAATCTCCATAAAACACAACATCATAAACCTATAAATGAAAGGAAATATGCACAAAAATAGAACAACAATAGAGAGGCAAGGGAGTACAATAAAATAAATGCAAGGGTTGAGATAACACCATAAACACAAATTTTATTGTTCCATGAATATACACAGTCCATTACATTTGTAGAATAAAGGCACAATTTCATTTACAGATCCCATGAGAGGGTTTGCAGCTCAATGGTGTTGAGAATTTTTTTTTACAGAGTTTCCCCACATCCTCGAATATATCCCTCTCAAATGAGAAGTGTTTACAATATATAGAATTGTGGAGGGAAGAGAGAAAGAAGATAAACTCAGATTTTTTCTCCCACCCATAAAAACATTCATTAAATGATCTAGAAAAGGTATGGGAACCTCTAAAAATCTATTCCCCAATGTACTCTAGCTTGCTGGAGAAGAAATCATACCATACTGTATTAAAATCAGTGATTGAGATGCCTGGAACTACACTTTTTGGAGACGAGTAAGTTTTCCAATTTTCCACCCACATTACCCTACCAAATTTAAAATTTCATGCTTCCATGGTGTAGAGGATTTTGAGACCTTTCGAACAATATAAAGTTTGTTGAATTTTGAGCACCAGGTCAAATGTTATGCCCACTTGAAAATTTTCATTAATCCGCACAAGAAATGGCGAAAATGCAAATTTGTAAAATGGGCCCAAATCCCGGAATTGGGAAATTTGCAAAAAAAAATCCCCTTACGCCCTCGAGCTTGAAATTGGAAAATTTGCAAAAAAATCCCCCCAGGCCCCCAAGCCCGAAATTGGAAAATTTGTAAAAAACCCCCATGCCCGTAACTTGCAAAATATGAAGAGTTAGAAGGACTTCTTTATATTTTCAGAAAGGGGAAGAAATTTCCTATATGATGAAGATGCTTTCAGGAATAATTAAGTACTTAAAATATGTAAAAAATCAGATTGAAGCACTAAAAGGGGGAATGGTGTTAGTTGACCAAAATTAAGCATGAGCTTATTTTGGACAATAGATTAGGGATTAGTAATTTCATTTTAATTGTTTAGGTGTTATGAAAATGTATAGAGTCACTTAAATTTATGTTCGTGAGTCTATGTGGTCATCATTTATTTTAATGACATTTCTATATGTCATTCTCTAAGTCTTAAAAAAAAAAGAGAGTAAGAGTCATATTTTAAGTCATGGTCATTAGTCCATTGTTATTGTTCATCCAAATGAAATCATACGAATCAAATGTAAAAACAATATAGATCATCGTTACTGTCAAGTTATAGGTAGAGTCGAAAAAATATTCTAAGTCATTTTGTATTATTATCTTTAGTAGTCAAAAATTGTAGCGCATCAATTGTTTATGTCATCAATTAAGTCAAATTTTTCAGAGTCTTTGTTAAATTCAATGTTTTGGTCATTTTATAGATGCTAATTTTTTTTTAAATTGCCTTATGGATGTATTTTCAAGTGTTACTGATGTCCAATTTTGTTAGAATAAGATGTATAATATTGCATTTCGATGATATTTTTGATGAAGTTTAAGAAGGAAAATGTGCCTAGATTCAGGGGCTCTTCCCCTCGACCCCACCATGTACCATGACAGGGAGCATAACTAGGGTGTTGCCATGGAACCCTGGAAAGGGGCATTTCCCTTCACCTTGCTTGAGGGTTACCGCCCCAAGACCCCTGCTTTGGAATTTCATAACCAAAGAAAAGATTTGTGGGGAAGATGCATCAAAAAAAGGTGGTGAAAATTTTACCTTCAACATCCAATTTTCTGAGTAAGCAATGTGATATTAGAGGATGGAGAGAATGGAGGCTAGAGATCGGTGACCTCTCATCATCACCACCATGACGATGTCACATAAAGCTATGGTGACAAGTGTGTGTGTATGTGTGTTTTATTTTATTTCAGATTTGTAGTCGGTTTCAGGTTATGTGATTCTATTTCGAGTTCTTGTTTGAATAAGTGAAATGTTCACATTGATAGGGGAACTAGAACATGCTCTCACCGTTCAATTTTCCCTCTAATCAGTTTGTATTCGGTAAGTAGTGGTTCCTACATATTCCTTGAAGGAAAGACATAGTGGACAAATAAAATTACAAAGGAAAAGCAATAACGTGATATTTATGTTGTTAGTTGTCCTGTAAAACCATCCTTTGTTTTAGGTTGTTGGTTGTCTTGTAAAACCATCCTTGTTGAGGTTGTTGGATGTCCTACAAAACCATCCAAATCATGAGCATGCATGGGTAGCAAGCTGCAGAAGGAAGTGTGATTATTTATTATACCTTGTCAACATTAGTGGAGTGTATATTGGGAATTAATAATGTTAACAATAGGGGAGTGAATGTTACAAATATATTGTCACATTATTAATAAATTGTAATAGTATTAATAATGAGTTTATATAACTCATATTAATAATCTATCTGTAATAGTTTAATTATTTGAGTGAGTTGTGAGAACAATTCACTTACCTATTTTATAGTGTGAGTGATCCTAGGGATGTTTGAGAGACATTAGCAGACAAGACTCAAAGATTCATGGAGAGAAATATGACGGATTGAAGATGAGTGTTGACTCCACCATTATAGGAGATCAATCATTATTTATGTAACCTCTATCAATATCAATTATATCCTAAATAATTCAATTTCTAAATTGTAATTATATTCGGTGTTTTTATAACTTTATAGTATTTAACACATTATTCTTCCAGGGTCATCACATGCACCCCCAAAGAGGGGGGCATCATTCAAGTTTTATAATAATACAACATATCTACATCGGTTCATGCGCAATGAGTGAGTTCATACCATTTTACGAACTCCATACATAACGACCTTAATAGGGCATGGTGTCCTTTGAAAATTCTACAGAGCGGTCACAAGCTCAAGGGTTATAGTGGGTGGTCTCTCTACACTTCTCCATGCAATGGAATAGGATCACCCAACAAGCTATCCCAATCGTACATAGATCTCTACAAAAAAATTCAGTAGAAGTGGTTAGAATTGGAGGAGACCGTGCATTTTCTCCCTACACTTCTTCTTGTAGGGTGGCATGAGATCACTCGAAAAAATTGTGACATCACAAGATATCTTTCTACACCCTTTTTCTTGACATGGATCAGGTGCACATGTTTCATTTTTCCATTTACACTTTCAATTCTAGTGTACTTTACATTTGTGTACATTACACATTGTTTTTACATCCATACATATTTGAATACTTGGTCATTTTCTTGTTGTAGGTATGCCTTATGAGAAACAATATGTCCAATTGGGGGCAATAACATTGACAATGACAACGAAAATACACCGCAAAGGTAATTTCCATATTAACCATGTAAGTACACCACACACATATAACACCTACACACGCGTTCCGCCCTAGGTTCACTCTCATCACTTTTTACATATGTTTCATCTTTAGAATCCACACTCCTCCACATCTTTCTTTTTTCATTCCACACTTCTATTCCATTGGCACATTTTCTTATACACTCTACATGGACATCACGTACTCTTTTCTATCTACTTTATGTTACCAATTTGTTCACTCACCAACATAAAGTGGGGAAAATGTAGACACAAATATTGCACATTAGATAATATTTAGCTTAGGTCTTATACTACTATTTAAAAGGTTCTCAAGTGTACAAAGTACCAATTAATCCCACCTTTTTCCATCTTTGTTTTATGTTTTACTTCATCATTCTCGCATACTTCTTGATACTTATCACCCCATTTTCTAACTTCCCTCGAGATTCTAGCCCTAATTCTGGGCACCCCACCCTATACTGGGGCACCCCAGTCCCACTCGGGCACCCCAATCTATGCTTAGCCTCTTTCACTCCTTTTTGGGTCACTTCTAGCCATTGGTCATCTTTATCTTTTCCTCATTCGACATTGTTAGGATTAATTGCAAAATTAAACTTGAGAGCCCTATAAATATAAATCTTATAAGACCATAATGAGGGTCCTAGGTCATTGCATCTTATCACTACTATCAATCTATTTAGGGCTTCATCCATTACATGAGCTTACATCCACATAACACCATACAATGAAGTTAGGAAAGTCAACATCACACACATTCTTAGAGGAGGATGGATTCTATTCATTCTATTCTACTATCTACATCTTCTATAGCTACCATAGCTCATTATTTCACAAAGTGCAACTAGTACAAGAGCACTTAGGGAGCGAGATACACACACTCACGAGTAACTACATCAGGTTTGCTAATGTAGTGAAATGTTGTGGAATAATTCCACTAGTTTGGTAACGAGGTTAGTCTAACCCCTTATTCTTATTCAGGTGCAGGGATTCTTCTAGTTCATCAGTTGAATCTAATGTGATAGACACGAGTATTCAAAGACACTTACCAAATGTACCAAATTAATGTTTTAAGCATTTATAATTTTCTCGAGAACCCAAAATCTAGACCAAGGCACCCTAGGTAACCCTAGTACACTCCCATGTGCCTCTAAGTGTTCTTCTATACTATCGGGTTCCGCCCAGATCTAAGAAAACCTGTGATAATCATTTGCAATCGCTTGATTCATTTCTTTACTCCCCTCTTGCATTCTAGGGTTTTATTTCCATTAGATCAAATCATGTAGTTAATTTACATCACTTTAGCATAGTAGTTTGTTGTTATTTGTTACTTTTTAGCATCTTTATTTACAAGCGTTGTAGTCCTCCTATTGATATTGGCATTAATACCTTAATACTCTCATTTAGGTCCCATTAGGTTTTATTTTTATTAATTAGGTATGTGATGATGTGTGTGGGTGACGATATAACCTAGAGCTTCAGTCACTAGTTTGATGAACATGGTAGGATGACATGCCACATGTAGGTAAGGTTCATTTGATTTATAAACCCTCGACAAATCAGTATGGACCAAGGAACTAAAGTGTGTCATAGGGTGATGAGTGTAGCACGTAGTATAAATGAACAAGGTATGTGGATGTGTGGTGTAGGTAATGTAATGTGTAATAAAATAATTATGTAGATAGGAATATAGTGTGTAATGATCATAGATAAAACTAGATGCACATATAAGAAGATCTAGTATAGCATGTAGAATGTTTAGGATGTATGGACACGGTGTAGGTGTGTAATATGTAGTAATAAGCGTAGATAGAAAATGAAATGTGTAGTGGTAAGATATAAATATAGACTTAGATATAATGTACTCTAGCATAAATGTAGAATGTAGAGATGGAATATAAAACTAGACGCATATGTAATGATAACTAGTGTAGTATATGGATGATGAATGCTATGAAGATATGTGATGCATAGGTGTAGGATAGTATAATGTAAATGTATAGGTCCTATAGTGTATTGTGTGGGGTTCAGTGTAATGGTAATCCCTCAACAATCAAGTGTGAACCAAAGCACTAGGGTGCATCATCGGGTAATGAGGGTGCGCCAACATGTGAGATAGAAAAGATGATGACATGGAGGAAAATATGTAATGGTAGACTGTATAGGTATCCAATACTAAAAGAGGGGAAGGATAATATAATGTGATGGACCCCTCAACCGTCGTGCTAAAAGATAAATTAACCAAGAAGGTCTAAAGACAAATTTCCTTTGACTGGTACTTGAGATGATGCAAATAGAGGGCCACGATTTAACAAGTAGGGATATAGTATAGATGGGTGGGGTGGGCAAGTGAAATTGATATGCTCATGAAGGATCACCTAAAAATGGAGATTCTGCTGCGAAATCCATAGGGGGAGATAGGGAATGTGATATTAGAGGTTGGTGTTGAGATGATATGTGGGTATCACATGTTTGACATAGATGAACTCAAAGGTGTGCCCAATTGGGTCTGTACATAGAATAGGAGAAGGTTGGGTTTGAAAGGAAATGAGGCCTAATTGTTGGATATCTCTAATAACATGAGCTAATGTGTGACAAGAATTTGTATGATGTCATTGAATGCGATGATAGTGACAAAATGGATGATCACGGGTGTGGATTAATCGTGAAGGAGGATATGAATGAGTAGGTGGTAACGTAAGGAGTTTTGGTGAAGAAGGTGACCAAGAATGTGTTGTGGCATAGTGTTAGAGGGAAGAATAATGGGTGAAGGGAAAGGTAGAACTGGTGGATCAGGGAGGGGACTAGTAGGGGAGGTGGATGGAGTAGGAGTTGTAGGAGGAGTAGAAGCATGTTGAAGTTGCACAATCATATCATGAAGAGACGCAATTGTGGCTTCCATAGATTGACACTAAACTTGTAGCACGTGTATAGCCTCCCATAGGTGTGTATTAGAAGAAGGAATATGAGAATAAGAATCATCAACTGTCTCGGAGGAGAAAGAGCGTACTGTAGTAGGAGGTGAATTGATGTTAACACAAGAGGGTAAGGGAGAAGGAAGGTCTTCTAGAGAATCATCAAGATAGGCATCAAAATCATACTGTACAACGTACAAGATACTTGATAAGCAAGGGTATGTGGTTGGTTGTCTAGATAACCATGAACATGTAAAATATGCATGACCATGAAATATTGTTCATCGGTAAAGGGAGAAATGGGCAGCCCAAGGCATACCAAATAGTGAAGTTGGGTGAATAAAAATAAAATAAATGTTACAAATACGCACATCACCAAATGGTATGGGAAAAGTGATATCAATGTGATCAAGATTGAGTGTCCCTCTGATATAATCTAGCCAAGATTGGCCAAGAGTGAGCGGAGAAGTAGGAGGAGCACGTGAAAGATGAATGACAAGGTGGAAAACATGTAGACCATATTCAACAACATGAATGAATGAATCGTGATACATGTTGGGGTCGATAGAGGAGCCTAAAGATCATCAAATTCAAACAAAAGTTAGAGGAGACCATTGTGGGAACATACAATGGTTGTGTAGGATGTGTCAAGTGGTATGTGTTCCCATTAATAATTGGTTATGAAGAGAGTGGAAGTGAAATGAGAGCATACAGAGGAGGAGAAAGTTGGAGAAGAGGTGGGGAGGAGATCCATGGATGAGGAAGGCCTTGTTATGGAAAAATAGTGGTGGTAGTATCAAATGCTTTGGGGAAGAGGTTGTACTAATTTGGAGGATAATAGCCACGAATTAAATCTCATAAAGAAAGGGAGAAAGAGAAGGAATGGGAAAATCAACTAAGTACTATGTGTTGGATTTAGTGGACGACGTAGAAGTAAAAATAGAAGTGGAAGGGAATAGATCGACCATCTAAATAGAAAGGAATAAGGTAGGTGGAATTGGTGAAGGTGGGGACTCGATTATGGGAGAAGAAGGTGTAGGGTTAGAGTCAGTTATGCCCAAGGCGGGATAAAGAACGATAGGATCGGGAGGAAGAGCTTGGACTTTAGAAAAAGTTGGGATAATGTAGAAGAATTAATAATGCATAATTAAGAGGTAACAACATATTTAATAGCTCGAGGATCCTTCCCACAAAATTGAAGGTCAATAAATGAAGGACAAGGGTTAAAACTAGAAGAAACATTGGGGTGTTGGTGAAAGTGTGGCCACTTGCTATCATATTACAAAGTAATCAAGACTTAGGAGAAGAGGACTTTCTATGACGCTTACTCATGGTGGAAAGTGTGGATTTGAAACCCTAAAAGGGGAAAGAGAAGAGAGATATCATGTTCACCAAAATGATTAACAAAAATAGGACCTAAATGGGGTATTTAGGGTTTTAGTGTTAATCTAAATAGGAGGACTAAAACGATGTAAATGAACTAAAGTAGTATGATAATAAATGTAAATAAACTATTCTAAGTGAAATTAAAAAAACTAATATGTAAGAGGAAGAAATGAAATGACTTAGCTAATTGATGATGATCACACAGTTGTTGCAGATCTAGAACTAGAACTCGGTAGTGCAAACGGACTCTCGGGGCCCTACAAAGTGTATATCTGGTTGTTTAAGATGACATACACACTGGAGTGTACTGGGGCACCCCAGGGTTCCTTGGTCTACATTTTTGGTGCTCATAATAATGCAAATCCTCAAAATTTGAATCTTTTATAATCACAAACTATCTCTAAATACTCTTTGTCTATTATGCTAGATTCATCGGATGTATTGTAGAATGACCCGAGATGCAAGGAGAAGTATCCAACCCGAGAAAAAAATATGTATATGAATGGGTCACACTCACCTCAGCCGAAGACTAGTGGACTTATCATTGAGAATTTCACTACATTATAGAGTTTGATGTATTTTTGGTGTGTGTGTGTGTGTGTGCATGTTGTGCCCTAGGTGCTCTCATGTCAGTCACACTTTGGGAAGTAATGAGAAATAGTATCCTTATAAATGTAAGTAGCATGTGTGCATGGAATAGAATGGAATCCTTCCCCTACACAAAGTGTGTGTGATGCATATCTCCTAGCTTAGATGCATGAAACTATGTGGATGCAAGTGATGCAATGGATCAACCCTAGATTAGGTGATATTAGTGATAAGATGTAATGTCATAGGACCCTTATTATGGTCTTATAACTTAATATTATAGGGATCTCAAGCTTAATTTCGTAACTAATCTTGATAAGGTCAACTGAGAAAATGATAAGGATGACCAACAACTAGAATTGACCCAAAACAAAGTGAAAGAAGTTGTGCATAGACAAGGGTGCCTAGATTTGGACAAGGGCACCTTGAGGCACCCCATTATAGGTTAGGGTGCCACAATTTAAGGCTAGAATGTTCGAAAGGTCATGAATGGGTTGATATGTATCGGGAAATATGTGGGAAAGATGAAATAAAAGATAAGAAAAAGGTGGCAAAAAGGTGGGATTAATTAGTACTTTGTGCACTTGAGAACCTTCTAAATAGTAGTATAAGATCAGGTTAAATATTATCTAATGTGAAATATTTGTGTCTACAATTCCTCATGAAATTATGAAACTTTTCATTTTTACTCCAAGGCCTGGTTTAGCCCCAAAGTGCTCCAAAATTAAGGATTTCCACAATATACCCCTAGCTTCTCCCGGTTGCCTACACATAATCTACTCATTGTGCTTTTATAAATCACAACAATCTAGTTTAACTACCTGACCAAGCCACCTAGTGAGTTGGTTTGAGCGCTCGAGTTGCATCCACTGGGTTCGTGGTTTGAATCCCCTATCCACCTTTTGTGTTGGGCTCTTTTTGTAGTGAAGTTGGAAAATCCCCATGCGGTGGGGAAATAGTGGGATTGTTGTTTTAAAAGGTAGGGCCAACCTATGATTTTGTGGCACATAGTCATGTATGCCCTTTTTTTGGACCTCATAAATCCTAGATGAGTTGTCCATGGTTAGTTCATTGTGCATTGTTTTAATGACATATGTGTTGGCCAGTTGTTTCACATGATGTAAGGGTTGAGCCTTCCACGCCACGTTGTGACAAGCCTATTATCTCCCATGCAATGTTGACTTGCCCTCATTGATATGGCTGATGATATAGGGGATAAGGTAGTCTGGTTTAACCACCTAATGCGCCAACTCATGCCTATTGCCTTTGGTTTGAACAAAGTACCAAGCTATGTGGATAATCCATCGAGTCATTGGGATATACTTCAGATCCACCGCATATTTTAAACCACTAGAACAATATGGTAAATAGTGTGATCAACTCGGTGGGGAGTTGATCACCCCACCAAGCTAGTAATATCTCACCTAAGCTTTGCAATGCATCAATATAGTCCTCCAATGTAAAATTTAACTCTCCAATACAATAATACCACATGGGAAATGTTAGCAAGATATATGGCATATATAATCAAAAATTTGATAATGGTAATATGAAATAGGTGACAAAGCTACCCGTCCCACAAAACAAAGGTGTCGAGTACCTAGCCAACAAAATAAGGGCCCGCTAAATTCTCATGTGTCGAAGATTGGAGGAAATCTAAACACAAAAATTAACCTTTTTCACCTTTTTCCAAATTCCATGTGTCAACATGTAACTCATCGATTGACCATCTTGGACTATTTTCAAACAAAATCTTTGACCCATGATAACTAACTCGCATCCAAATTGCATTCCCGGAGTTCTGCATACCATTGGAAAGGTCTCGAATGCTCTACAACATGCTCATGGTTAAGGGGGTTTTAGGAAAATTTTCACACTTAAAAATCCTTTAGAGAAATCCTCCCAACTAGGAATTATTTTAGACCACAATAAATTTTGTATCAACCCACAAAACATGTTGTCTTATCCTACATGCCACAATCACACACAAGAACTAAAACTAACGTTATAGGTTAATTAAATACAAGTAGTTGATTACCTAGTCACATAAATGATCGATAATAATACCCAATTAAAATAGTATTCAACGGATATGTTACAACGCTTTCAACTTTGCAAATAGTGTGAAGCATCAATCCCATTGTAATACCATGAAAAAAATGACCGAGATATTAACACTCATTCTATCATAGAAAGATAGTGTTAAAATTTCACTTTGTGATATGATCGCTTATAAAAATTATAATTCCATAAACACGATCAATATACTAGACATATAAATTTCCCACAATTAGGCTAGTGCCCACTATCCATATGAAACTATAAAAATATAGAAAAATTCACTATCCGAATAATTAGACCATCAATGCCCAAAAATAGATATATTCAATAAAAATGAATCCATGTGAAGTCGCCAATCCCATTGTAAATCCATAAAAAAACAATTGACTAGAAAATAACACCCATTCTATTACAGAAACTAGTGTTTAATTGATACTTGGTGATACAACCGATTACAACTACAAATATTCACTATCTTGAATAATTATACCATCAATGCCAAAAATAGCTATAGTCAAAATTTGAATCAATGTGAATCTTCCAATTCTATCCATACATATTGAACTGTAAAAGGATAGAAAACAAACTATATGCTTATAATGCACACATCAATTATAATTAAATCAAGTAGTTACAAATACATTCCCTAAAAACAAGGTTCATCATGGATGTGAAATTATCCTATATAAACACAATAGCTTTGTATATTACCTACAAAAATAAAAAAGGTGTCAATAGACTTCCATAATGACATTTAACAATAGTAACTTCAAAATGCATTCCAAAAATGAGACATTATTCACCACATGCCAGCTGAATCTTCATATTGTTGTTAAAAAAATAAAATGGTATACTATCATCCTTTAACATGTAAGAATTAAAAAAATGAATATTTTAAACCTATCTCCCAGAACCTCTTATAGGAGACCCCATTTTTCCAATTTCTATGAAATTAAAAACATGTGAATTTTCCTTTCAACATACACCGTAAGTCCACAAATTAATTTGAATATTTTTGGATTTTTTGAAAACATGCAAAAAAATCTATCCAACTCACATGAGCCTACATTCTCTGTATCAAAATGGAACAGAATCATTAGTGGTTTCACAATGGATAGCTTAAAGGTTGATTTAAAAACTGTCATTCTAAAATTTCGTTTACCTTGAATCCAACTTGTCTTATAATACATTGTATGGGTTTTTGGACAAATTTTCCTAAAGTTATCAACCCGATGCCCACTCAAGTGATGATGTGTGTGAAAATTCCTCACGTTGTCCTACTTCCTAGGTGACAAATCAAGTTTACCATGTCTCTCAAAATTAGCTACGAGATTGGAATTCAGATCATGTGTAAAATATATAACTTCTCATAGTGCACATGTACCTATCAAAGCAATGAACTACCTACACCAAATGAAGAAATCATTGTTAATTAGATTAAAATGGAAGCAAAATATCAAGCTAAAACCAACTCTGATACCAAACTTGATCCAAAAAACAAGTTATAATTTTCAAACTTTAACCATTCACAAGGATCTAGGAACTCAACATCAATTTTATGGTTCAATTACTAAAAACTAACTAATTCTTAAATTTATATGCACATTAGTCTAATTTCTAATCATAATATTGAAGTGTGCATACGTTTTAGACAATGTGGATTATGGATACTGAAATGAAATCTTCAATCCATTTTCCCATTTTAATTGATGAATACTTAATCAAATTAATAAAAAAATCCTTAACTGATTAAAAGATTCATAAAAAATTGAAATAAAAAATCCACAAAAAAAATTGATAATGGAGTTGACCCAGCAATTTATGTCTCTGGATTAACAAAAATGAATCCATCTATTAAAGTCCAAAGAAGTAAATTTACCCTTCCATAATGATAATAGACCTTTTTAATCTAAAAATGGGATGATTTCAAAGCTCATGGAACTTTGCAATTTACCGAAAAATTCTAAATTCCCTCTGCATTGTACCTACAGTGTCTTCACAATATGATCCCCTACATATGTCCACAAAAATCCTACAAAAGGATACTTTTAAATATTACATTTCTAGATTCCTCATGAAATTCTGAACACTTTACATTTTTACTCTAAGGCCTAGTTAGGCCCATAAGTACTCAAACTTAAAGATTTCCACAATTTGTCCCCGACTAGCTACACGTATTATGCTCACTTTGTGCTTTTATAAATTGTAGCGATCCCATTTATACGAGATGATCGAGACACCGGTGATTTGGTTGGAGCATTCATGATGCATCTGTTAGGTTCATGGTTCGAATCCCTTATCCACCTTTTGTGTCGGGCTCGCTTTATATAGAAGTGGGAAAATCCTAATGCATTGAGGAAACAATGGGATTGCTGTTTGAAAATGCAAGGCTGACCTATGATTTCATGGCACATAGCCACGTCCACCATTTTTGGGTCTCACAACTCCCGGTCGAGATGTTGTTTCACACTATTGAGCTATGCATGTTTGGTTCACTTTGTGCATTATTAAAATGGCATATGTGTGTGCACGATTATTTTTCTTGATTTAATGGCCGAGCTATCCACCGCCATGTTGTGGCGAGATTTCTATCTCCCATGTAATGTTGACCTACCCTCATTGATAGGGATGGCGATATATGAGATAAGGTAGGTTGGTTTCACCGCCCAATGCATCCAAGCCATGCCTATTGCGTTGGTTTAAACAAAGTGCCAAGATATGTGGATAATACACTAAGTCATTGGGATATCTTTGCGGATCCACTACACAGTTTAAACCACCTAAATAATATGGCAAATAATGTGATCAACTTGGTGGGGAGTTGATTACCCCATTGATCTAGTTATAGATCACATGAGCTCTGTAATACATCAATATAGTCTTGAAATGCACAATTCAACTCTCCAATACAATAATCCCACATGGGAAATGTTAGAGAGATATATGGCATATAAAATCAAAAACTTGATAATGGCAATATGAAATAGTCGGAAAGGCACCCCTCCTACAAAAGAGTGTGCCAAAGCTAGTTGAGGGTCCGCATGACCAAGAAAAAGTGAGGCCCACAAAATTGTTGTGTGTCGAAGACTAGAGGTGATCTAAACATAAAATTTAACATTTTTTACCTCTTTTCCAAATGCCATGTCTCAATGTGTAACCCGCTAATTGACCATCTTGGACCGTTTTTAAACCAAATCTTTGACCTGCGATAAATTCCTGCATCTAGAATCCATTCCTTGAGTTCGAATACCTTCGAGAAAGGTCTCGAAATGCTATACAACATGGTTAGATTTTAGGGAGGTTTAAAAATTTCCATGACTAAAAATCCTCAGAACAATTTTTGAGCCAAGATGGTACATATGCTATGTCACGATCTTCCCATCTGTCATCTATCTTATCTTCCATTCTAACTAACTTTATACCTATCATTTTCTAATTCTTCTAACTATTCCTTCGAGACATGGTTATCACAATAACTCATTTATTCCCTCCCTCCCTTACTTCTTCCATTTGAGGCACAAGCCATAACTCATTTTTTTGCTTCAAACAATGGCCAACCAAGCCAAGTTATAATCCCTTCCTCCCATGAGTTTTATTGCATGGGATGTATTAAGAAAAGCATATCTTGTTTTCACGATCACCTTGTCTTCTATCATTATCATTCTTCTCTTATTTTTGATCGTCAATTGAAATCTTTTATCACCCCATCGAAACTCAAGGGGGCATCATCCATCCTAATAATTTTTCTTCTACTCCTTCCAATTGTCTAAAATTGTATACTATCATTGAAATGGCATCACTTGTGTGCCATACCACATCAAAGAGGGTGAAATGTAGACACCTAAATCTCAATACATAATTTTAATACTAAAATTACACTATTTATCCTCTTTCCCATCTTTTTACTATAATTAGTTTTTTCCCACTAATTAGCTATCATTCCCCTCCATTTCATTCAATTAGTGAGACTTCATTAATTAAGTATCTTCATACCACATCCTAGATGCCAATTAACATTATTTCGTTAGTTAAAATGTTGTATTAATTAGTTAATTAAAAAAATTTAGTTAATTCATCCTTGTAATCTCATATTTAACTAATAAACCTTATTATTAGTTAAATCCCCTTTCAAACCCTTTAATTTCTACTAATTTCCTTCTAAATCATCTCAAAATGGCTTCTTAAGTTTATCCTTGTCTATTAATTAATCCTCGTTGATTAATTAAATCACCCAACTCCCACAATTTTCTAATCTTTAATTAATCTATTCTAATCATACTTATTCTTTTCTAATTCTACATTCCTTTTATCCCACATTGACTAGGTTGCGATCTTTTCTCAAAATGGAAAGTCTGTATAAGAATCCTAGTATCATACTAGAATTTGTACACCATGTCCTTGAAATACATTTGCACTTGATAAGAGAATTTTCATGTTATTGGAAAGCTTTGTTCAAACCCCCTTTCTACTTGGCCAAGAGTAGTAAGAGAAGAACCAAAAATGGAAATCAAGCCATATTGGTGAGATCTCTTCCTCTTCCTTGGAGAAATTCCTTGATCATGCATGGTTGCATTTAGTTCACAAAGGAAATACCTATAATCTAAAAGCACATCCAACAATCAAAGGAGGTTTGCATTTGATGTTTTATTTAATGTTTTATAGATAATTAGATAAACTTAACTTTAAGATTTATCAAGATATTTTTGTTTACATTAGAATAATCTAGAATCTACTTGGTGTTAGGTTCATTCCATGAATTATTCATAATCTAATACATATATACATCTACCTTAAACCGAATTGATTTTAATTATCATTAAGATGCCTAAAATAGCTAAATTAACCACTCAAGAGGTTAAGTGGATCGAAACTAACATGTTAACTCCACTATAAAAAAATTATTTTACCGATCAAAAGTGGCCCATCTTAAATTAAATAAAGATGCTAGGATTAAATAATCTCCAACCATAAGATCTAGGGATTTTTTGAATCCCTAATTCCCCAAGGATTTACATTTTCTTCTCTATTTATTTTTTAATATGTGCATGAGTGCATGCACACACACACGCGTGCATGCGTAATGCGCGTGCACGTGCATATTATGTTATACCATTTTCATTTGTGTTTCCTTATTTTTATTTGCAGATCTTGGATTGAGAGATATAAAATATGATTAATGCTCGTGCCCATAAATATAAGTGGGTTAAGACTATAATAATAACCTAATTTTTGGGTCCGTCCACGCAAAATAATGAGGATGTGAGTTTACAAGCCACACGGGGGCAGCATGAAAGAGGAGAGGATTACACGGGGTTGTGGCGATTACTCCTTGGCGAGGGATACATAGGGAGTATTTTTGTTCCCGTAGGATATGCGGTAGGGACAAGTGCCAAAGTTTAAAGATTTACTATAGACGCTTACTGGGACCACATACAAGTCTATGAAACTTGTCTTATGTCACTTTGCACAACCATATCCATAAAATTACATGTATTCCTTTCTATTGTTTAAGAAGGGGATTTAGTTAAGAAGAGGGAGAGTCTATTATTGCCTCATTTCCCTTAAAAGGATAATCCCATCCATACCATGTTAGTATCCCTATGGGAAAGATAGGTACCATGTAATGATTATCATCATTACGTCCTCACTACCCTTCCCATAGCCATCCTAAATTGGCACAAAGAAGGATATTAGTGAGATATCCATAAGTTTCTGTAAGTCTACCTTGATGATTAGATAGTATATGGACTAGTGAAAGACCATTATAACAATTTGAGACTGATGTTTGAGAGATGTATGCAGTTGAGGATATCCCTTAACATTAAGAAATGTGTTTTTTCTAATCCATTTGGAACCCTAATGGGGCATATTATATGTAAGGAAGGTTTACTGGTGGATCTTGCCAAATTTTTTGTTATTGTGGGATTGGGGGAGCCTACCAAGCCCAGTGCGGTGCGTAGATACCTTGGGCATATGGGATACTACCAAAATTTTATCAAAGGGTATGCCAAAATCTCCGCACCATTGGAAAAGTTACTAAATGAAAAGAGTGCCTTTCACTGGGGAGAGGCACAACAGACGATGTTTGAAACTTTGAAGGATAGACTTGTCACTGCGCCCATACTATGATTTCCTTCTTGGGATAAACCTTTCCACGTGCATGTTGATGCTTTAAGGATGGAAATTGAAGAAGTATTAGAAAAATCTACGAAGGAATTGTTGACCATCCCTTGTGTTTTTTTAGTATGAAGTTAACACCAACAGATAAGAACTACACCACTAATGAGTGTGAAGCATTGTTAATTATATACAAGATGCATAAGTTCGGAAGTATCTACTATCAACACACTTCATATTTTACATAGATCACATGGCATTGAAGTACTTAGTGAATAAGATTGTTTTTCAAGGGTGCATATGTCGGTGGGTATTTTTGTTTCAGGAGTTTGAGTTTATAGTTGTGAAACCAGGAAAGAGTAACTTAGGGCCTAACCATTTCTCAAGAATTGACTCGGCGAGGATGTGTAGAGCATTGAGGATGTTATGCCAGATGCATAATTGTTTAGGTTGTAGTGTGCACCCTCTGACTTAGAAGATATTACTATGTTTCTCAAAATCGGTATGGCACTAGAAGGAATGAATACATTGGAAAGAAAATAATTAGCCATATATGGGTTTCCTACATGATAATCAGTAGAGACTTATGAAATCTAGGCCGTGATGAGGTTTTGTGTTGGTGTGTGTTTGAACACGAGCATGTTTCAATCATGGAAGAAGCACATGGTAGGATTACATGAGGGAACTATGCAGAGAATGCTACAACGCTGAATATTCTACTTGGAGGGATTTGGTGGGAAAGCATCTACCAGATTGCATTGAGTTTTTAAATGCTCGACCATTCTTTGGTGCTTTGGAAAACCAGGGAAAAGAGATAAAATTCCCTTGAGACCTATAGCCAACACAAAACCATTTTAGAAATGGGAAATTGATTTTTAGGACCAATTTCACCTGTCGTGTGAAGGATTGGTTCACGATATATCATTACTTACACTCGATTACTTAAGAAGGTCGGTGGAGGCGGTGGGCTACTGAGGGATTTTATAGCAGCAAAAAATACTAGATTCTTATGGGAGAACATAATTAACATGTATGGATGTATTTTAATCTTGACAACCGATAGGGGTACACATTTTTTGAATGAAACAGTCAGGATTTTTTTGGCAGAGTTCATGGTGGCCCATCATAAGACCACCCCTTATCACCCACAAGCTAATGGAACTATTGAGGCATTTAGCAAAATTCTTAGTCATGCGTGAACTAAAATTTTCAATGTGGGAAGAAAAGATTGGTATGACAAGGTATTAGTCATTATATGGGCATATAGGATAACCTAGAAGAGATTGAACAAGGCCGGGCGTTTTAATTGGTGTTTGGCATGGAGGCAATTTTATCGGTTGAATTTATGCTACCATCGTTGTGTATTACGCATGTAGGAGGTTTCGCTGATGAACAAGAAATTCAAGAGCACATGGAGAAGTTAATGTAGCTGGATGAAAGGTGATCACTTGCTAGATGGATTCAGAAGACTGAAAAGGCACAACAAAAAGCATGGCATGATTGCCATATTAAAAACAAACAATTCAAGGTTGGGTAGATGGTTTGTTATATGATTCATAGTTTTTGCGCCATCCTGGGAAATTGAAATTCCATTTCTTAGGGAAATATATCATCTCATACATCCTTGATTTAGGTGCTTTCCAATTACAAGTGCTTGATGGAACACGTTACCAGGCCATTTCAATGGGAGTAGGTTGAATCCCTACTATAAATAAGTCTTCCTTGTGTTTATAAATAAGGCATTATTACAATTTAGTTAGGATTTACTTGTTATGCATTTCTTTTCCCTATGTTTCCATTTCTCGTTTCTTGTTCCTTTCTCTTTTTGTTGTTGTTCTGTGTTCCTTGTGCACTAGTAGCCACTTATTATTTTTAAAAGGTTGTGTATGTGTAGAGGACTACACATATAGTTTTGTGTGGCATGGAGTAATGAAAAGTAAAATGGAAGCTAGTAGTGGAAGTTTTATTTCGATGGCTTGGATTGAAGGATGAAAAGTGCAAAGTGTAGAAGAATGCACATAGAAAAGGTGGACATAAGGAATTTTGTGTCAGGAAATATTTACGAAGACCACGTACAAAGGATGAAAAGTGCAAGAACAACATGAGGTAGGTGAGGGAAAAAATAAAGTTAAGGACAGAAGAAGTACCTTTAGCGCTACAAGAGTGCGCGAGGATATTTTGTCGAAGGATTTTTATGCATCAGAAGGTTGTAAGGATTTTTCACGTAGGATTTAGTGTGGGGGTAAGAGCCCTTAAGGTTGGATTTGGTGGAAGAAGTCATCTTTATTACAAAAGTACATTGGTAGTTGGAATATCATTTATTGCGGGAGAGAAGAAAAAGCTATAAATATAAGGTCAAAATACATTATTATTACCTTGCATTTGTGATAAAGAAGAGCTCTTGCGAACTAGGGCATCCACGAAGAAGATTTGTGTGAAGGAAAAATTGTGAGAATATGAGTGTGGGACTAATGTGATTTTCGAACTAGAGTGGATAAAGTACACATGTGTAGGGTGGAAGGTTTCAGATGAGAGCATGTCATCTTGTGGAAGGATTGTGTAGATTAGGGTTACGCAACTACGACATAGGAATAAAGTGATTTTTGTGAAGATAAGCCACAAATTTGAGTAGATCAAGGAAGAGGAGAAAGGAAGAGGTTGTTTTAAGTAACTCGACAAGAAAATTTAACCAAGGAAGGAAACCATTTGACCAAAGAAGGGAAAGGGAAAAGGAAATAGACTTCGACACAAGCTTCAATGAGGAGTGGTATGCGAAGATGCAATACCCAAATGGTGTGTTGCTTGGAAAGGAATGGGTATTCCATCAAAGGAAGATGGAAGTGAGCGATTACAACCATTGCACAAGCACCATTGAGAAAGAGATGACATTGGAACTATTTTTCCCGATAGATAAAAGGACACTAGAAGGGATGCCAATCTACAGTGATGAAGTGAAGGTAAAATTGGAGAAGGTTGGGTTGCTACAACTTTATGAGTTTCCCTACTTTGGAAAACCTGACCGATATTCTAATCGTTGATGTTATGCATGCATGAGGACCAATTTTAATTCGCAGGCGAAGGATGCACATAACCCCGAAATAATATCAAGTTTACCGGCCTTATGCAGAAGAAGGAAGCTGCTAGATCATGACTTGGAGGACAGGGGAAGCCATTAAGGAGACACTCCAGGCTTATGATTATAAAAACTTCTCTCGTTATTTTGATATCTCGATATCTCGACCCGATGATGAGGATGGCTGCATGCTTGGTATCCAAGATGAATGGGCAAGAGAGGTGAAAACAGATAAACAAGGATTAGTTGAATGTGTGTTGAAATATTTCAGAAGGAACCATCTATAACTTTTCTACCTTCATTGTAGAAGAAATCATCAGTGTCACACATGAAGGAGAAAATATCATGTTTGGCAATGTCCTCCCCATAATTTTCTCAGAAATTGGAGTTCCCAATGGGCTAGAGAAGTTTGTATGGGAATATCCAGATGAAGATCCTTCCCCACAAATATATTTAAAAAATACACTTGTGACACCATGACGACTTCCCACAAGGCACACCTGGAGAAATGGTACAAGAGGATGCACGACACGTTTAGGGATGAATGGAGGATACCCAAAAATTTCCAACACTAGTGTAAGGAGAGGCTAAGTTTACTATTTACCAACACTTTTGCATTGGTAGATTCACATTGATAGATGGGACCAAGAGCCCATGGTGTAAACTACCTTTCTCATTCACCATGTAATATTTCCAAGCAAGGGTCAATCGCTTCAAGGAGGCCAAAATACTAAGGTTCAACCTCAGTGAGGTGGACCAAGACTACCATGAGATACGAAGAAAGCTATTATACCCCAAGAAGTGCACTTATGTGGAGAAGTATGTCTCCCATAAGGTGCACATGAAAAAACCTATAAGGCGCCAATTGTTGAATGGACCACAATGAGGGTATACTTGTGCATCAGACCCAACTAGGAGAAGGGAACCTACTTGAATAATGATGTCTCCATCCTAGAAGACCCCAACAAGAGGAAGAAGGTCGCGCCAAGGAAGAGGGAAAGAGAAGAGGTGCAAGAGAAGAATGCACCAAGTGTGCAAACAACACAATATGTGGGCACATAGGAGTCAAGTGCAAACACAAGCACATATGCATAGAGGAAGAAGTCCCCCATTAAGGAAAAGGAAAAATCACCTGAGGAAGAGGTGCCAAAGAAAGAAGAGCCTCCTACATAAGAAGAATCACCAAGGAAGGAGTCGCCTACTAAAGAAGAAGAGAAGGAAGAGTCTCCTATACTAGAATCACCAATTAGGAAGAGGCAGAAGGTAGTGGAGAAGGTAGAATCAGAAGGAACAGAGAGCCTGGAGGCCTACAAAGGTGAGAGAGATGATGACGAGCATGAAGAGGCTCAGGACCATCCTGTGTATGATGTGCATGACTCTGAGGATGAGGGAAATGAAGAAAAGGATGGGGAAGAGGAAGGTGCTCAAGGAAAAGGGGAGAGTGAGGAAGTGAATACAAAGGATCAAAGGACCCCAAGCCTCACCAAGGAGCAAATAGAAGAAGCCACGAAAGAGAAGTAGATGGAATAATAAATGATTTAGTGGAGTAGGAGGTGGATTGCAAGGTGAAGAAATTCTCAAGGAGATAGAACAGGAAAGCATAGGAAAAGAGTTAGGTAGCATGGGCATAGATCCCATCTTAACGGTAACCTTTCCAAAGGTAGTGTGCATAGGAGGAAAGAGTGTGGTAGGAATGAAATAGTAGGGAATGAGTTATATCAATGATCCAAATAAGGTACTCGCATGTGCTTCCAAAGTATTGTGCCTACAGACCAAATCCTTACATGGTCTTCATTCAAAGAAGAAGGCATGTACCCACGAATGAGGAAGATGTTATCTTGGGATTTTAAGTCCCATGTTGATGATCCCAAGTTCAAAGTCATCCAAAGAGCACTTTGATTAAGATACTGTGAGAGAATAAGGGAGTGAACCCCAGATTAATGCTCAACGATTATCCATTGAGCAAGTATGTAACACCACTGAACAAGGTATTGGTTGAGGTTGAGGAGACTCTTGGGAAGGAATTACATGGTAAGGTTCCTAGGGAAGAACTGGAGAAGAAGAAGGAGCAACTCATTGAGAAAATTGATGATACGAAGCATGAGGAGTTGATCAGCTCATAGTTAAGGCATGAACTAAGGGAGGAGAAGGCAAAGGTGTGCAAGGTGTACAAGAAGATTGAAATGATTATGGAAGCTATCACTTAGAAACACCCAGACCTAACACTTCACGAGAATAAATACAAGTCAATCTTGCAATTCTTGGAAGTCTTAACTGCATCCTTACCATGGAGATATGGTGGCTCGCCCTAGAATAAATAGAAGAGGCATTGGTGCGCCAGAAGGAGGAAGAGAAGTAGAAGATTGGGAGATAATTCCATGACATTTTGAGCTTTTTGCCAATGTATGAAGCATTTGCACAGAGATGGATGAGGCAGTGTATGATAACTTTGCTGATAGAGACAGGGTAACAAGCATACTAGTCACTACATATGATGCGGTTCTGAAGGAATATCAAGAGAAGAATAAAGGAAACATGGTGGAGAGGGATAAGATCCTAGCCAAGGTAGAAAAGAAGATGGAAGTGATCAACTAAAAAGCAACTTAAGGAACTATATCCACAAATCACCTAAAAATGGATGCACTAGACAACCTTAGCAAGTAGCTAGAAGGGATTGTAGATATATTGAATGCTAAGGGTGATGAACTAAGTTTTGAGGAGGTAAGTGCTCTAGTGGGTGACCTACTTCAATAGGCATAGGGTGAAGTAGATGTCTAGGAAAATATCGAGGCAACAATAAGGAAGGAGTTCCCACTCCTCTTGTAGTAGTAGAAAGATCTTTGATTCTTTCATTTCTTCTATTCTTCATTCTTCCATTCTTTACTTCTTCATTCAATTTTTATGGGTTCCACCATTTATTATTCTTTAAAGGAGCAGTATGTTTCTGAGGATGGAGAACAAGCTTAGTGTGGGGTGATGTTGGGCCTCAAAATATTGGCTAAGTGTGAAATGGTGCGTGAGCGCACAAGGAGAAATGCGTAAGAAAATGGATTAAGAAGGGTTTAGGAGAAACCAGGGTGCACACGCAAGGCAATACACATGGTCTAAGGACTTATCCATATTTAGTGTTCTGAAGGCACTTGAGGAAAAGCATGACACGACTAGGCATGCCGAGTGGATAAGGTGTCGACTGTAAGACTTGCTTTGTCAAAGAAATAATATTCCACGCATGGAATATTCTTAGAAGACATCATTGTAGAAAGTGGAGAGCTATTAACAGAATAATCATGCACCATTGAATCATCACATGGAAACTTGGCATCCGATCTACTCCCGAGAAAATGCATGGAAGTGGGTGTCGGTATAATGCGAGAGATATGCTTTGAATTAAAGAAGACGTAGATGAAAGACATATAGTATGAGGAAAGTGAAGCTCTATAGAACATATTAGGCCCTAAGAGTTGGGGTTATAATTAGAGGACTGTAGGAATGTTATCATGTCTAAGGGATGGAGTGCAGTAAAATTTTTGTAATAAAGAAATCATAGCTAAGACATCTAATATATGGGTTAAATCCTTTTCTTGATACATTTTCTCGATATAAACCTTTTGAATGTAATGTGGTTGTTGAGACTACGATCAATATAAATATATGGCTCTGTTCTGAATATCTGGTTCGGGGAGTGAACCTAGTGTTATTTCCTTATATTTTTAGGTAGATCGGTTCTTTGTATTTCATGCCATGATGTTTCTCTTGTTATTAAATGTTTGGGTATAAGGACATGATAGCTCATGCTTTGTCTTTGTTACATGAATATTCACTTCTCTGTAACTAATCCTCTAACAATCACAAGACTTTCTCACAATGCTCAAATTCCTAGTAGTTTTACATGTAAGATCTTTTTCTCTACAAAGTTAATTTTTCACGTGGAGTTAAAAAGAGATCATATGAGAAAGTATATTTTGCTAAATTAAAGTATTTGAAGGAAGTGTTGAAAATTATGAGGATGTAGAATAACAAGTTGTTGAGAACACCCTTTCTAGTTGGTTGAAAGCTCTATGTTGAGCCATGTCCAAAGAAATGGGACAAGCTAGAGGACATGGCTTAAGTACCCTATCTTAGTACAATGGGAATTTTGATGTATGCAACGGTCTATATAAGACGAAATATTATACATGTAATAGGATTAGTTAGTACATATATGGGGAAACTAGTGCAATAGTATTAGTATATAGTAAATCACATTTTTAAATATTTGTAGGGAACTACTGAGAATGTTATTTTCTATCAAGGGAAGGCCATTATTACAAGAAAATATTTGATTATATATGGTTTTTGTATTCTGGTTTGGGTGGTGACCTTGATATAGTAATATCCACCAATGGTAACATTTTCAACTTATTTGATGGAGTGATAATTTCGATGAAAAATATCAATCAACTGTTATTTTTTCCGGGAGATAGGAAAATACATGACAACAACAGATGCCTACAAGGAAGCAATATGGCTTAAAATGCTATGTGTCTTAATTGGGTTCATACAAAAAGTAATACATATAAGATATGGTTTTTAGATTGCAAATTTTTTGGTAAATAACCTTGAGTATCACACTTGAAAAAACATATTAATGTGCAATATCATTTTTAGAGAAATGGTAGAAGATAAGATGGTGATGCTAGAAAAAGTTGAGACAAATGTAAATGTGGAAGATTTGTTGACTAGAGTAATGAGTTTTGATAATTTTTCTTGATGCAACAATGTAATGAGTTTAATAGCTTACAACTACTAAGGAATGCATTTGTGTTCTTCTTTATAGAGTAGGAAATGAGGGGAAATTGTTTTATTATCTACCTATGGAGTAAGTATGCGAGGAATTAGGATATTTTAGGAACTTTGATTTAAATCAAGGACTATTCCTAATAATAGTGAAGTTAATTTATCTTTGTAATGCAGTTCTTTGTAAAAGCAATGGCTATACTTTAAAGTATTTTTATAATACTTCAAATTGATTTCAAGAAAAATTTATTATACGATTTTTTTTTTATAAAATTACATGCTCTCATTGTGAGAGGTATGTTGAAAAGACATAATTATCATACACATAAAAATGGATGTTAGTTATTGTGTTCACAAGATTTTTCAAGTTAATACAAGGCTCAAGTTGTTTTGCGGTTTTCTACCTGAAAGCATTTTTCTTAAATAAATATTATTTCAATATTATTTGTATTTTTAGTTTATTTCAGATTTACTTACTTATGTGGTTTTGGTTTAGGTTATTGCTTGCATGTTTTCCAAAAATTCCAACACATATAATGTTGTTGTTAAAGGGAAATCTTGTCAAATTGATCGAAACAACCCAATGTACTATGAGTGAATTGCATTGATTAGAGGGTAATAATAAGAACATGCAAAATCCATTTCAACTACTTGAATGAAGTTAACACAAATTCCTAGAGATTTTATCATAGGTAAAATGAAAGGTTATTCAAAATAATCATAGGATTTTCCAAAATCAATCTCGGTGAACAATGTTCATTGATTAGATCATTGCACCCACAACATGACTTCTTGTATTGTAATTATGTTATCAATAGTAAAATTTATTAAATAAATTTGATTTTTGTCGGACCGATAATTAAAGGTGAGATATCACATGATTTCTAGCACAAGGGAATTGGCTATAATTTTAAAAAGGAAATTAATTTGGGTAATTAGACACTAGTTGCATATAATTCTAAGACACAATAGAAGTAAGAAGAAGAGTGTAAGCAAGGGTTGGAGTAGTGATAGAAATAGAAGTGGGGATAGATGTACGAACATTAAGTTCAACTAGCTTGGTGGCCTCCTCACGAGCGGCGAATAAAATCATATCTAGATCTCGAGGATGTGTAGTAAGATGCTCATTGAGATCTTGAAGGTGAACTTTAGTAAATTATCCATAAGATTAGGCCATGATAAAAGAATAGGAGTATATTATTTGATGTATGGGTTAACCAAATGATTTAACAAATATTGAAATTTGTAAAACCATAATTATAGAGTCATGACACAATTAAAAACCATGAATTATAGATCGACACAATGACTAAGAAAATGGAAATTTTCAACCTAAGTGCAAGAGATGGAATAAGAGACTTAGTTGATTTTTAAAAATACTAAAGATGTATTGATCTAGAGAACTTATAAAATAGGAGGGTAGAATGTCATAACTGAACCAACTAAATTGTAGAACTTTCGAAATGTCAAGACTAGGGCACTGGACTAGGTCGGGGGCACACAGGCCTTGTAGATCACTTTTTGGTTCCCATGACTAAAAAAAAACCTCAAAAATAGATTTTCGTTGTTTCATTAGATGTTCACCAACCTTTGTTGTTGATCGCCTATGTGTCACAATATGTCCACATAATTCACTTGTAACTTGCAAAGAGAAAGGGAACTTGCAAACCCCAAAAACATCAAATCCTAAAAATAAAAAGATGCAAATGTGGAGTAAGACTAACCCCGACGGTCACATGAAAAAGTGAATGTATGACCGAGCATTGTACTAAATTTTAGACTCTGTGTATTTCTCATGTGTGTGTGCAAGAATCGTGCTGTAGGTGGCTCTTGTGTATGATGCATTTGATAGCGAGAAATTATCTAGATGGAGAAATGTAAGTAGATGTGTGGATGGAAAAATTGACTTTCACTCTTACGAATTTTATGCAAAAGAATGCAATCCATTATCCCTTAAATAATAGCTACATGGATGCTTTGATGTTGTTGAAGTTCCTGTACACGCAACCTTAGGTTATAGTAATAGATTCTTAGAAATTGGTCCTTTGTTATGGTCACATATATTTGTATTTATATGATTCCCTTGTTTGAATTTCATAATTAACATCTAAAAAGATGAAAACCTAGAAAATAAGATGCCTAAAAGATAAAAGAGGCCCAAAGGGTGAGTAACATACAAATACGCTAGGGGATCCCGGAAGGAACGAGGGTGCACAGCCGGTGTCCAGAGCTAAAAATGATAAAGTAGTGAAAATCGGACTAAGCGGTGACATGTTAAATACCACAAAGAAAGTAAGAAAGAAAAGAAAGAGGCCAAAGATAGATGTCAATTACTAGTTTTCTCTCTTAGGAATCATATGAATAATGGTATTTGACTAGGACCTATAAATGTACCTAAAGTCCATGATTTAGTGTCTACAATTATACAAAACAAGTTATATGGAATAGTGAAGGGGACCTCACATGAAATTTTTTTATTTTATGTTTCTCTCGTAGATGAATGTTATAGAAAGATATATATATATATATATATATCTCACAAAATGTGTAAGACATTTAATTCAATCTTTGAGAACTATTCTAATAAAAGGATAAAGGTTTTCCTCGGATGCAACGAAGGAGAGTATAGTTCAAAGGAATTTAATGAATTATGAGAAAATATGGAATAATTACGTAAAACACAATTATTTATACTCCACATCATATTTGGAGTGACATTTTGAATGAACATAATGATGATGGATAAGGCCACAGTATGTTAGGTGGTTCTAGATTTTATTATAAGTTTTATGTTCAAGTAGTGGCTCTTGCATGTTTTTAGATAATATATAGCCTACACGGTGATGCTCAATAATACCACATATGAATATTGGATGAAAAAGAAACCATTTGTTGAACACAGGGGATAATTTTAGCGGCGAATATTCGTAATATGGTGAAAATTTCATTTTAGGAAAATTTGAAAAGGTGAATTATTCGGAGTGGGTCGGTGTCCTGTTCGCCTAAAATATATAGTATATTTTTTTTGGGGGGTCGGCTTCGCCTTCATTTGAAAACATCTCCTATAAAAACCTAGCTGATTCACCGGGTAGTATACCTCAAGTAGCTTACCAAATTACCAATACTATGAAATTTGAACTCGCATACCCTTAAGCACCAGAGATTCAGATTACTATTAGCCTGTGATTGTTGACGCGCGACAAATGCAGTGTTGACGCATGACAAGGGCATTGTTGACACACGACAAGAGCTGTACTGACGTGCGACAGAGGAAGTGTTGACGCATGACTTGGGCAAAGAAGTTGATGCGTGACAAGGGCAGTGTTGATGCGCGACAGTATATTCAGACAGTGGACGCGTGACAGGAAATGGGTTGTTGACGCGTGACAAGTGTAGAGTTGACATGTGAAAAAGACCTCGAGCGAGGGATGCGTGACAAAACCTCGATTACCTTTGGACAGAGTCGCTACTTGGTTCTTTTGCTAACGTAGGACTCTTTTCAGAATAATGGAAGGTGCCAGCTCAAAGAATACGAATAACCTAAAAGTAAGTAAGAAATATCAGAAATCACTCTTCAAGTATTTTGGAAACTCTGCGGATACAGATATTGTAAATACCAATCATATAGATGCCACCACAAAGAAATCAGAATACTGACTGTGTGGAAGGTATTATTGAGGTGGACATGCATTCTGCACAGTATCAAAGTCAAACAAATGAAACCTACGATAATATGCCAGATCTTGAAGATATTGTTCCTGTCGGGTGCAACTAGAAGTGCAGCTAGATATCACAGATACAAACACTCAGTAAAATGGAAGATAGAAATCAAAATAAATCTCTGGTCCAAGAAAGAGGAAACTAGGTGATTGTGATATTGCTCAAAATTCTACTCAAAAAAGTAAAGCATTGAAAACAAACAAGAATATGTGGACCATTGGCAGGACATACAAGTTTGATTGGGCAGCTAAATTTCCGTTTATTGAACCTGTACAATCATCTAATTTTGAAGAGATCCCATCTGAATGTACATGTACAATATGTACGTGGAAATTAGGAAAGCAACAAAAATGCAACTGAAGCTGGACACTATAGAAAAACAGTGTGGAAAACAATATTTAAGCGTAAGCAGGCGGATGGCTAGAAAATCAAAACACATAGGTGGAAAACTGAAAAAGAATGCATGCATGTTAGATATGCAGCGAGAATATGAGGTAGAGCAGAAAAAACACAGACATCTATTGGAAAAGGGAGGAACGATCACATCGCATATTGGTAAGATGAAAGAAACAAATCTACATGCAAAATTCATACAATTCTCTACTCTTTTTCAAATACTAAAAAAAGGAAGAGCGATTTCGGATTTCCTCGATTTCAAAGTTTTGTATCAATTTAACGGAATGCTGAATGTACCTCAGTCTCATTGGTCTGAAAGTAGTGGATGGGAAATGGAAAAATGCCTCTCGATGATAGAGAAGGAAGATTTGAAAGAGAATGTAAAAAAAGCAAACTTTATCTCTCTTTCAATTGATGAAGTGACAACAATCGACAACACCGCATGGGTATGTATCCACGTCTATACTTTAGAAAATCATATAAGGACACCTCATCTGTTGGGTGTTATGAAAATGGTTGAAAACTGCAATGCCGAAAACCTATATAAAATAGTTGTTTCTCATTTGAAAGATGTTACTTGGAATGACTAATTATGAAATTGCTACAAAGTTGGTATGCATTAGAGCAGATGGTGCATCTGTCATGCAGGGTCACCAAATAGGGCTCTGTGTTAGATTACAAACAACAGTGGCCCATATATGCTACCAATTCACTGTATGGCTCACAGAATGAATTTAGCGTATAAAATGGTAAGCAACCACGAAAATGTTGCTAAATTAGAAGACCTTATAAGAGAACTTCATGCCTATATGTCAAACAACCCAAAGTGATTTCTCGAGTTCCAAAAATTTGCAATTGGAATTACAGATGGTGAAAAACTTCTGAAGGATGTGGAGACTAGATGGATTTCTTTGTATGAACCTGCATGCAGAGTTCGTGAGGAGTATCCTTCATTGGTTGGTTTCATGCACAAATATTGTCATGAAGTTGATAGTGCAAGGGACTTGTTGTTCCGTTTAACTGATTTGGAGACATTGCTTACATTGGTTGGTATTCTTCCAATGTTAAAGGAGATCAATACATTGATGAAGCATGCACAGGGAAGATTAATCTATATTGTGGATTTTATACGGATGAGAAAAATGGTATGTCAAAGTCTTGATATATTGTACTATTCCCAGGATAGTTTTGATGCACCTGTTTTTGAAAATTGGAAAGATTTATTAGATCTTAAAAATCCTAACACCTTTTTGAGATTTAATATCCACGATCACCTCTGCATCACTGTAAATGGGAGGGAAATACCAATGCACATTTTGTAAAAACGTCAAGATATTACAGGATTGGAACGAGAAGATGTTCCCATGACATATAATTTGTTTGAGTCTGTTATAGTTGAAACAAGAATAAAGCTTAAAAAAATTTCAGAAACCTTGTCATTAGAAATTAGGAACGTTTAGTAAAGATAAAATTCTGAAGTGAAGGGTGTGATGAATCCTAATTTTTGGAATACTAACGGTGGCCGTGTAGACTTTGTCGAAAAGCATTTCCATAAATCAATGGGTACAATAATGGAATAATTTACAAAGACGTCGAGCTCAAGGGTATGGAAATCAAAGGTATCTTGAATGTCGATTTATTAAAGTTTCATCAACAAATTTTGCAACAACAATGAGGAACCAATATAAGAATTTAGATCAACCTTAAAAAGTGGTGCTATTACAAGGTCAGTGGCGAGGAATCTATCAAAGTTCTATCTTACAAGAGGATATCGGTGAATATTTCAAATTATATGAGTTATGCTAAACAATGATTTTGGGGTTTGTGGAGGATGAAAGGGTTTTCAGTGCATTGTCATTTATAAAATCAAAATTGAGAAACAGGTTGGATAAAAATCTAGAAAGTTGCATGAGGTGTTATGTTTCTCGATACTCCATCGAAACCTTTCCGTTCGACAGAGCAATTGTGCACTGGAATTCCCTTTGCGAAAGAAGAGGTGTGAATAATACAGCTACAAGTACAAATATTCCCAACCTTGAGAGTGTAATTGGCTCTTCGTCACATTCTACAGAAGACAACATCGAGTTTGATGAAGCTATTGATAATGGATTGTTTCAACTTTAAATAGGTATATTCTTTATCTATCTTTTATCTGTATCATTAAAGATGTTACAGTCTATATACTAAAAATGTCGTGCAATTCACCCATCTATCTACTAATCCATTTCTCGTTTTGGGTTTTTTTAAAACACAGATCTAGCTCATTACCAACTGGCAGTGATGATTTCAACTTTAAGGAGGTATCTTTTTCCCCTTAATCTTATTGTTTGTTACTATTCATTTTTTTCAGCTCTGGTTATCATTAAAGATGTTACAGGTCTATGTATTTACATTTAGTTAAATACAATCTTTTTATTTTTTGAAAACGTGGGTTGACATCCATTCGAGGAAGCTGTTACTTCTCGGGACTGACAATGTCAGGCAACTCACCCATCTATCTACTAATCCATTTTTTGTGTTGAATTTTTTTAAGACAAAGATCTAGCACATTACCGGTGATGATTTCAATTTTAAATAGGTATCTTCTTCAACATAATCTTATTGTTTGTTACTTTACATTTTTTCAGCTCTTGTTATCATTAAAGATGTTACAGGTCTAATTCTATATATTTACATTTATTTAAAGATATTGTTGGTCTATATATTTAAAGATGTTGCTGGCACTTCTCAGGACTGACAATGTCAGGCAACTCACCCCTGTATCTACAATGTCAGGTAAAACAAAGATCTAGCACGTTACCGTTGATGATTTCACAGCAATCTAATATGCAAGAGGTAAGCTAAACCCTATCATATTTGTAATTATGTTTAATTTCTTACCAGTGATGATTCTTTCTTGATTTCTTAAAATTATATTTAATTTATTTTTTATATGTGCAAAATCCTTTGATATATTTTTTTAACTGTGGGATAAACAATACATTATACAATTTTAAATATAAGTCCACATAAAATTCCTCATCATCCATATATATCATATCATCACCATATCATTATCATATCCTGAGTCCTGACACTACAATTATTATTAACACAATTATTTATCTAATTTAAATTTATTAAAACAATTCCATTTTTTAAAAATAATTCATAATCATATCATTACAATTCTATTCGTTCTAATGTCATCTATATCCATTATAACACATTCCATTTATTTATCATCTATATCCATTCTAATGACATTATGATCATATCGTTACAAGTATAGAGAATAATTATCTTAAAACAAGTTCAAAAGTCTAGAGAAGAAGAATTATTGTGCTTGATGATAAATCTACATCCACATTAAATTGATCATCATCCATATATATCGTATCATTATCATCATTCATCGTCTTTCATTATCATCTATCATTAATTATCAATTATCATCATTCCTCATCTACGTCCACATATAATTCATGACATACATATAATTCATGATAATCACCATCTAATGCAATTAAAATTAAAGATTGTATATAAATCCATATAATTAAATTCAAATACCATAGTACATACTCAATAGTAGAAGTTTTCAAATTCAATATTTAAAGTTTCCACAATAATAAAAGTTTTTAGTTTTATAAACCCTCTTTTTCTTTATCCAATTCTACTCCTCTGCTCTCTTCCCCAATGGCTTCTTCCACTGTGGCTGTACCCCTTTCCCCAACACCAGAAATAACCCCTGAACTTATAAGATCTTCCACAGCACTGTCCAAATTTTTTAAAATTCTTTCTTCTTGATTTGTCGCATCTCCATGCGACAGCAAATTTGGATCAGCTGTTGCTTTAGCTTTGAATAATATGTCAGGGTCGAAACCATGCTCTTTAATTATCCGCTTTAGTGTATTGTTTTGTTTGTTAACCAAAACAATATTTTGCTTCAAATTTTTTGCTGCGGATAAACTGTTCTTTGCTGTTTCCAAGTGAACTTGCAAAACCTTCGCTTGACTCTTCAAATTTTCATATTTCAACTGCACAAAAAGAGTAATGTCAATTCAAAATATTACTAAAAAATGAAAATTTCAAATTAACAAGAATGATTGTTTGAATGTAATAGTACTTACAACTGCTCTATCTCTTTCGGCATTTGCAATTGCTACCAAATCCTTGTCCTTGGACCATTTGTTAAAATATGCCTGGGCCTCGGCACTAATATTTTCCAATTTTTTTAATGACTTATCTAAAATGTCGTCTTTATAGTTGTTGTTATACGTGACAGTCCCACTTCTTACTTGGGTAAGTAAGGAATCCATCTTCGCAGGTTGATTCTAGACTGCAGCGTATAAACTATCCCGTTGCCAATAATTTTCATAACGACTAATAATCTCATTGATAAGAACTTTAGCCCTTCTCTCCCATTCTATAAGCTGATTGATATGAGGAAGAATAAACTCACTGACATGGGATTGACAATCATAACCAATTAAGTTCTCCAAAGGAAAAGGTAGCAACTGTTCACTATCTGAATCTGATGAAGATGATCTTGTTGGAGAAGTATGGGGGCTTTCAGCAAGATCAACTGCTACTTGTTTCTGCCTTTGGGTGGGCTGATCCTGTTTGTGAAAAAATAAATCAAGATTTAGATAAATAAATTTAAATCAAAATGTAATTCAAAATTGTAAAGCATATTTAAATTGAAATTTGAAGTATACCTGCTGGCCTTGAATCATCTCGCGGGTATTGAAAAAACCAGTTGGGTCATTGCTATCAATGCCCAAATAATCTTCATCTAAATTTATATTGTTCAAAATTGATATGCCCGTTGCACTGGGCAAGCCACCGAGTGAGAGAGTTGGAATTCGAAAGGAGGAGGCAATGTTTAGTGTCCCACTAGGGGCCGGAGCAAGTGGCATGCATTTACCAATGTTCTTTTTCATTGTTCCTCTTGTTGGCATTTTAAAAATTATTGGTTGAGTGGGTGTCGGTGCCACGGTTTGATCAGGACTGACATGTGCTGAAAAGTACAAGAAAAAAATGAAAAATAGGAAAACAATTCAAAAAGGAAAAAACTACGAAATTAAATGTACTATAGAAAAGTTGTACCTTCTTGTCGAGGGGTAGTTTTTCTCGGTGCTAAGGGTGGCCTTGTAGGAGTTGTATTCAGGGTTTGTTCAGAAGATATGAATGCATGCGACTGTATGGAGTGAGTTGGGGAAGAAGGTTGAGTTTCTGAAACAAGTGTATGTTCCAAAGTCCCTGCAATTCATCAATATTAAATGTTGACAATTCATTTGGTTAAAATTTAAATCGAAAAATAAATATGCAACTTTGCAATTTGTAAATAATATATGAGAAGGTATTACTTCTCTGGCGTTTAACGAGTTCAAACTGTCGAGGGTTTGGAGAGGAGTGAGCTTCCATTTCAGACCCAGGGAGTCCTCTGAAGCCTCGGCGTGTTGTTGGCCTCTTCCTCTCAATAACACCTTTTTTCGAGGAAGGGATTCAATAAATCTTCTCTGCAAAAATTTAACATTTAAGTGTTAATAACCGTGCAGTGTTATGTCAAAAATTGAAATACAAACTAAATACTTTATACCTGTTGTTCTTCAAATGGAATTGAAAACTTCATCAACTCCTCATCGGTGCAAGTAGGAATTTTTTTATCTTTTTAATTTAAAAGTGCCTCATAATAAAGGCCAAGGAGATAGTTTGTTGAATAAATGACAGTTTTTCAAAAGTTTTGAATTTGTTAGTTCAGTTCTTATTTTTTTGGATAGATAGGTGCACCAATCGAATTTTTGTTTTGAGATAGTGCCAACAATGTATGTAATTGCCCAATTCGGTATATCTGTTTGGCAACCCTGCAAAACAATTCTAGATTGAAAAAATGAAATAACTGCAGCAAGAAAGTGGTGTGCAATTGATTGCGTATCCACACCACGCCTAGATTTATTGACATGGGCTGCAAATGTGAAATAGTGAAAATTAGTATAAACATTGAAAATTGTATCAGAATAAAAAACAGAATAAAAAATATGAATTAAAACTAATTATACTTACAATCAACATGGAAACCGAACGTTGATTCGAGAAATTTCTTGTCTTCTTCCAGGAGTGTTGCCTTGGTTGTAACAATTGGTAAATTTCTAAACGGAAGGCCCGTAAACCGATGGATGTCATTTGCTTCGATACTGAATTGGAACATTCGGCCATCATTCAGAGTCACATAAAAAAGGCCATCCTCTGAATTATAGGACGACAGAAGGTAATTCAAAATATCCGGATCTGTTTCAAAATGGGGCATATTAACGAGCCCTGTAAATTCACACGCATCCATCAAATCTTTATATTCTGAAGACATCTTTAAAACAGTATGGATGTGAGGGCATAAGGGATTCCTGTATATGATCTTGGCCAAGGATTGAATTGGATTCTCTTCTTGATTTTTTTCCCGAGCTTGCAGTTGGGAAGCATGTGAAGTTGACATTATAGTTGTGCTTGGATTCTCTTCTTTGACAATGATTGAGACCTGCAAAAATTCAAGAGCGGGAAGGTGTAAACGAGAAAATGACCGGTCGAAGGGTATTTATAGGCTAAATCGTGCGTCAATGGCCTTAGCTGACGCGTCAACTCAGCCTATTGATGTGCGTCAATTAAGTGTTGGCGTGCATCAACATATATTGTTGACGCGTGTTAATAGTCCCATTTGATGCACGCCAACAGCCGAGCGAGTTGACGCCAGCGTGTCAACGCCCTTTGTTGTCATGCGTCAAATGTCCCGATTGGCGCAGCGTCGCTGATTCCGATTGTCGCGCGTCAATTAGTTCTATTGACACGTGTCAACTAGAGCTATTATCGTGCATCGGCCCAGGGCATTGATACCGTCATGATGCAGCCAACTGATGACACGACACATGACAATCGAATCTGCTTGATGCACGCGTCAAGAGATTCAATTGACACGCGCGTCAATGGCTCTAGCTGTCGCAGCGTCAATTGATTCTATTGACGTGCGTCAACATGAGCTGTTGACGTGCGTCAATAAAACCTATTGACGCGTGCGTCGATGAGACTTGGTTGACGCCGAAAACTAGGTTCATTGGCGTGCATCAAGGATTGTTATTGACGTCTTGTTGTCGCTCGTCAATGATGCAGCCAGGAAAAACCAGGTGAAAATTTGGTTTTGGAATACTGTCAAATTCGCCTTTCACTGAAACTGGTTTCGGGATATTCGCTAGGTATTTTCCACCTACAATTTTATAGAGGTGTCTTAAAATGAACCACTGGTTGAACATCTAAGTCTCTACAATTTTGAACCCTACAAACATATCCCAAATAAAAAGAGAACAAACATTAAATTCAAGTATAAGATGTGCTTATTTTCTAGGTATCGGAATGTTGTCAAATGTTACAATTTTTATATCCATGACTCCAAAAGGATATTCATAATCATAATTTTTGTTTGGGTATTGAAAATATTGGAACTTTTTAATACAAAAATATTTGGAAAAGATAGCTCAAGATTTAAAGAAACCAAAGGTAGAATCTCTAGAGGTTGTATTTTTAATGGATCAAGGAGAGGCTAGGAGAGATCATAAATATATCGTCAATAGTTTTTACTACAATGACAACTCAAAGGTATTAAACTAATATTGGGGTGTGAAGAGTACTCGTGGGAATAAAAACTTCATGAGATGTCCCGTTACAAATCATAACAAGGAGAAATTTAGAAGTTGATTTAGATTATGGTTTAATTTTTGATATAGAAGTTTGGTGAGAGTTCAAGGAGTGCATCATAAGTTTGACCCTTTTGATTACCATTGATTATTATTATTAACGATAGAAGAGAATGAGAATCTAATGAAATTTAAGGAATATCTCGAGTTCATATGATATTACTCATTTGATGAAGGTCATAAAGGAGGAAATAAAGTCCTTAAAGAATAATTTTAAATAGGAGTTAGTAAATCTAAATTTTGTCAAAAATCGATGGGTTGCAAGTGAATTTTGTACATGAATTTCAACATACTAGGTAAATTAGGAAAATACTAATATTTTTAGTTGTGAAAGGCATCTCTTAGGATGAGGAATTGAATTTGGAAAATTATTGCTTCGTGTTACAATATTTAATTCGTTGATATTTCATTTATGTCTTTGCTAGTATTTATGATATGGAGATAGATCAGATAGATCTTAAAATAGACTTGTTATATACTGAGAACCTAAGGAAGAATTAAACATGAAGAAACCTAATAATTATAGAATCAAGTTAAAGAATACATGCTCTATTACCTTAATAAGTCCATGTATGGCATGAAATAATAACCAAGGATATGGAATCATAAGTTTGGAGGGAATGTTCGCAAACACATAATTGAAAGAGGAAATGTAGATCATTATGTGTACTTCACGAGAAGAAGGGGATACAATTTTCATCATAGTGATGTCTGTGGATGATATGTTGTTATTTGGTAACATTAACAAAATGGTCAAATAGGTTAACATTGAACTTTTCTATTAGTTTTACATGTAGGATCTTTTTCTACAAAGTTAATTTTTCACCTAGAGATAAAAAGAGATCATATGAGAAAACAAATTTTGAAAAATTAGAGTATTTCAAGGAAGTGTTGAAAATGATAAGGATGTATAAAAACAAGTTGTTGAGAACACCCTTTCTAGTTAGTTAAATGTTGTATGTTGAGAAATGTCCAAAGAAATGGGAGGAGCTAGAGGACATGGCATAAGCACCCTATCTAAGTATAATGGGAAGTTTGAAGTATGCAATGGTCTACATCAGACCAAATATTATACATATAATAGAATTAATTAGTACATATATGGGGAATCAGTGCAATAGTATTATAATATAGTAAATCACAATCTAAAACATTTGTAGGGAACTATTGATAATGTTATTTTATGTTAAGGGAAGGACCTTATTGCAAGAAAATATTTGATTCTATATGGTTTTTGTATTTTTGTTTCGGTGGTGACCTTGATATAGTAATATCCACGAATGCTAACATTTTCAACTTATTTGATGGAGTGATACTTTCAATTAAATTTTTCAATCAACTATTGTTTTTTCCAAGAGATAGGCCAAATACATGACAACAATAGATTCATGCAAGGAAACAATATGGCTTGAAAGGCTATGTGTCTTAATTGTGTTCATACAAAAGGTAATACATATAATATATGATTTTTATATTGCAAATTTTGTTGTAAATAACCCCGAGTATCACACTTGAAAAAATAAATTAATGTGTAATATCATTTTGTAATATAAATGGTAGAAGATAAGAGGGCGATGCTAGAAAAAGTTGAGACAAATGTGAACGTGGAAGATTTTTTGACTAAGGTAGTGAGTGTTGAGAATTTTTTCCCGATGCAACAATGTAATGAGTTTAATAGCTTACAACTACTAAGGAATGGGTTTGTGTTCTTCTTTATAGATTAGGAAATGAGGCAGAGGTTGTTGGTATTATCTACCCATGAAGTAGGTATGCAAGGGAATTGGGATATTTTAGGCACTTTGCGTTAAAGCAAATATTTTTCATAATAATAGTAAAGTTAATTTATCTTTGTAACTTGAGTTCTTTGTAAAAGCAGTGGCTATGCATTAATTTTTTTTTAATACTTCAACTTTATTTCCAAGAAAACTTTATCACAAGTTGTTCTTTGATTATAAAATTACATGCTCTCATTGTGATAGGTATGTTGAAAACACATAATTGTCATACACAAAAAAAATGGATGTTAATTATTGTATTTGAAATCTTTTTCAAGTTAATACAAGGATCAAGTTTATTTGGGGTTTTCTACCCGAAAGGGTTTTCCTAAGATAAAAATTATGTCAATATTCTTGGTAATTTTTATTTTATTTCAGATTTAATTACTTATGTAGTTTTGGTTTAGGTTATTGCTTGCATGTTTTACGAAAATTCCAACACAAAATGTTCTTTGGTAAAGGAAAACCTTGTCGAATTGAGCAAACAACCCAATGTATTACGAATGAATGACATTTATTAGAGGGTAAGTATAAGCACATGAAAATATGATTTCAACTACTTGAATGAAGTTAACACAAATTCCTAGAGATTTTAACATAGGTAAATTGAAAGGTTATTCAAAATAATCATGGGATTTTCCAAAATCAAACTCGAGAAACAATGTTCATTGATTAGATCATTGCACCTAAAACATGCCTTCTTGTAATGCAATTATGTTATCAAGAATAAAATATCTTATAATAAATTTGATTTTTTCAGGACTAAAAAGTAAAGGCGGGATATCGTAGATTTCTAGCAAAAGGGAATTGGCTATAATTTTATAAGAGACATTAATTTGGGTAATTAGACACTAGTTGCATTGAAGTCCTGGACATAGTAGAAGTAGGCAAAAGAGTGTAAACATGGGGTGGAGTAGTGATAGGAAAAGAGGTGGGGATGGATGCAAGATAAATAAGCTTAGCCACTTGGTGGCCTCCTCACAAGCGAATAAAATTATATCTAGATCTTGAGGATGTTTAGCAAGATGATCGTTGAGATCTTAAAGGTGGGATTCAGTAAATTTTCCATAAGTTTAGGCCATGATGAAAGAAGAAGAGGAGAGTATTCGAAGGATGGGTTCACCAAATGATTTAACAGATATTTAAATTTGTAAAAACCTAATTATAGAGTCACAACAAAATAAAAAACAATGAATTACTGATTTGATGTAATCAATAAGCAAATAGAAATTTGTAACCTTAAGTGCAAGAGATGGAATAAGAGACTTAGTTGATCTTGAAAAACATCCTAAAGGTGAATTGAGCTAGAAAAATTATAAAATAAGAGGCGTAATGTCACAACCGAGCCAACTAAATCGAACTTTTAGAAATTTTGGGACAAGGGCACTGGACTAGATCGGGGCACTGGGCATTGTAGACCACTTACGGGTGCTCGAGAATGAAAAAAACCTCAAAATTTGATTTTCATTGTTTTGTAAGATGTTCACAAACCTTCATTGTTGATTGCCTATGTGTCACACTATGTCCACAAAATTCACTTATAAGTTGAAAATAGAAAGGGAACTTACAAACCCCAAAAACACATCAAATCCTAAAAATAAATATATGTAAATGGGGAGTCAGACCAACCCCGACGGTCACCCGACAAAGTAAATGTATGACTCAAAGCATTATACTAAATTTCAGACTATGTGTATTTCTCATGTGTGTTTGTGTGTGTGTGTGTGTGTGTATGCAAGAATCATGTCCTAGGTGGCTCTCGTGTAAGATGCACTTAATAACGAGAAAGTAGCTAGATGTAGCAATGTAAGTAGATGTGTGGATGGAAAAATGAACTTTCCCTCATACGAAGTGTATACGAGAAGAATACATTTCATTGTCCCATAAATAACACTAGATGGATGCTTTGATGTCTTTGTTGAAGTGCGTTTACATGCAACCTTAGGTGATAGTAATATATTCTTAGAACTTGGTACTTTATTATGGTCACATATATTTGTATTTATATGATTCCCTTGTTTCAATTTTGTAATTAAAATATAAAAGGATGTAAAACTAGAAACGAAGACGCATAAAAGATAAAAAGAGGCCTAAAAGGGGTGAGTAAGCTATAAAGAGGTCATGGGAGCCAAGAATGAATGAGGGCGCCTAGGCACTTGTGTCCAGAGCCAAGAAAGATAAAGCGGTTAAAGTATGACTGGGAACCGAGGTGTGAAAGGCCACAAAGAAAGTAAGAAAGAAAAGAAGGAGGCCAAATATAGATGTCAATTTCTAGTTTTCTCTCTTAGGAATCGGATGAATAGTGGTATTTGAATAAGACCTATAAATGTACTCAAAGTCCATGATTTAATGTCTAAAATTATACAAAATAAGCGATATGGACTAGTGAAGGGGACCTCACATGGAAAGTCATTATTTTATGTTTCTCTCATAGATGACTATTATAGGAATAAATGTATATATTTTCTCACAAAATGTGTAAGAAACTTAATACATTCTTTGAGAACTAGTCTAATAAAAGGATAAAGGTTTTCCTTAGATGCAATGAAGGAGAGTATAGTTCAAGGGAATTTAATGAATTATGAGAAAATAAAGAATAATTAGGTAAGATACAATTATTTATACTCAAAATTAGATTTGGAGTGTCATTTTGCATGATAATAATGATGATGGATAATTCCCGAAGTATGTCGGTGGTTCCATATTTTATTACAAGTTTTATGTTCAAAGAGTGGCTCTTGCATGTTATTTACTTAATATATAACCTACATCCGTGTTTCTCAATAATACCCCATATGAGTATTGGATGAAAACGAAACCATTTGTTGAACATGTAAGACTCTACAATTTTTAAGCCTATAAACATATCCGAATTGACAAGAGAACAAATATTAAATTCAAGTATAAGAAGTCCTTGTTTTCTGGTATCAAAATGTTGTTAAAGGTTACAATTTTTATATCCATGAATCCAAAAGGATATTCGTAATCATTATTTTTTTTTAGGTATTGCAAATATTGGAAGTTTTTAGAAGAGAAAGATTTGGAAAAGATAGCTCAAGAGTTAAAGAAACCAAAGGTAGAATCTCTTGAGGTTTTATAATTAGTGGATCAACAAGAAGTTAGGAGAGATCATAAATATATGATCAATAGTTTTTATTCAAGTGACAACTCATAGGTAGTAAATTGATATTGGGGAGTCAAGAGTACTCGTGGGAATAAATACTTCATGAGATGTCTTTTTCTAAAATCATACCAAGGAGAAATTTAGAAGTTGATTTAGATGATGGTTTAATTTTGGATATCGAAGGTTGTTGAGAGTTCAAGGATAGCATCATAAGTTTGAACCTTTTGATTACCATTGAGTGTTGTTATTCAAGATAGAAGAGAATGTGAGTCTAATTAAAATGAATGAAGCTCTTGGTTCATATGCGATTACTCATTTGATGAAGGCTATAAAGGAGGAAATAAATTTGCTAAAGGATAATTTTAAATAGGAGTTGGTATATCTACTTTTTAGTCAAAAATCGGTGTGTTGCAATCGGATTTTGTAAAAGAAGTTCAACATGCTAGGTAAATTAGACAAATCTGGGATTTTTAGTTGCAAAAGGAATCTCTTAGGATGAGGGAATTGAATTTAGAAAATTATTGTTTCATGTTGTAATATTTACTTCAATGATATTTCATTTATGTATTGCTAGTACATACGATATGGAGATAGATATGATGGATGTTAAAATAGACTTGTTCTATATGAAACTTAAGGAATAATTAAACATGAACCAACCTAATATTTTTAGATTCAAGGTAAAGAAGACATGATCTATCACCTTAATAAGTCCATGTATGGAATGAAATAATAACCTAGGATATGGAATCATAAGTTTCAAAGAAATGTTCGTAAACACATGATTGAAAGAGGAAATTTAGATCATTGTGTGTACTTTAAAGAAGAACAGGATACATTTTTCATCATAGTGATCTATGCGGATGATATGTTGTTAGTTGGTAACATTAACAAAATGGTCAAATAGGTTAATATTGAATGTTCCTAGTAGTTTTACACGTCGAGATAAAAAGAGATCATATGAGAAATTTTTTTGGATAAATTAGAGTATTTGAAGGAAGTGTTAAAAATTATAAGGATGTAGAATAAAAAGTTTTTAGAACACCCTTTATAGTTGTTTAAACGCTCTATTTTGAGAAATGTCCAAAGAAACGGGAGGAGCTAAAGGACATGGCATAAGCACCCTATCTAAGTATAATGGGAATTTCAATGTATGCGGTGGTTTACATAAGACCAAATATTATAAAAGTAATAGGATTAGTTAGTACATATATGGGGTATCTAGTGTAATAGTGTTGGAATATAGTAAAGCAAATTTTTAAATATTTGTAGGGAACTACTGATAATGTTATTTTCTATCAAGGGAAGGCCCTTGTTGTAAGAAAATATTTGATTCTATATGGTTTTTGTATTTTGATTTCGGTGGTGACCTTGATATAGTAATAACCACTAATGGTAACATTTTCAACTTATTTGATGGAGCGATAATTTTGATGAAATATTTTGAATCAACTATTGTTTTTCCAGGAGATAGGATGAATACATGACAACAAAAGATGCATGAAAGGAAACAATATGGATTAAAAGGCTATGTGTCTTAATTGGGTTCATACAAAAGGAAATACATATAAGATATGATTTTTAGATTGCAAATTTTGTGGTAAATAACCACGAGTATCACACTTGAAAAAAAAATTAATGTGTAGTATCATTATATTATAGAAATGGTAGAAGATAAGAGGGTGATGCTATAAAAAGTGGAGACAAATGTGAATGTTGAAGATTTTATGATTAAGGTAGTGAGTGTTGAGAATTTTTCCGATGCAACAATATAATGAGTTTAATAACTTACAAGTACTAAGGAATGAGTTTGTGTTCTTCTTTTTAGAGTAGGAAATGATGCCGAGATTGTTGGTATTATCTACCCATGAAGTAGGTATGCAAGGGAATTGGGATATTTTAGGAACATTGCATTAAAGCAAGGATTTTTCATAATAATAGTAAAGTTAATTTATCTTTGTAACTTGAGTTCTTTGTAAATAACAAAGTGATTATGATTTAAAGTATTTTTTAATACTTCAACTTGATTTCCAAGAAATCTTTATAATAGGAAGTTCATTGACTATAAAATTACATGCTCTCATTGTGAGAGGTATTTTGAAAAGAAACAATTTTCATACACAAAAAACTTGATGTTAGTTATTGTATTCACAATCTTTTTAAAGTTAATACAAGGTTCAAGTTTTTTTGGGGTTTTTTACTCGAGAGAGTTATCCTCGATACAAATTATGTCACTATTATTTTTAATTTTTAGTTTATTTCAGATTTACTTACTTATGTTGTTCTTGTTTACGTTATTGCTTGCATGCTTTTCAAAAATCCCAACACATATAACGTTTTTGGAAAAGGAAACCTTGTCAAATTGAGCCAAACAACCCAATATAATATGTGTGAATGGCATTGATTAGAGCGTAAGCATAACCACATGTAAAAATGATTCAACTACTTGAATGAAGTTAACACTAATTCCTAGAGATTTTAACATAGGTAAATTGAAAGGTTATTCAAAATAATCATAGGATTTTCCAAAATCAATTTCAGTAACAATGTCCATTTATTAGATCATTGCACCCACAACATGCCTTCTTGTATTGCAATTATGTTATCAAGAATAAAAATTTCTTTTAATAAATTTGATTTTTGCTAGACTTAAAATTAAAGGTGGGATATCACATATTTCTAGCACAAGGTAATTGGATATAATTTTATAAGATATATTAAATTGGGTAATTAGACACTAGTTGCATATAAGTCCTGGGACACAATAAAAGTAGGCGAAAGAGTGGAAGAAAGGGGTGGAGTGGTGATAGGCATAGAAGTGGGGATGGATGAAGGAACATTAAGATCTGCTAGCTTGGTGGCCTCCTCACAAGAAACGAATAAAATTATATCTAGATCTTGAGGAGTTTTAGCAAGATGGTCATTGAGATCTTGAAGGTGGGCTTGATAAATTTTCCATAAGATTAGGCCATGATGAAAGAAGAAGAGGATATTATTCAAAGGATGGGTTCACCAAATGATTTAATAAATATTGAAATTTGTAAAACATTAATTCTAGAGTCACGACACAATAAAAATCAATAAATTCCAGATCTTACGTAATTAATAAGTAAATGGAAATCTGCAACCCTAAGTGCAAGAGATGGAATAAGAGACATCACTGATTTTGCAATAATCCTAAAGATGTATTGAGATGGGAAAATTATAAAATAGGAGGCCAAATGTCACAACTGAGCCTAGAAAATCACGAACTTTCGGAATGTGGGGACTAGGGCACTAGGCTAGGTCGAGGGGCACTGGCACCGTAGAACACTCATGGGCTCCCAAGACTGAAAAAATCCTCGAAATTTAATTTCACTATTTCGCAAGATGTTCACCAACCTTCGTTGTTGATTGCCTATATGTCACATTATGTCCATGGAATTCACTTATATCCTGCAAAGCGAAATGGAACTTAAAAACCCCAAAACACACAAAATCCTAAAAAGAAAAAGATACAAATGGGAAGTCGGAATGACCCTGGTGGTCACCCAAGATTGAACGTCGTGACCAAGAGCATTTCTCTATATTTTTGACTCTTTGTATTTCTCGCGTGTGTATACAAGAATCGTGTCCTACGTTACTCTTGTGTAAGATGCACTTGATAGTGAGCAAGTAACTAGATGTAGAAATGTAAGTAGATGTGTGGATGGAAAAATTAACTTTCCCTCTTATGAAGTGTATGCAAAAGAATGCATTCCATCTTCCCTTAAATAATAACTAGATGGATGCTTTGATGAAGTGCCTTTAGATGCAACATTAGGTGATAGTAATAGATTCTTAGAACTTGGTCCTTTATTATGGTCACATATATTTGTATTTATATGATTCCCTTATTTTAATTTTGTAATTAACATCTAGAAGGCAAAAATTTTAGAAAACAAGATGCCTAAGAGATAAAATATTCGCAAAAGGGGTAAGTAAGATGCAAATATGCTAGGGGAGCCAAGAAGGATGAGGGCACACAGGCACTAGTGTCCAGAGCCAAAAAAGATAAAGCAAAGAAAGTCACACTTTGGGCGTTGAGGTGTGAAATACCATAGAGAAAGTAAGAAAGAAAAGAAAGAGGCCAAAGATAGATTTCAATTACTAGTTTTCTCTCTTTGAAATCATATGAATAGTGGTATTTAACTAGGACCTATAAATGTATCCAAAGTCCGTGATTTCGTGTGTACAATTATACAAAATAAGTGATACGAGACTAGTGAAGGGAATCTCACATGGAAAGTCATTATTTTATTTTTCTCTCATTGTTGACTATTATAGGAATAAATGTGTTAGTGCTCAAAACATTCTCGCCCTGTTTTTCCATTGAAAATCTATCAATTTATAGCCTCTAACATAAATTATCTCCTCATGTTGTCCTTAAAAATTCCCTGCATTTCTTTTGTTGTCGCATTCAATCCGTTCATGGGTCGATGGTCACGTATGGGTCCATTTGTGTTTCCTTGTTTCTCTGTCTCTCGAAAAATGTCTATGATTTGGGTCTCCCGTTCTTTGTTCATTGAAAAGCTCGGGCCCTCTTGTTCTTTCCATTTTTCACAGTCGGGATTTACTGTCCTTGTCATGTTTTCCCTAAATACTTGAATAAAAATGAATGGATGTGGCTTTGAGGAATGTATTTTTTCCTTGTAACATTTCTAAATCCTTTGTCCTTGGAAAAAATTCATCTCCGGGCTCAAATGGTCGTTTTTATGCATTTTATAGTTTTACGAGCATATCTCCCAGTCAAATTTACATCCTTACATCAACAAGAAATGTGGCTTCTTTTCGTTGGCTAGGGGACAACGGGAAAATGCTTTAACTTGTTGCTTTTTACCTTTTTGGTAAAAGGGCAAATTTTGTCTCGTAGCTCCGCTCAATTCTGATTGGTTCTTTTGGTGCTTACATGGCTTCTTTTGATTGAATGGGGCATGGCGGGTTTGTTTTTGAACTTGTCCTTTTTGGATACTTTGGAAAAAAATTGAACCCACCCCGCAGCCCCCGCTTAGGTTTCAATTAAAGCAAAATTTAAACAATGAGGAAAAAGTCTTACTTTGACCCCGCAGAAGGACACGTGGCAAGGTTAAAGGTGGAGATGTAGGCCTTTGGAGGAAAGTTGGATGTTTTTCCCTTCTGGAAAAATGGATTAAAATTATAAAATGGAAGCGTGCCCCCACCGAGTCATTTTGAAGCCTTGAGGTCTTTGAAGTTGCGCCATAATGACATGTGGAGATCTCCATTGGGTCTCCTTGCGTTATACTTTTCAGCAACTTCTTAAAGGGGCTAGAGACACATGGTGAGCCCATGCTCTTTCAAGGTCTCAAATTTTGGGAACCATCTCAAGATGTGCCATTGTGACGCATGGAAATTTGAAAATTCAAAAGAGGCGGGGAAGTGAACTATCGGGGCAATGTAGAATTTTTGCCTCTTATTCTCAAAAGGGTTAAAATATCAAAAATGGCCCACAAGCCCAACAAAGGATCAGTCAAGGTTTGTTTCAAAGTCAATGATGGAGGTGTGGACCCTCGGGGAAAATTGGAAAATTTTCCTTTTAGGAGAAAAGAGTTAAAAGTGAAAAAGGAAGCGCGGTTCCGATGGGACCCACATTGGGACATGTGTTAGGCCCATTTTTTTGGGTGTAGCTATGGGGAAAACTTGGAAAATTTTCTTTTTCCCAAAAAAGAGGTGAAATAGTAGAATTTGGCCATGGTTCCTCTAGGGCCCACCTTAGGACACGTGTCAGACTCATTTCCCAAAGGCGAGAGGTGCGGAGCAAAATGTGAAAAATTTACATTTTTCCAAAAGTTGTAAAAGGAAAAAAGGAAACCCCAGGCCCATTTTAAATTGAATCTTCCACGTGGATGGCCCAAATTCAAAGTAAAGATCAACGATAGCTATGTGTCTGAATATGATTTTCCCCCCATTTTTACTGAAAAACTCTTGGAAGTGCGAGTCTTCATGATTTCTTGGTATTTCCTACATGGCAAAAAAGAAGAGAGTCAATTTTGATATCTAAGTTTGGTGGGGGAGATCTGGAGACATCTTTTGCCATTAAAATGGTCTGACTATCGGGCTTGATCTGATTTTTTGTTTTTATTCTCTCGAGCACACAAGGAACCAAATTTGATAGATTAGGGGTGGAAGTGGTTGGCGAATATAAGGAAGAGTGATTTTCCAGAGGAAGGAGTTGAATGTGGGAGATATTTGAAGAGATCTACCCCTTAGCACCTAGTGAACTTTTTGTAGATCTGATTTTGGGAATCGCAATCGTGATCATGGCAAGCACTGGTGCACTCAATGTTTGGGTTTTTTGGGGGGAAAAATCTATTGCAAAATTTTATAAATGGCATGATTTTTTCTATGAAAGAGGTTGGAGTGTGAGGGGTCGGGACTGATTTTTCTAATAAAAAAGCTTGATAGAGCCCATCTTTTTGAGAAGCTATTTGAGAAGCCTATATATCTCTTTTGTATTGAATTTGATCGTGTCAAGGTGGTTGCAAGTGTACAACCATTGACAAGCTCTGATATTGTTCTAGAAACTTTCCCCTGTTGATAAATTTAATCAAACTCAAGTTATTCTATGTTGATCTTATGCAAAATGTGTTTGTTTTATTTACAATGTCTGTAAATAGTTTTTCTTGTTCCTGTTGCAATCTTGTATCAAAATCTGTCTCAATCACACAGGTCTCAATCCTTATGACAGTTTAGTGGCATTTACAATTTCATTTCTCAGAATATCTTTCATCTGGGAGTGAAATAAATGATTTAAAATCACTTTTCTTTCATTTGTTGATAGAGATTGTCTGTAAGCCTCTGGGTGTACCTCAGGCATGATTGGGCTCAGATCTTGATGCTTTGTTGGGTTTTCCAACTCGAGCCTTCATGTTAGAATCTCATAGATTGTATGAAAAAGTGCTAATTTGGGCCTCCATTGAAGCACATATTCTAGTTAAAGAAACATTTTAGCTACTCTATGGCATTCTGTTGGTTTAGTTTTCCATTTTGTAAAATCTCTCAAGGATCTGGTGAATCAAGTTCATCCTGCCTCACCTCCCACCAAAATCTATTTAAAAACATCCAATCTTACCCGTACTACCCCTGTTTGTCCTGTGTGTATACAAATGCATAGTTTCTATTACCAAAGCATGCAGAAACAATTAGGTTTCCAAATGTCTTTAGTAACCTTTGCCTTGTTTTGAAAATATCTCCATAATCTGGAAGTGACAACTTGTGAGAGTCATATTTGGTGTGTTGATCATATTTTCCCAAGGTCTTCTCTATAAAATTTGTGCAAAAGAAGGATTTACCAGCATTCTTCAATAATAGAGGTTACAAAATAGGTTCTCTTACCTTGGTTGAAAGGCACAACCTAAAATAGTTAGGATCAGATCACATCCTTTTAAGGTGTTACCCACTCCTTTCAAAGCCTGAGTGCTAAAAATTCAGATAGAATGCTTTCCCTGGCTACATAATGACATACATAATCATCTATCTTCCTTTGAGTGTCCTGTTAAGTCCATGATGTTGCTCAGCCTTTGAAGGAGATTAAATTTTGGTACCAACAAAATGTATATATTTTCCGACAAAATGTGTAATAAAATTAATACACTCTTTGAGAACTAGTCTAATAAAAGGATAAAGGTTTTCCTCGATGCAACAGAGAGAGTATAGCTCAAAGGAATTTAAAGAATTATGAGAAAATATGGAATAACTATGTAAAACACAATTCTTTATACTGCACATCAGATTTAGAGTGACATTTTGCATGAACATAATGATGATGTATAAGGGCTTGAGTATGTCGGTGGTTGCAGATTTTATTACAAGTTTAATGTTCAAGCAAAGGCTCTTGCATGTTATTTAGTTAATATATAACCTATATCAGCATTGCTCAATAATACCCCATATGAATATTGGATGAAAAATAAACCATTTGTTGAACATGTAAGACTCTACAATTTTGAAGCCTACAAACATATCCCAAATGACAAGAGAACAAATGTTAAATTCAAGTATAAGAAGTGCTTTTTTTTGGTATCATAATGGTGTCAACGGTTATAATTTTTATATCCACGACTCCAAAAGGATATTCATAATCATAATTTTTGTTTAGGGATTCTAAATATTGGAACTTTTTAATAGAGAAAGTTATGAAAAGATAGCTCAAGATTTAAAGAAACCAAAGGTAGAATCTATAGAGGTTGTCTCATTAGTGGATCAAGGAGAGGCTAGGAGAGATTAGAAATATATGATTAATAGTTTTACTACAAATACAACTTAGAGGAAGTAAAGTGATATCGTGAGTCAAGAGTACTCTTGCAAATAAAGACTTCATGAGATGTATTTTTCTAAAATCATACCAAGGAGAAATTTAGAAGTTGATTTAGATGATGGTTTAATTTTAGATATAGAAGGTTGGTGAGAGTTCAAGGATCACATCATAAGTTTGACCCTTTTGATTACCGTTGAGTATTGTTATTAATGATAGAAGATAATGAGAATATAATGAAAATTATGGAAGCTCTTAGTTCATATGAGATTACTCATTTGATGAAGGTCATAAAGGAGGAAATAAATTCCCTAAAGGATAATTTTAAATAGGAGTTGGTAAATCTACTTTTTGGTCAAAAATCGAGTGGGTTGCAAGTGGATTTGTAGAAGAAGCTAACATGCAAGTTAAATTAGAGAAATAAAGGGCTTTTGTTAGGAATATTTAATGGTAGTATGAACATTAGATAATGATATGCTAAATAATGTAAATGTGATGTTGTTATTTACAACTCACATAGATAATCTCACATGAGTGAGACTAGGTATTAGAGCATATTTTGTGGGATCCGTGATATGTGTTGACTCCATCTATGTAGGAGTCCAACACTCTATATATTGTAAAATCCAGTTTATCAATAATATATGGATTGATTCTACGTTGAGTATTATTTTTATTTAGTTTGCATATACTCGACCAATTTTAATATTTGGTATCAGAGCTATTCTGATCCATTTTTTTATATATCAAAACTATCATGTGCAATATGCAAAGTAGAAATGCGATGTAGATATGAGATTTTTATATGAATTTAGTTTTGATGGAGTGAGGATCCAATTTATAGGGTGCTCGAGATGGGTCCTATATGCTTTGACTAAATTCCATACAGAAGTAGTCAATGGTGAATGAACAATTATTCTTCGCAACTCCCTTTCATCTTTCAATTATGACCTTGTATGTATTGACTTGTGGATTTGTATTGCGTATGCATTACTCTCGTAACGTGACAGATCTATTGGCAACATAGTCTAAAAATCAAATCAACTTTTCATTTTCCTTGGAGCTTTCGAATGATATTAATACATAGCTTTATTCAAATCTCTCATCATTATTGGAAAAATAGGTTCAATTCTCCTCCATGCATGATTACTTTTATATGAGTATACGTTTTTTATTGATTTACGTTTGATTCCAGCTATATGGAACTATATAATTGTGGGTCTATGCTAACAATGCTCTCCATTGCATGCATTTCTTTATATTCGACACAATTCAAACCAAGTCTCTCTAGATATTGGTGTCTAGTCGATTAGTTTGCATCCAATAATTAGTAGGTCAAATTCAAGTGTGTGTAGGTATCCATAGTACATTCATTGTTTATCGAGTAATCTTTTTCCTTTTAAAAAAGGGTATTTTATGTTGTATTAAAAAGTAATCTTTAATTACTTTTTGACATTGTCATTGGGTCTATTTTGAGACGCATTATCGGTTGAAACCGACATCTCCAGTTATTTAAAATGGAAAAATTGAGCCTTGTTGAAAAATTTGAAGGGAAATACTTTCACACCTAGCAGATCCAAACTCAGTTGACGCTGATTGAAAAATACCTATGGGAAATTGTCGATGGAACACTTGGTAGCACCAACGACTCCCGAAAAACTCAACAAATGGAAGGTAAGAGATAGAAGAGATCTTGCTATTATTGGTTTAGGATTGTCTAAACCATATTTGCATCATGTAGATTTCAAGAAAACTTCTAAAGATATTTGGGATACACTAAACAAACTATTTGGTTCACAAACTGAAAGTGCACAAATAACAATGAAGCAACGTCTATATGGTTTAAAAATGGAAGAAGGTGGAAACATGGTAGCTCACATCAGTAAGTTCAGATCATTGATAAATCAATTAGCTAGGATTAATGAGGCTATGAAATATGACGATGCTAAGGCCATTATTCTTAATAGTATGCCTTGATCTATGTCAAATATTGTGTTTACGTTGAGAAAAATGAATCCAAGTCTTGAAAGTGTGATTGCTACATTGCTCGATGAAGGGAGTCAAGTTGTTGAACCAGAGGAAGAAGTATTGGTTGTAAATAATAAGCCAAGCACATCTTTCAAATATAAGCCAAATTTAAAAAACTAGAAAAGATATACTTGCCATTATTGTAAGCAATGTGGACATGGTATTTTGAACTACAAACAAAGAGCACATGACCTTATTGATGGAAAGTTGAAAGATAAAGCCTATGTTACATTGAATACAATGAGGAAAGTGATTGGGGAGAATAAATTCTTCATTCAGATGATGAGGCCTCTGATCAAAGAAATGAAGAATACCTTTACTGATTTGCAAGTGTTGGAGGTCAGAGGCAATGGAGGTAGGAGGTTGATCTGTAACCTCTCATTAGTCACTAGCAATGAGGCTATACGCTTTAGTGACATAGTTTTCAAGTTCTTTTTTTTTGTTTTCTTGTGAGGTGTGAGATGAATACTTGGAATGTGACTATTTATTCCTATATTTCCTTAATGTAAATAAAATGTGGAGATTCAAGAAACAATTATGTAACATTCAAGAGTCTTGACAAAAGATACTAGTTCCCATTCTAGTTTGGCTCCCAAGAGGTGGGGATGATGCTTGAATATCAATTGGTTGATGTATCCACATGAAATAGTTGTTGGATATGTTCCTGATCATAATGTATGAGTGTCAAGCATAGTGGTGATATGTTACATCTTCATAGTGACTTGATTTACTCCCCATTTTCACGCTAAGGGGATGAATGTTCGGAATATTTAATAGTAGTATGAACATTAGATAATGATATGCTAAATAATGTAAATGTGATGTTGTTATTTACAACTCACATAGATAATATCACATGAGTGAGACTAGGTATTACAGCATATTTTGTGGGATCCATTATATATGTTGAATCTATATATGTAGGATTCCAACACTCTATATACTATAAAATCCATTTTATCAATTATATATGGATTAATACTACGTTCGATATTATTTGTGATCTAGTTTGCATAGACTTTGACTAGTTTTAAAAGATTTTTAGTTACGTAAGGGGTCTCTTAGGATGAGGGAAATTAATTTGGAACGTTATTCCTTCCTGTTGTAATATTTACTTCAATGATATTTCATTTATGTATTGCTAGTACATACGATCTAGAGATAGATCAAATGCATGTTAAAATAGAGTTGTTCTATACGAAATTAAGGAAGAATTAAACATGAAGTAACCTAATAGTTTTAGAGTCAAGGTAAAGAAGACATGCTCTATCACCATAATAATTCCATGTATGGCATGAAATAATAACCTAGGATATAGAATCATAAGTTTGGAGGGAATAATTGCAAACACATAATTAAAAGAGGAAATGTAGATCATTATGTGTACTTGAAAGAAGAGGGGGATAAATTTTTCATCATAGTGATCTATATGGATGATATGTTGTTAGTTGGTAACATTAACAAAATGGTCAAATAGGTTAATATTGAACTTTCCTATTAGTTTTAAATGTAATATATTTTTTCTACAAAGTTAATTTTTCATGTGGAGATAAAAAGAGATCATAAGACAAAATCTATTTGGCTAAATTAGAGTATTTGAAGGAAGAGTTACAAATGATAAGGATGTAGAATAAAAATTTGTTGAGAACACCCTTTATAGTTGGTTAAACGCTCTATGTTGATCAATGTCCAAAGAAATGGGAGGAGTTAGAGGACATGGCATAACACCCTAATTGAGTACAATGGGAATTTTGATGTATTCAATGGTCTACATAAGACCAAATATTATACATGTAAGAGGATTAGTTAGTACATATGTGGGAAATCTGTGCAATAGTATTGGAATATAGTAAAACACATTTTTAAATATTTGTAGCGAACTACGATAATGCTATTTTATATCAAGGGAAGGCCCTTATTGCAAGAAAAATATTTGATTTTATATGGTTTTTATATGCTGGTTTGGGTGGTGACCTAGATATAGTAATATCCACCAATGGTAACATTCTCAACTTATTTGATAGAGCAATAATTTCGATGAAAAAATATCAATCAACTGTTTTTTTCTAGGAGATAGGTCAAATACATGATAACAAAAGGTGCATGCAAGGAAGCAATATGTATTCAAAGGATATGTGTGTTAATTGGGTTCATACAAAAGGAAATACATATAAGATATGATTTTAGATTGCAAATTTTGTGGTAAATAACCTTGAGTATCTCACTTGAAAACAACATATTAATGTGTAATATAATTTTGTTAGAGAAATGGTAGAAGATAAGAGGGTGTTGCTAGAAAAAGTGGATACAAATGTGAATGTGGAAGATTTTTCTACTAAGGTAGTGAGTGTTGAGAATTTTTCCGATGTAGCGAAGTAATGATTTTTGTTCCTCTTTATAGAGTAGGAAATGAGGGTATATTGCTGGTATTATCTACCCATGAAGTAAGTATGTAAGGGAATTACGATATTTTAGGCACTCTGCGAGAAAGAAAGGATATTTCGTAATAATACTAAAGGTAATTTATCTTTGTAAATTGACTTATTTATATAAGAAGTGGCTATGCTTTAAAGTATTTTTTAATACTTCAACTTGATTTCCAAGAAATTTTTGGATAGGGTGTTCTTTGATTATAAAATTACATGCTCTCATTGTGAGAGGTATGTTGAAAAGACACAATTGTCATACACAAAAAAATTAATGTTAGTTATTGTATTCACAAGGTTTTTCAAGTTAATACAAGGCTCAAGTTTTTTTGGGGTTTTTTACCTGAAAGGGTTTTCCTAAGATTAAAATTATGTCAATATTATTGGTTTTTTTTAGTTTATTTCATATTTACTTATTTATGTAGTTTTGGTTTAGGTTATTGCTTGCATGTTTTCCCAAAATCCCAACACATATAACGTTTTCGGTAAAGGGAAACCTTGTCAAATTGAGCCAAACAACCCAATGTAGTTTGAGTGAATGACATTGATTAGAGGGTAAGCATAAGCACATGCAAAAATCATTTCAACTACTTGAATGAAGTTAACAAAAATTCCTAGATATTTTAACGTAAGTAAAATGAAAGGTTATTCAAAATAATCATAGGATTTTCTAAAATCAACCTCGGTGAACAATGTTCATTGATTAGATCATTGCACCCACAACATGCCTTCTTGTATTGCAATTATGTTATCAAGAATAAACTTTATTTTAGTAAATTTTATTTTTCAATGACTGATAATTAAAGGTGGGATATCAAAGATTTCTAGCACAAGGGAATTGGCTATAATTTTATAAGAGACATTAATTTGGGTAATTAGACACTAGTTACATATAAGTCCAGGTAATTTGAAGGAAGTGTTGAAAATGATATGGATGTAGAATAAAAAGTTGTTGAGAACACCCTTTTGTAGTTGGTTAAATGCTCTATGTTTATCAATGCTCAAAGAAACAGGAGGAGCTAGAGGACATGGCATAAGCAGCCTATTTGAGTACAATGGGAATTTTGATGTATGAAATGGTCTACATAAGACCATATATTATAAATGTAAGATGATTAGTTAGTACATATGTGGGGAATCAGTGCAATAGTATTGGAATAGAGTAAAACACATTTTTAAATATTTGTAGGGAACTATCGATAATGCTATTTTCTATCAAGGAAGGCCCTTATTGGAAGAAAATATTTTATTTATTATGGGTTTTGTATTTTTATTTGGGTGGTGACCTTGATAGAGTAATATCCACTAATGGTAACTTTTTCAACTTATTTGATGGAGCAATAATTTTGATGAAAACATATCAATCAACTACTATTGTTTCAAGGAGATCGGTCGAATACATGGCAACAACAGATGCATGTAAGGAAGCAATATGGATTCAAAGTGTAGTGCCCAATTCCATTTGACACTTTTGATATTGATCATGATACTGCTGACTATGTTATGGGCATTATTATAGTTTTGATTTAATATGGTGTTAGATGTCGATCATGGATTATTGTTGACTCGATTCATATATGATGCATGATGATTGTTGGAGACATTTTATACTGATGTTTTTATATTTTTGGCATGGTTACATATATATGTGTTTTGGACATGGGTTATTTTGATATATTTTGTAGATCAAGAATAATTAATTTAAAATTGATGATTATATAGTTGTTGAGGAAATTGGAAGTGATATTTATGATTGTCTGGATGTTGTTGTGATTCATATATATATTGATGATTTTGAAATTATATTATATTCATTTGGATGTTTTGATATGGCCATGAGGCCGAAGGGGTATTTGTATTGTGCAGGTTAAAAATATCACAACAAACATCGGGGATTGGAGACCAACCACATTGGAATTCTAGATGAATTCAACAAGGTCACCATGGCAACTTGTATTGTTCATGTGTGTGTGTTTGATTGTTAGGGATTCCCATGGGGGATCACCTTTAAATGTGACCAAGGGTTATGTGTATTTATTTATTTGGTTCCTTTTTATTGATGTTTGTATGTGTTTATTAAGTGATGTGTTCACCCCTTTTCATTTTTATTAATTGTGGTAAATTAATGTGGGTAAACATGTTGTTAAAATTAATTAATCAAATTGGGACATAAGAAAGTAATTATTAGAGTTGTTGGCCCAAAATTAAAGTGTTGTGAGAATTGTGTAAGTGATGTGTAATTTGATTTAGGAGTATGAAACACTCCACCTTCTTTAAAATTCAAATTTGTCCTTGGAGGCTGATTTTGGAGGCTTGTGGGACAAGTTAAAACTTTTCCCATACCTCTTCAATTTGCATGCCAACCTTACCTATGGTGGGAGGGTTTAAATCTAGCCTTCATTATGCATTTTTTTTGTAAGTCAAGTTGTTACCTTAATTTCACTTTCTTACATGTTTTCAATTTCAGTCCTTCAGGGGTATGGGTTTGTTTTGGAGTGAATAAGTAGGTAATCATATTATTAACCCACCCATTTAATTTGCATTGGAGAATGAAGATGACTTGGGTGTTGGGGTTGAGGATGTGTGAAGTGGCATCCTACATGGATCCACCTCATCCTCTTCTCTTCCCTCTTCTATAAAATTTGAATTCCTTACCTTGTTTTGGGTTACTTCACCTTGGAATGCTTCATTTTGGGTGAATTATTTTTGTTATAAGAGAGATCTTTCTTTGGAAGGGTTTGAAGATTGTTGAATTTTTGTGCTTGGCTAATATTTTGGATTACTTGTATTGGGATAAAATTGTTGTTTTGAACTGGAACAACTCCATCATGGAGAGGTAAGAGCTTGGCTCTTGGAATGCTCTTTTTTTATGCTTATGTGAATGGTTGAGTGTTTGAATGTGTTGTTTTGTTGTTGGCTGGTTAGGTAGACTGCTTAGGGATGGTGTAGGAGAAGACTATGGGGTATTTTGGGGGAGGCATAAGTGTTTTTGGGAGGTATAAGTGTGGAGGGAGTTGGGATTTGGGTTCCACCTTACAAAGAAATAGCTTGCATTTCTTTACTCGTTATGGGGTGTCATAAGAGGTTGGGGAGGCATAAGGATATGTGAGAAATAATGGGCATTTGGGTGTGGCATAAGGGCATGTCAGGGATTGATATACTATATTTTGGTGGTTTGTAATCAGATGGTGATACCCATTTCTGCTTTGGGAGGCTTAAGAAGCATCCCCCATAGTTTCTTGCTCCTTTGGCTTACATGATGAAGCTCTTGAGTATTGTTTGTCGTTTGTATTCTATGGTTGCAAACCGCAATATTTTTTTTGGACTATGTTTTAAATGTGAAATTGCATGTGTGTTGTGGAAGCCTATTGTTTCCATGAGTTGAAACACATTTCTTATTGCATTTTGGTTGGGGCTCTAGGACCAATGAAGAAAGATGAATTCTCCTTTTCATTGGATGTCTTGGTAGGGTGGAGAGCGTTGCCTTTCCCTGTTCTATTGTGATCAAATTAGAGAATGATGGAAATTTATACTTGTTGTTTTGGAACTAAGAAAGAAGATAGTTTGACAATCCTTGCTAAGATCATTTCTTAATGTAACCTTTTCCCACTTGAAGTGGATGATCTTGTATATTATTTGTGATGGAAAGATGGTCTGTATTGGCTATGAAAGTTGTAAATTGAATTGTGAAAGAGATATACTCTGTTCTCTGTTTTTGAATAAATGTGGAAGAAATTATATTATGTATATTGTAATTGAGGAAGAAGACAAAGTTCTGATAGTCCCTTGTGAAACTAATTTTGTAAACCATTTCCCCACTTGATGTGGATGAAAATTTAATATACATTTTGTGTTGAAGAGTTACTATGTTTTGGAAATGAAATCCCCTTTGAATGTGAAAGAAATATACTTGGTATTCTGTTTGTAAAAAGGAATGTAATGAGAAGGAGTTGTGATTGTAAAGTTGTATTTGATCAATAAAAAAGTTGTAAAAGAAATCTTTTCAATTGAATAGATGTTGTTTTACCTTATACAATGAAGTTATTATTGTTTGAAATCTGCTTTGAAAATGTTGTACAACTCTTTGTTCAAATGTGGAAAATGTATTCAGAATTATTACATCCTCTGTGTTTTGAAAAGCACGTTTTTGGAAAGGAAATAGAAATTGCTTTCTTGTTTCTACATTTTGATTGAAGGAAATAGAACATTGTAATATTGGATTAGAATGAAATCATATTTTAAATTTTGGTAAATGTAATGGATCAATTTGAGTTGGAAGTTGTAGAGCTCTGTTAGATGATTTTCAAACTAGCAAATAATTATCAAAAAATGTACAGAACGACCCTGACAGACTAGGAAAGACATTTGAAACATTAATACAAGCTAAGAAAGATCAAAACAATCCCAAAAAAACTATAATACTTAAGAAATTTTCATATAACCTTTTAAAATCGAGCTCAAACAATTTCTCAGTCATTTTTGCTATTAAATTGGGGAAATTCGAATTGATCTTCAATCAAACAATTTAATCCTTGAAATCTATCCTAAATTCTTCCAAGTGAAATCCTCCATGTCTGTTTGGCATGTTGAGAAAGAATTAATGGCATATTTGAACAAATTATTGATAAGTTAAAAATACCAGTTCACTTTCTAAGTGAAATAAAGACATTTTCTCAAAATTTACGCTTTAAAATTTATCAAAATTAAATTATTAAGATCTCTGTGCAAAGAGGATGTCAAGAGATTTTGAGAAAGTCTTCGTTTTCCAAAACCGAGTTCCCAATCAAAATTTATGGCCTTCTAAAGTTTTTATTTCATTTGGCTTCAAAAATATTATAACTGTCAAATTTAAGTATTAAAATATTCTTGGGCGGACCCGTGGGCTAATCTTTTTTTCTTTTTCTAACCTTTTTCCAAAAGGCACAAAGTCATGAAGTTTCCCGCCACTTTTCTAATCTGCAAGCCTTCTTTTTGTCAAAAATTATCTAAGTCCAAAAAGTTAATTTGGTAATTTTTCCTCCACACCACGCCGCCGTACAACCAATCATTGATCAACACGTGGATTTTTTGGGCATTGGCGAGGCTCAGTTGATTTTAAACTTAAGCACTTTCAAAATAAATTTGGAAAAATTTGTAAGTTTTCCCCAAAGCCTCGCCGGCTGCAAACTAATCAAGTGCTTTGCCATGTGGCTTCACGACGCATCGGCAGAGGAGCGGATCCTTCTAAGCCTTAATGCCTCATAAAAATTTTGGGTGAAATTTCCAAATTAACCCCATCGGCCCACCATACCACACCAATGGTTAGATAACACGTGACATCTTCTCGTATCGGCAAAGGCGCGGGTTCCTTTCGACCATTTTCCCTTCCTTGTGAATAGTCAAATTTTTCAAAAGTTACCCGCCGACCAGGTGACTGCGATCAATATGGAGCTGCCATGTGGCCTCCTAGAGCACCAATGGAGGTGTGGGTGTAAAATTCACTTTGTCCCCAAAGGGAAAAAGTGGTAAATATCTTCCCTGCTCCACCGGCTCACGTCTAGGAAAAATTTTCTTCCCCGCTCCGTCAGTCTGCTTCTCTCCTCTAGGTGAATTTTCTCTCTGAAGTCCGCAGGCCCAAGTTAGGGAAAGTTTTCCTCCCAAGGCCCGCAGGCCCACTCTTGGGAAATTTTCCACCCCAAGTTCCACCAGCCCATAACTTGATAAATATGAAGAGTTAGAAGGACTTCATTATATCACTGGAAAGGTGAGGAAATTTCCTATCTAATGGAAATGGCTTCATGAAGTTTTGAGTGCATTAAATATAATAAAAATGAGGTTTAATATTTTAAGGGAGTTCTCGAGTGGGTAAGTAAGAATTTACTCTGATGATTTTAAATATGTATTCTTTTCCCCCACTATAATTAAACCTTGCTCTTGTCTTATATCTTATGGAATTAAATACCTTGGGTATTTAATTGTTTTGGTCCCTTAACCCTAAAATTTTAATCAGGGAGTATTTAGCTAAAATGTCAATATAATCAATGATTAAATTAATCCCTAAGGAGATTTGAGCTAGGTGTGGACTTCTTACACTTGTTGCTTTATAATGTGGAATTAGTAATTATTATAATTGGAAAAGTTATCAGTTGAATTTAATTGTCCTTGAGACTTTGGTTGTTAACACTATATATATATATATATATATATATATATAATTCCATAATATCATAACTAAACCTGGTCATTCATGAGTCTCAAGTGGGAGATTTTAGAGTGCGTTACAAAAAGGCTATGTGTCTTAATTGGGTTCATACAAAAGGATATACATATAAGATATGATTTTTAGATTGCAAATTTTGTGGTAAATAACCCCGAGTATCACACTTGAAAACAAAATATTAATGTGTAATATAATTTTGTTAGAGAAATGGTAGAAGATAAGAGGGTGATGCTAGAAAAAGTGGATACAAATGTGAATGTGGAAGATTTGTTGACTAAGGTAGTGTGTGTTGAGAATTTTTCCTGATGCAATAAGCAATGAGTCTAATAGCTTACAACTACTAAGGAGTGATTTTTTGTTCTTCTTTATAGAGTAGGAAATGAGGGGGAGATTGTTGGCATTATTTACCCATGAAGTAAGTATGCAAGGTTATTGGGATATTTTAGGCTCTTTGTTAGAAAGAAAGGATTTTTCGTAATAATACTAAAGGTAATTTATCTTTGTTACATGACTTCTTTGTATAACAAGTGGCTATGCTTTAAAGTATTTTTTTAATACTTCAACTTGATTTCCAAGAAAAAATTATTATAGGATGTTCTTTGATTATAAAATTACATGCTATGATTGTGAGAGGTATGTTGAAAAGACACAATTGTCATACACAAAAAAATTGGATGTTAGTTATTGTATTCACAATATTTTTCAAGTTAATACAAGGCTCAAGTTTTTTTGGGGTCTTTTACCCGAAAGGGTTTTCCTAAGATTAAAATTATGTCAATATTCTTGGTATTTTTAGTTTATTTCATATTTACTTATGTAGTTTTGGTTTAGGTTATTGTGTGCATGTTTTCCCAAAATCCCAACACATATAACATTCATTGTAAAGGGAAACCTTGTCGAATTGAGCCAAACAACGCAATTTAGTATGAGTGAATGAAATTGATTAGAGGGTAAGCATAAGCACTTGCAAAAATCATTTCAACTACTTGAATTAAGTTAACACAAATTCCTAGATATTTTAACATAGGTAAAATGAAAGGTTAATCAAAATAATCATAGGATTTTCCAAAATCAATCTCCGTGAACAATGTTCATTGATTAGATCATTGCACTGGAACATGCCTTCTTGTATTGCAATTATATTATGAAGAATAAAATTTCTTTTAGTAAATTTTATTTTTCAAGGACTCGACAATTAAAGGCGGGATATCGAAGGTTTATAACATAAGGGAATTGGCTATAATTTTATAAGAGACATTAATTTCGGTAATTAGACACTAGTTGCATATAAGTCCGTGTCTCCCCACAACCACCACCACCACCACTCCGCAAGCCCCCCAATGTAGGGTCTATTGGGACCAATATTATGAAGAAAGTGCCACTTGGGAGAATATGGAAGATATCCAGATTAATTTTCTCGCATCTATTTTACTAATTTTTATGAACATGCTTTGTTAAAGTACTAAATTTAGTATTTCAGAAAAGTGGTAGATAAAAATCCTACGGTAAGCCTACAATTGAATATTGGGACTAAGATAATTTTTGATTAATAGTTATTGTTGAAGTTTTTGTTAATAAACCTCGAAAATCATTGTTTAGCGTGAATGTGTTATGTCTATAGATTATATGAATGATTTTCTATATGAACAAGGGTTGTTATGACCTTTATGATTCAAATTTAAAATAATATTGCTACAAATTCAAAGATGATTTGAAATATATTTATGCAGCAAAGGAATAATGGGTTAGTTTATCTATTTATCCTGAAATCATCGAGACGATGATTATTCTAAGGGGTGGAGTATGTAACATCCCAAAAATTTCTTGTAAGTTAAATTAACTATGGATAAGTCTAATCAGGATTAGACAAGATCATCATTGTGTGTAAAATTCATTTGGTTTTTCGTGTCATGACCCATAGCTTCTGCTGCGTGGCATGACATTGTGGAAACGAATAACCCCGCACCCACCTTGATGATCCTTCCTAAAACATGATTAGGCCTTAATCGTAGGTAAAACGGTTCATAAATGATTGTGGATCTTTTGGTTATTTGTATTTCTGGTTACTTTATTTTATTCAGTTTGGTCGTCTTTTGTTTTGTTCGACTTTTGCATGACCACGATGATCACTTCTGCTTTATTTGGCAATGCTATATCAAGGCATATTTATGATAATATTCGAATTATTATTTATGGACTTGATGATTTTTGTTATTGGAATGTTTTATATAAACCTAGAAATTCAACTAATTACTATGGTAATATATTGTTGGAAATATGTGGACTTGTATTATGAAGGTTAATTTTAACTTAACCATTAAGTTGGGTAACAACTAAAGTAAAAAAATGTGTATGAAATATTAATTAGTATATATATTTTAGAGGGATTTGACAAGTAAGCTAAAAGTTTTTATTTCGATATTGAAATTTATGGGTTTCATAAAGTGAAACACCTTCACATGGCACAAGTGTGTGGCATGCACTAGTACACGTACCAACATTGGGAAGCCCAAAAATTCTCCAATATGCCGCCCAACTATAGTTCTTTCATTATATTTTTTGTTATTTCTCCTTTGTTTATTTTCATTCTCCCCTTCTAGAATACTGCGTGAGTTTTGAGGAAAGAAGGATTCAACTTGTTGGAGATAGAAGAGTAGAAAGTTGCTGATTTTGGGTTTACTTCAGCATGAATATCTTCTCCTTTCTCTACTACATTATTGGTAAAAAATGAGGAAATACACATTCTGTTTTTAATAGCAATCAAGGAATTTGTGGACAGCTTTTGATTTAATCATTTGGCGATGCAGTTTGAAAATGAAATTGATGGATTTTGTATTCTTTTTAGTTTCTTTGTGTGATTTTAACTAAACCTTAAACAAAACAGATGGGATTATGGGTTTTGATCTGAAAAATAAAGTAGAAGAAAGGTTAAAAATTCCTTCGTTGCATTATGCTAAATTGTACCTAAAAGGAAAAGAGTTGGGTTTTTCCTGTACAAGAAGAAGGAAAAACGTTTTGTGAATTTGTGTGTTTAAAATCGATTTTTACTAGTGGGTTTTCATTTTGGTTTACTGGAATTTAGTTGTGCGTTTTCTATAAACAAATTGATTTGCATAAATGAATCAATTTGGGTAAATCCATCGATATGGGTATTTAACCGGTTGGGGTTTTGTATTTTTCTTTTTTACTTGTTATATGCAGGATGATTGTTAACTTATTGTGATCTCTTGAATCATAATTGTGGATGTCAAAACTCTTGCATGGGGATATTTTTCTAGAAATTTTATCTTTATGGACATCTAAATCAGATCATGTATAAATGAGGGTGTGTTGTTATGTGTAAAAAGAGGCATTTAACCTGTAACTTCCAGCGCAATATGACTTGGATTTTTGTAAAACTGTGAAAAAGAAATTGCTTGTCTTGGTAAGGGCATGAAAGCTAGGACAACTTGACCCAAATGCACCAAGGAGTAATTGGTGGCATGATTGGGATTTATATAATGATATCTTATGAAAGAAATAATTAGTTGTTCTTTTACTAAACAAAGTATGTTTACATGATGTAATCAGGGTGCTTCTATATTGTTTTGTTGGGGTTGTTCGTTTACCAGATAGAACATGTTAAAGTGATGTAAATTTGGTGATATTTGTGCTAATTTGTAGAGCTTCTCATTGACTGAAAAGAAGTAAGTTTTATTTCCTTGGTAATGATGTTCTTGGACAATATGATGAGTTGCTCATTAACTAGAAAGAATATGTTTGATAAGTTTTTGGTAATGATGGTTTTTGGACAATTTTGTTAAGTTGCTCGTTGATTTGGAAGATAAGAGAAATAGTATTAAAATCTATACCAAATAAAGAATGATTGTCTTGTGGTCATCATTTGAATTCAAGGTTTAGTGATTATGTTTTGATTATGCTGAAATAGAGATTGGTTGTTCTATTTGTATGCATCCATAGCTGTATCTTTATAGAAACTAGGGGTAAATCATTTTCAGTTGTATTACCATATGCTTGTTGATAAAAAAACATGTATATCCTTTCTTATTTTACTAATTAATTGCATCAGAAAATGGAGTTAATATTCATGCCAGTTCATTTTGAATTGACATCATACCACTACTCCAATCTTGCAGGACCATTAGCCGTTACTTTCGGATGTGCGAAACTCATGTTTTGTGAAGTTTTATCATAGCATGGATCAAAATGAGATACTTGGATTTCAATTTGTAGAAGGATGAAATCCTAGAATTTTGATTGAATTTATTGGGATCTTGGACCCATTGTAAATATTTAAACCTCACTATGTGAGAGTTATTATACCGGTTATATAATTCACCTTAACGACATATGTAATTTATGATTTTAATAAAGAGATATTTACTTTGTGTGTAATAATGTCTCTAAATGAGTAAATGATGAATACTTGAGTTGAGAAACCTTACATTTCACAAATTGTTAAATATATTTATTTGATAGTAATCAACGTATGAAGCCGATAATTGGACAATTATTGTAACAATCATTTGTCTTTTAATTTCTAAATTTAATAGCTATATAGTAGTGTAGCTAACAAATGGAATATATATATATATATATATATATGTGTGTGTGTGTGTGTGTGTGTGTGTGTGTGTGTGTGTGTGTGTGTGTGTGTGTGTGTTTGTATGTATGTATGTATGTATGTATGTATGTATTTAATTCAGCCTTTCAAGAAACTTGGTAGTATTATGTTAAGATTGTAAATCTGTTGTATAGAGAATGAAAAAGTATTTTGAGATTAGGGACTTTTCTAAGGAGACAAAAGTAGTATAGGGAAGGTTTGGGTGGAGTACTACTACAATATGGGCATGTGGTATCTTTTGAAAGTAAAAGTTGAGGTTACATGAAGTAAACTATGCTATATATGAGCTTGAGCTTGCTTGTGATTGTTCATGCACCGCAGTATGGAGGCACTATTTGCTAGGAAAACCATTTGAACTCAAAACAGATCATCTTGGGCTCAAGTACATTTTTACGCAGTTGAATCTAAATGTAAGGTAGCGAAGATGGCTGGAGTTCCTAGAAAATTATGAATTTGATATAAATTACATTAAGGGAAAAGAGAATAGAGTGGTTGATGCTTTAAGTCTTAGAAAACATATTGTTACTATAATTACATTAAGAAATCAGTTTAAAGATGAGCTTAAAAATAAGTTAACCAATGACCCCTACTACAATCATGTTAAAACAACTCGAGGAAAAGATCCAAAGGACAAAAGGTATGACGGTTTCAAGCTGGAAACAAATGGGATTTTGCATTATAATAGCGAATATATGTGCCAGAAGGTAAATAACTCAAAAATAAAGTCATGAGAGAATTTCATGATGCTCCCTACTCGGGACACCCAGGAGTAACAAAGATGATGACAGACATAAAAATAAATACTTCTAGAAAAAGATGAAAAATGATGTGATTCTTTAAGTCTCACAATGCTTGGAATGTCAGCAAGTAAATTCTGAATATTTACATCCAGCAAGATTATTATATGCTCACAATGTGCCAGAATATAAGTGGCAAGTTATAAGTATGGATTTTATCCAAGGTCTACCTATGTCCCAAAATAAACATGATGTTATACTTGTAGTTGTAGACAAGTTAACTAAAGTGGCACATTTTATAGTAGGTAATTTAACAGATAATTCACCTATACTGGCAAAAATATTTGTGTAAATTTTTTTCCGATTACATGGAGTTCTAGAAGTAATAATTTCATACAGGGACTCAAGGATAACTTCTAGATTTTGGCAGACTTTGTACGCTGCCTTAGGGACAAAATGCAGAACATAAGTTCACCTTTACCATCCTGAAACTAATGGTCAAACTCAAAGAGTGAATCAAGTGTTAGAAGATTTACTAAGAATGTATTGTATGGATCAACAATATAATTGGGAAGAGTATCTTACCTTGGTTGAATTTTCCTATAATAATACTTACCATTCTTCCATTCAGATGGCTCCTTTTGAGGCCTTATATGGTCGTAGGTGTAGAACACCTATAAGTTGGGATAATCCTGAAGATAGAGTACTGATTGGACCAGAAATACTTTCAAAAATGGAAAAACAGGTTAAATTAATCCAAGAAAGATTGAAAGAAGCAGCAAATAGACAGAAAAGCTATGCATATTTAAAAAGAATTGACATAAAGTTTAACATGGGAGATAAATTTTTTCTTAGGGTCAAACCTAAAAAGTGTTCTATTTCGTTTGGCAAGTCACCAAACTATCTCCTAGGTTTGTAGGACCATTTGAAGTCCTAGAGGTCATTGGACCAGTACCTTACAAGCTAGCACTGCCTCTGATCTATCCAGCTACACAATGTATTTCATATATCATTGCTCAAGAAATATGTACTGTTTTAACACATGTACTTATCTCATAATGATCCTAGTTGGCCTTTGGCATCTATCACAATATAAACTCTTGCAAGATAGGTTAAATTGGAAATAAAATAAAAACAAACTATAAAGATCTAGATAACTATGAAAGGGATAGTTGTGAGGTGGCATAAGACTTAAAACTCATAAGACTAGTGTGTTGTCTTGAGTTTAGCCGTAACTTGCATGGCAAATAACTTTGGCCAAAGTAATGCATTGATGGTTATGCATTGTCTGATCACCTAAGTCCTCCAATTAAAATAAAAATTGTCTGTAACTTGATCATGGGAAGTTGAACATTGAACATGAGGTAGACAATGGTCGGATACTAGAATACGAAGTCGGGAAATTAGCTTCATGGTAGACCCAAGGACTTTCACATAGTTCCCATGACCTTTAAAAGGTTGAGCCGAAATGCTAGTAAGCATTGTCACTCAAAGTAGTGACGAAGGGAGATCATGGAGATCTGGATACACCCTTCTCAGCCGCACATGGCTTACATGGATGTTATCAGATAGATCAAAAGAACCAATTTGATTTAATGAATTTGATTAAATAAATTTGTACTATTACAAATTGTGTGTAATTTGTTTTTATGTTTAAAAAAAAAATCCTCATTTTTCAACTCTATGGGCTTCAAGATAACTTTAGATAAGGTCGTCTCCTATAATGTTCTGTAAAACCTTGTAAAATTCACATTACATGTGGTCAGCATGGGGTTTGGGCTTTATCATTACCCATCTGTAACCATCTCGTGTAGGTCCTCAATAGAAAGAAACCTATCACAAATGACCATTTGAGTTTGAAAAAGTTATTATGACACCACTCAAGGTATTGGTGAAGAATTTGGTATCTCTTATGGGAGTGCACCTAAGCTTTGAACACGAGCTTATGATGGTAGACAAAGCCTAGAACCATATCTAACACCTCAATAATTCATTGGTTAGCTACTAGAACCATATATCTTACACCTCAATAATTCATTGGTTAGCTACTAGAATGGCTTTGTTTTGCTCGACCGATTTTTGTGCATTGAGCACATGGAAGAATTCCTTAAAAACATTGTAACCAACTTTTCTTTATTAAAAATTATTTGTAATCAATCGAATTCAACAGATACCGCACTAGTCCGCAATCACGACAGCTTGCCCACATAATACGAAAATGGAAAATATTAGTTCAAGTGAGATCAAACAATTGTACACAAAGGATTTTAACAGCAAGCAATGCTGTTTACTTAACGAATTTCTATAAAGTGGGAATTTCTATAATATTGCAGGTGCATGCACTGAGGATAAATACGCAGACATAACTAAAGAGATTTAAAAGTTACGTACGATGACGGGCTCTGCATTTATCCCATTCTTTTCAACAAAAACATTTTGTGCCTCGTTTTCAACAGACATGACATTTCAATTGACATTTTTTCGAATTGGCGTAGTATCCCACTTAAAAGATTATTCTCTGGTGGGGAATCTATCCGACCATTGATCAGGACCATGTATACATCTCCAATAATAATAATATTACATTTTACCCCTCCAACATTGTTCAATCAAATCATGTTTTTTCAATTATTAGGCTGCTGCTTCTAATTAGCTGTCGAAACTTTTCAATGGAATCTCTCCTATACTTATGTCAATTGCAAGCGGAGAGGTGGGAATTGAATCGTCTTCCATATACAAAAAAGTGTTTCGGTTTGGCAGGAAAGTAAGAAAGGGAGAAACATATTTTATTTTGATACCTGTTTATTTTGGTACGGGACTATTAGTTAATGTCTTTGGATGTTTATCAATCATTAATTTGGATGTTTATCAATTATTACTAGTTAAGGTTAAGCTATTGTTCGTGAGTGTTTTCTGTGTATGTGTTTGTTTTTTTGTTTTCTTCACTTTTCATTATTTGAATTATGTTTTTCTAAACCATTAAATTCTTCTCTCATCTTCTTTTTTAATGTATTGTTAATGCCTTGTTCCATAAAACTAGACTAATACATATAAATATCATGAAAACCCTATCATTATAATTTCGAGAATTTTTATTTAGATCTTTTAAAAACTTGTTTCACGGCTCTTAGTGTTTTGGGTCCATTTTTGTCCTTTTTAGTATATTCGTGTCTCCATGTTTTAATATATCTTTATTTGAATTCAAACAATTTATATTCACATAAGTGTATGAAAACATTTAGGATAATCAAGAGCATACAAGAGGGTATTTATCAAATTGTTAAAGAATAATGAATTTGTGTAGTTCAAGAACGTTTTAGTATCAAACAATTTTTATACCATTTAGATAAAATCCAACTAGCATTCACTTGTTGTATATATTGGTGTTATACAAGAAATAATATCCTATTGCACTATATCAAATTTCCTATTGAATTGTATTACACTTGTTGTGTTGTTTTTGAAATGATCCGGAACCTTAGCCATTTGATAATAATATAGGTTTAAGGCATGCATAACATAACCCTCTCCAAAATTACTTACCTTGGGTTTTATAAGGTGTTGAATCATATCACGTTCTTAAGGAAGGAGACTAGTTTCCCAAGGAGCCACAATAATGTTTGAAAAACAAACAATGTTTTTGGATCTCAAAAATAGAGAAAAGAGTAAACAAATAAGTTTCATATTATTTGATATTTTATATAAATTTAGTACTCGTGATGTTTTTGTATTTCCATTTAAAAGGAAATAATGTTTTGGTCGAGGTTCTCCAAAAAGTTCCTAATTCTTCTATGTTTTCTTTGCCACATATCTAGTCTTGTTTCAATTTATTTTTTATTACTATCTAGCAAGTTACATTAAAATATGCATCATTATAAAACTCTATTTCAAGATTTTCAAGTAATTTGATTCTCTTATGTTTGCAAATATTCCAAGCATATTGATTTTATGCAATTATCTTTGATTTTCCATTTTTATGGATTTAGACCTAGTTGTGATGTGTTTAGGTTAATTGTAAACCATTTTGTACGTAAAACCACTTTCTAAACCTCCATTATGGTAAATCCAACATAACCTACACACTATTAATGTGTTACATAATAATGGTCATTAAACATTGTTTGAACCCACCCTTATATTTTCCCTTTAGGTGAATTGAGATTGTTTGCACCCTTATAAATTAAGGTCTTACCTATTTAGCGATATATTTGTATTGTTCACCATTCATTTTTTCTAAATCTATTATACATAGCTATTGTGTGTTATATATTTTATGTCATATAGCTTGCTTATATAAAAGATTCCAATAAACAAATATTTAGTTGAAAATCAATCTTGTTGAGGATATTGTTGAGATTATATTAGTTAATGTTAGAGTTTGTGTGAAAATACTTTTTTATAAGATTTTGATGTTGATCGTAAAATTGTATCTTGAATTATAGCTGATGCTTCTTCTTACTTAATAATGATAAAAATCTCCATCTTCATTTGATATATAGTTATCTGACTATAGTAAGGAGAAAAAGATGTTCGGATCATACCCTTAAATATATCAAATGTTTCGTTGACATTAGCCAATAATTTTATGAAAAACATTGTGAAAATAGTTCTATTATTAAAAGTTATATTACTAATCTAATATATAACCAAAGGTCAAGATATTACCATCGGAGTTACTATATAAGATTATAGATGTAAGGTGAATTATTGTTACAATTAATTATGATAAAAAAATTAGTAGATCACCCTATTTAGTAGGTATTCATGTACATATTTCTCATATTTATTTTATTATTTTTCATCCTCATCCTTGTCCTATTTAACACATTTATCTTTCTTCTCTACCTTCATCACTTCATTATTATATTGATTTAGTTCTCTCTTGATGCGGGAGCGTAACTCAGAAGGCCATAACTTTTGATCCGACCGTTGGATCGTCTTGAAATTTTCCATAGTGGTAGATATTGATCAATATTATGTTGGGGCTGAATTTTCTAAAAGGTTGTCACCATTCCAACATATTCTCGGGGCGGATTCCTTCATCTAGTGGTCTAAAATTGGTTCTAAACATTTTTGCTTGTTTTTTGACTAGGTCTTAAAGTTTTTATAAAATTTTGTTGTACTTTTTAAAATCAGTCAAAATTTTGCGCGAGCCTTAATTTATGAAGTTATATCCGACATGCAAATTTTAGGGCCCATCCGAGGTGTTTTGTTAGTAGGTAATTTTTGGCATTTCAGGGTTTTTGGCATTTTAGGGGTTTTTAGAGTAGATGTGGAATAAAAGGAAGATTGTAATGATGTAAAAGATTAGTGTGGAATCTGGAATGAGAAGAAATCTATTTTGAAGCTTCGGTTTTTTTTGTAAGCTATTTGTGTGTGTTTTGGAGGTATTTCAACCTCTCAGTAGTTGGATCCAGTCATTTATGCTTCAGTAGTGTAATCAAGAATCTCAAAATAATATTACAAATCCAATATATAACCCAAGCTCAAGATATTACCATGGAAACTACTATATAACATTATACTTGCAAGGTAAATTATTGATATTTGAATATTAGTAGTTATGATGAAAAAATTAGTTGATCACCCTATTTGGTAGGTAGTAATATACATAATTTTCGTGTTTATTTTACCTTTATTCCTCCTATTCGAAGACATTTATATTTCTTCTCTACCTTCATCATTTGATTTTTATGTGGATCAATTTCTTTCTCTTGCTTAGTATATTAATACATCTCATATTTCTTTTGAAATTATTTCTATTTGTCACATTTATTCTTAATTGACTTATTTTATAGAAAGATCTTGTATATGTAGACAAAAATCATAGACATATTACTATTTTACTATGACATCAAGTATGTTGTTATATTCATGGTTCTATAGTACAAAAAGTATTCGTTGGTGATCCAATTCATTGTCCATCCACTCATTTCAATTGTTTTTATTGTCTTTCTCTCTCACATCTTTCATTTTTGTACATAGTTCTAGTCAGGTCATAAGGATCCATTTTTTCTGTATTTTCACATCTATCGTCATTTAGCCCAGACATTACTTCCCATTAAGGACACTAACACCGAGACATTCCTTTCCTCTTTGTTGTTTTTACATATTCTAACATTTTTAATCAGGATTTCTAGTTTTCTTATCCCCTTCCCGATTTCATAGTCATCCTTTTTGGTCATTAGTGTCAAAATTGAAACAAAAGATACATATATATACACAACATACACTCTACTATTCTCGGCTGGAAATTCTAAGGGGAAATATCATCTACACAATATCACTACCATTACAAGGGACTAGAATTTCTACATACACAACTTATGAATAGGAAATTCTTTATTCCATACACACATTTATCTACATTATTACATCTAGCTACATCCCACTATCAAGTGAACTTGCGAGGGAATCTTAGGGAACAATTATTTCAAACACTCATCGAACTACATGGAGTGTGACATGTACAGAAATGCCCAGTCTTAACTTCACTCTTGAGGTGACCATTGAGGTCATTCTGAATCCCCATACCGCATCTTTATTTTTTGGATTTTATGTGGTATTGTGGGTTTTGCAGTGATATATATTTTACAGGTTACAGGTACCCTTGACAATCAAATAGTGACACAAAGGCTTTCAATATGGAATATTTTTGACACTTGTGTGAAATCATGAAAATAGATTTTGACCATCCGCCCGCTCACCACAGAACCCAATAGAGGTCTTCGGTATTCAAGTGCCCTTTTCCATTCATAGTAACTTGTGTCCCGCCATATTCTTACATTCTAAAATCAATCCTAACCATTGATGATATAGTTCACTTCTTGTTCAACAATTTTCCTAGTCCGAACACTCCGAAATAAAGCATTAATAAGTTAATTCATTCTTCTTATACCACTTTCTTAGGGTTTCATACTTTTATTTCTTATTTCTTGTGTCATATTACATTTAGTAGATGTATATCATAGTTTTCATTGATTTACTCTCAGTAATTAGGAATTAATAAAATATTTTTTTGTTAAATTATTTGGTGAACCCGCATTCAAATATACTTGGATCCTTCTTTTTCCTCTCTCATGTCTCCTAAATATCCTCTAATTTCCTTGCATGAATTTTTTCAAATGCACCCACATTTCAAAATTGTTATTCAAAAACCCTAGACACTATGTATCTACCTTGTAGTACATCACCCACTCTAGTAAGTGTCATTACCGACCATCTATTTGATGACTCTATTGGCCCTACTCCTCCATCCAATCAACCTATCTTAAAGTCAATTCAAGATTTTCATTTAATATTTCAAGACAAAAATCAAGCTATGGAAACAACGATTACATCTCTTAAATCTAAATTTCAATGTGTCAAAGATTCTTCTCAAACCCATGCTTGTTCTTCTTCTACATCTCATTCTACTTCGTGACTACCACATGTGCTAATACCAAGTGAACCCCAAGTCTTACCTCTCCCCACACCTCTCCAATTTAATTTCATTACTAATCAACATGATATTCTTCCTTATCTTATCACTCTTTAATTGCTCAACTCTCCAACTACTCATTGTTACCCTCCTTATCGGCTTGCAAAATAATAGGGTTAGCTATATTGTAATTATCATAAAATTAATGGAAATAATTAAAATGATTGCTATGATCTCAAACTAAAAATTGGCCATCTTAAACATTAAATTGTCTTATTTCATTTTCTACACAAAATGTGTCACATGTTCATCTCCAATTGCTAAATATCATTGTGTTCCTAAATCTAATTCATCTATGTCTAATGAGCATCATGTCACCATTACTAATGTTCCTTATATGGTAATTCAAGATCCACCTAATAAAATTTCTCTCAAAATTAGTCCACCGCCCCTTCTCTCAAGTTTTCTACTTCGTCACTAGCTCCTAAGAAACTTCCTCTTAATATCAATCCAACACCTCCTTCTCTCAAATCTTATACAACATTATCAATTCCACATAAGCTACCACCATTCAAGATCCCTCCCCATCCTACTCCACTTCCATTTCCAATTCATTTTTTCAAACAAACTATGCCTTACATTTATGGCCAAGACATATTTCAAGCTCTACTACCATGACATGGTCCTTCTCTACATCACACACTTGGGGGAATCATGATTTATTCCACATGCAATCATTACCAATTCATTCTAATCTCTACACATATGTATTACGCTCTGTGATTTAAATCTAGTCTCTTTTACACATCTTGATGCACAACTCGTATCGTCATTAACCTATGACGCACTCTAGTTCCACGGTTCATACTTGACTGTTAAGGGTCTAAATCTTAAATGAGACTCAAAATCATTCACACTTCATGATCTATGCTTCATGATCTATATTTCTAGCACACACTTTCTCAAACCATTTCTCGATGATGCACTCTTGTTCTATGGTTTATTATTGATTTTTGAGGTGTCTCGTTATAAATGAACCTCATTCCATACACATATGTTGGTGGCATGCTGCTCCTATCACATTCACATTGCATACCACTCCATCACACTTATACACAAAATTTTGCATATATTTGTTGCACTTACTCTTGCTTGATCATACTTACATGTACAGATTGTTTCCTATGCTAGAAAGATACTTCATATGTTAATATCTTTTACGTATACACATGTGCATTCACTTTTTCTCTAGTTGTGAATTCAAACTTCTTATAGGTTCTTACATGCTGTAATGATGATTGACACTGTACCCTTTTCTAGTCCCACTTTGAGGCTCTTGCATGAATCTACGAGCTTTCTACTATCACACATTACATGTGTTATGATTTCATTATATACTACTTCATACTCTTACTAACACATTACTTAACATTGACACATAAATTATTTGACATAATTTTTATCTTTCTAACATGCTAATGGGTGCTTCATATGCAAAATTTACCTTGTAGGATCATTTTACACCATGGTTTTCGGTTACATCTATTTTCAATTGATTACAATTGTATGCAATTGTTTGTAGGTTATGCCCTATGTCTTGTTTGATCAATTCTTGTATCCTTTTGGTCTCTTCATCCTTTGTTGTGTTCTCAACTATGAGTGATGTCCCATGTTTGAAACCCCTTTTTATGGTCTATCTTGTATGCACACTTTATTTTTGCATTTCTTTTCTATGACATGCTTACTAATTTTTATAATAACACATGTATCTAGCTAGTTTGCTTTCATGTGCCTTAGTTTCTACCGCACACATTCCCTCCCCTATAGAGATACAATACCAATCAACATCGGGGCCTCTCATTTAGGCCGTAAACTCCTATTAATTTCACATACATCCCAAATGAGGGGGAACATAAATTGGTTGAACAAATCACCTCATACAATAGATCGTAGATACAACAAAACACAATACAACATAGAATTGGCACATGTTTTAATTATAACATTGGATCAAAATCATACTTGGGTTAAAATCACGATAAACACCAAAGGCCTAGAATCGGACATGGGTGCTTGGGCTCCTATTTCTCCCAGGCAGTAATTTCCTAGGGGCACATTCAATCAATTTCTCATATCAACATCGTTCACATAATCCTTTAGAGTAGGTTGAAAATATCAAGCACAATCCTCTCGTAAATAGAGTAAAGTTTATCTCCTATATTCTGTTCAATTGCTATAATTCGTAACAAATGAGGGAAAACATGAAAAAATAGGGACACACCATATGCAAGTGGTTTTTATTCGTAAAAATTCATGGAAGGAGAGTAATACTAGACCTCTCTCCCCAAGATTTTCTCCTTTGTAGGAGATCACCCAAAAAACTCGCACTTTGCGTGAGATTGCCCAAAAAACTCACACTTGGCATGAGATCGCCCAAAATACTTGCTATGACATGATATTTCCCAAAAATCTCACTCTATAAAACATGTTCAAGACATATTTTATCCATTTACACTCTTCTACTTCAAGTGCGCACTTTCCTTTTACACACTTTTACATATTTTTACATATTTTTACATACTTCTACATATTTGGATCAAATTTTTCATATATGTGAATTCAACTACATTTTTATCTTCCTTTTGCATGTTTGTCCTTACAAGAAGCTGTAGTAACAATAAAAACAACAAGCACAACAATAGGTACAACTTGATATGTCTCATATGCTTCACCCCTAGGGTCATTTTCATTTCCTAGTTTCCACCATTCATTGTTTCACTCATTCCATGCTTCACTTTTCCACTCGGCACACTCTACAGAACACAAGGTACACATCTCTTATCTAATTTATGTTATTGAGTATTCACTCAACGAAAAAAAAGTGGGGAAAAGGTAGACACTAAATCACGCACTTGGGTACATTTCTAGGTCATAAATAAATACTAGCATTCATATGATTCCTAAGGAAGAAAACTAGTAATTGACTTAATTTTTTTGCCTTTTGAATTCATTTCTTATTTTCTATTTTTTCTTTCATACCCTATAGCCCAGCTTGGTATTTTACTTATTTTTATTTTATGGCTCCATAAACCAAATACGCCCAACCGAACAAGAGCGCACAGTGCCCCTATCCCTCGTGGGCACCCCTAACCCTTTTCCACCTTAATAACTTCATTTGGGTATCTTTTATCTTTTGGGCACATTTTTTCACTTATGGGTTGGCCTTCCAATTGTCAACTATGAAATTGAAACAAGAGAATCATATAAATACATAGTTATGTGACCAAAATCAAGCACCAAACATTAACCATATACTATCGTCACCTAAGTTTGCATCCAAAGGCACCTAAATCACTGTAAAGCATCCATATAACAATCATTGAAGGGAAAAGGGACTGAAGTTTATACATACACAACATGGGAAGGGAAATATCTTTATTCCATCCATAGATATATTTACATTTTTACCATCACACCTCTTTATTACGCTTCTCAACTAGGATTTTTTTCTCATTAACTTCATGTTTCACTTATTTAAATACCCATCATTTAAATACCCAACATTTAAATACATTATAAATCTAAAAGGAAATCCATCTAATAATAGTAAAAAACCATGGGAATTTATATGAATCGAGTTAGTAATATGATCCCTCATAGGTTACTATTTACGAGTGTGTATACATGGTATACTAATGGTTTCCTTTGACAAACAATGATAATCAAGTGATGTTTTCTAAGTGTACACTTGGAACTTAATCAATCAAAACCCAATCCAATATCGTAAACATTAGATCCTTGTGAATCGTGATAGTGTAATCAACAACTTACACTACTTTGATCAAATTTTCAGAGACATGTTTTCCATGCTCAGTTTTGTGATGACACATTTGTCATTAGGAACTTGTCTTCACCTAATTTAGTTATCTAGATTATTTTCCATTTCTTAAGTTATTAAGTTCATAGTTAACAACTTAAGCATTCATTAATGTCCATTCCTATTTACTAGGTTGATTTAGTTTATTAAGATAGATAAATATATCTGTACCCTATCTCGGTGATCTAAAAGTACCTGCATACCTCATTCCATACCGTTGTGCTTTGTACATATGACAAATGATACTTAATCCATGTGATTTCATGTCATTTTTATTAAAAGACAACATCATGTTCATATCATATAATTAATTATGGAATCCTAGAGATCTAGGTCTATAGATAGATCTTATGTTATCTATCAAAGACTAAGTACGTCATTAATAGTTGTTTCCTTAAGTGTGCTTAATTTATTATGTGTCATTATTAATGATCAAGTTACTGCAACGAGATATCATTTTTCATGATGATCCCTTTCACATTGATGCGATAATAGGTTTCATTTCTTTACGAATAATCATTATGCATGTGATTAATAAGTTTTCATATAACTTTAAGGTATCGTTAAACATGCTTTAATATTCATGGAACTTGTAACTACAGATTAAGTCATACGTTTACATTCATTTTACGTCCTATTTTCATATTTTAATTATCTTACCTCAATAAGTCCATTGTTCTAAGTTTTTATTTACACTAGTAATGTATCATGTCAAGGATATCACTTAATAGATCTAATGTCAAAATGATTAAACAACTGTCCATATTGTACTTAATCACATGTACCCTTAACTATAACATATTCATATATTAATATTTAATATGTTATATTTTATCTTTCAACCTTATGTCATTTAAATCATCATTGATTCCATAATATTACATCAATTAACAGAGTAACCTTTTTCAATAAATTTTATCCATAAAGGTACATCATTAAATAATAAGTGCGACTAATTTATTCCTTCTCAACATAGTTACAAATCAGATTTGGGTAATTTAGCCCTTTTTATTAATCAAACAGAACAATAATATTTCACTCGCTTACAATCACAATAATAAATACATTGCAAGATTTCATCAAACAAATAAAAAAATACAATATCTCAAAACAACATCTACTAAGAATACTAAAATTTTACTATTTGAAAAATGTTAGATGTGCTTAGTTCAATTGAACTAGAATGAAAATTCCTCTTTCCCACTATTTCACCACAATGTTTTGTATAAAAAAAATAAGGTAAAGGTGAGGTGAGGAGGAATACCTATGAATTCGAAGAAAGCCGCACGCGTTAAGAAGACGAGGTTGATCATGAAGAAATCCTTTTTGGATATGAAGGACTACATGTAAAATCACAACAATTCCACCAAATAGATTTAAATAGCATATGACAAGGACTACCTAGCGTATGCTAGATCCAAGAAGTGTGATACTTCCTAAAAATTCCATCAATACATTGTTTAATAACAACTTAATGTAAATAAATTATAGTAAAAGAAAGTTCCTATTACAACAATACGATTTAGATATCTCATAGGCTAACAAAAGAATAGATTTAAGATAAATATTAAATATACAACTAAATCTAGAGAAGGTAGGGTGTTATCCATGTTGGTAGGTGTGGAAGAGGTGTTTAGGAAGGTCTGGGTGAGATTGGGTGAGGTTTAGGAAGGTTTTGGGTGAGTTAGGAGCTCACTGGTTTGAGCTAAATTACTAGTCATGGAGACCGATATCGGTTGGGTGACTAATGCTAGTACATGGTAATAGTCATCACCGGTTGGGTGACTAATGTCGGTAGGGGAAATTGGATGAGAAGGTTAAAATGGGTTGGTTGGGAGATCTCTATGATTACACAGAGAGTTGGGGATGTTTAGGTAAGGTGCATGGATTTATGTGAAGACTCAGATATGGTAAAATAGGTGGTTTGAGAAGAGTACAAGGCTCAATAGGAAGGTGGTTAGGAGGAGGCGCTATGGAGGATATCCGGGAGAGATAAAAGGTGAAAGAAAGAAAGTAAATGATTAACAACCAAAATACTAAAAGCAATCACAAGGTAGAGATTACTTACTTGTAGATTAGAAGCTGGTTGTAGAAGAATGGTTGTGGTTGAAGGAGAGACAAGTCTTGATCCCATGCAAAGAGTAGTAGAAGGCTCTAAACTTCCATGTGAGTGATCCAATGCTCTGGAACACACTATTGATGCTTGGTGGAGGTTGTGAATGCTTGGAATGATCTCTGGTTTGTCGTGAGGTTGCTTGGATGCTCAAGAATACCAATGCTAGAACTCCAAAAGCCAAGATGGAAGAAGAACCCGGGTAAAGGATTGGAATTCCTTATTTAAGGTAACCGATGGCGATTAGGTGAATGGTGCCGGTCAAGGAATAACTTGCATCCGTTAGGAAGAAAAGATCATATTTTCCAAAAATATCCTTTTCTCTCCATTTTTGGCATTGGTCAAGATTTTTTATGGACTAGGAGTGTGGGTTGTCACTAAATGGAGTGGGAAATAGGTGGGAGAAGTGTAGAAGAATTCATAGTTAGGTTTAGAAGAAGTCATAGTTAGTTAGGGAAGTAAATGACTTAGTCTAGGTTAATAAATAGGCTTGGAAAGGGTCCATGGTGAGGTGGAGAGGTGAGGTGGAGGAGTGAGGGAATTATTAACTTAATATGGGTAGTTAAATTAATAATAATGTGTGGAGGGGTCATGATCATGGGGTGTGTCGAATTAATTAATTGGAAGGGGCTTAGAGGGTTGCGACCCAATTTTAGGTGTCTACATTTGCCCTTTTTGTGGTGTAGCTCATACTAATGAGTGACACTGAGACAAAAACAAGAAGTGGTTGCCCCATATATGTGTATAGGTGATCCCCGTCAAACAATGAACTAATTGAGGAGCAGGTAAAATCGTTGATGGGTTTGATAAAGTGGTAAGTGTTGAAAAATGAGGTAAAGTACGGGTGTAGGAAATGATGATATCAATGTGGGTAATAGGTGGAGGAATTCAAACACATTCACACATCTAAAATGTGACAAGGCACTAGGATGAAGAGAACAAAAACTCTACATCATCAAAGATCCATAGTTTATCCAAACAATGTTAATATGGTCCAGGTATCCAAGGTATAGGAAGTGCTCTTGGAAACATAATGAGGTGAGGTACAAGAACAAGCATATGTGTTTTCCGAAGCACCAATTTTTTTGGTCTATTCAAGATAAACATCATGGCATAAGAAAATACAAGGTTAGTAGGCTAAATAACACAAGAAGCATCATCACAAGGTACAACGAGTAAGTAAATTCGAGTGTAAAATGGGCAAGGTCGGTGTGGGTGTATAGGTAAGGTCGTGGGTAAGGCCAAGGTGTAGGAAAAAATTTTCCCTAAGTATAATTAGGGAGGTGACTAGGTTGGTAGGGGTATTAGGTGAGCCTGGAGGGTTGTGGTAAGGTTTGTGGTAGTAAGAAAATAGAATACTTGTAGAATTTTTTTTTTTTGGAAAAGTAGGAATAAATGATGTAAGAAGGGTGACTGATACTCTTGGTTTAGAGGTAATTGGTGCTGGTAAGGATGACTCATGATGGTCACCTAGGGCATGACTTAATCGACGTCAATCAACAAATTTTTGGGTTAAAATGTAATGCCTTATCCCGACAGGTAATCTCCTCAAGGTATTATTAACCCTTGTGTTGAAATCATGTATTGACTCATTAGGGTTCTTCTTGATATTTTCAAATTATGTCAAAAGAAACCTAGGGTCAGTCCGATCACTATATTGCAATCTGAATGCATTACTCATTTCATTCCAAGAGTCAATAGAGTTATTTGGAAATGCTTTATACCAGTCCCTAGCATCCTCTTCCAAGGTATGGATAAAAAAATTGATATATAAATCTTAATGTTCAATCTAAAATTATTCCATCATATTGATAAAAAGATTTAGATGTTGATCGCTTGATAATAGCATTGTTTCCTTGGAACTTTGGCATTTTTGCCTTACATCTTGAGGAAATGAATTTGAATATCCAGCCATGCCCACAAAATTTATAGGTCCAAAGGTGTTTACAACAAAAGGGGTTACCCGAGTGGAGAGGCTGGTCCATGTTTCTTTAATGAGGTGACCTAGAGGGGTGACAAATTGATGAGGGACTAAAGGTCCTTGGAACACGAGTATAATTTTCGAATGAAAATCTCCCAAAGGCCTTATCTCTTGAAAACCCTATTAAATCTAGAAAATACAGTGCGAGAGAGTGAAGCAAACCTTTCAAAATCAAATGAAGGCCCCTCTCCACCTTGCGAGTTTAATTCCACAAAGAGGTTGTCTCAGTCGAGTCACTTGAATGACAAAGATTCAATAATAGGCCAATCACTTTCATCAATGGATATCCCTCTCCTTGTCTGCTGATCTCAAACAGCTCTCCAAGATTTTCTTCCTTCTGATTTTGCTTTTCATAGCTCTGGAAACAATGTCCTAGCAGGATCCCTAGCAAAGAAAGATCTTCTTCCTTCCACTTGGAAAATATTAGTAACAAATCTTATTTTAACGAGTTTTAAGACACTAGTACTCATTAAAATTAGATCAACATGGATTTTCCACTAAGGATTTCCACCTTAGTTTTGCAAATGCACTAAATATAGTCTCAAATGTCTATCAATGCTAAAAACTAGAAATGGAAAGATTCGACCTTTCCTTATCAATATGTATCAAATAAAAGCTTGTGCACTAGGTTTGAAGACCGAAGGAACCACACACAACACTTAGAGCATAAAATAAGTGTTTTACCAAGTTCTTGATTTTGAACCGATAATGCCCGACAATGGCGCCATTTATGTGTTGATGGGCCAAATAGATATGGACTAGCAGTGAATCAAAGAATGCAAATTATTTCCAAGAAATCAAAACATTCCCAGAAAAGGCTCCATTTATGTTGGTACCCAAATTTAACCTCCTTCAAAGATCAAGCAACATCATGGATTAGATAGGACACTTAGAGGTAGATAGATAATCATGTATGTCATTTTGTAGCTGGGGAAGAAATCTATTTGACTTGTTGGCACTCAAGCTTTGAAGGGAGTGGGTAGCACATTAAAAGGATGTGATTTGATCCTAACTATTTTAGGTTGTGCCTTTCAACCAAGGTAAGAGAACCTATTTTGTAACCTTTGTTATATGAAAGGAGATACAAGTACCTTTCTTTTGCATGAATTTTATAGAGAAGACCTTGGGGAAAATATGATCAACACACCAGATCTGACTCTCATGAGTTGTCACTTCCAGATCATGGAGATATCTTCACAAAAAGGAAAAGGTTACTAAAGAAATTTGAGACCCTGCTTGCTTCTGCATGTTTAGGTGATGAGGATTGTGCATTGGCATATACACATGACAAAAAAATAGTGTAGTATGGGTAGGATTTGGTTGTTGTTAAATGATTTTTTTCTGGGAGGTGGGGTAGGGTGAAACTAGATTCACTAGATCCTTGAGGAACCTTACAAAATGGAAAGTCAGACCAACAAAATGCCATAGAATAGTTAAATTTTTTTCTTGACTAGAATATGTGCTTCAATGGAGGCCCATATTAGCACTCTTTCACACAATATTTGAGATTCTATCATGAAGGCTTGAGTTAGAAAACCCAGCAAAGCATCAATATCTAAGCCAAACCACACCTAAGGTACACCCAAAGGCTTATAGACAATCTCTGTGAACATATGAGAGAAAAGTGATTTTAAATAATTTATTCCAATCCCAAATGAAAGCTCATATGAGAAATGGAATTACATATGCCACTAAACTATCATAAGGATTGAGTTATATGTGATAGAATCAAATTTTAATGAAAGATTACAATAGAAACAAGAAGAGCTACTTACATACATCCGAAATCAAAAAAACACATTTGCTCAAGAAAACATAGAAGAACTCAAATTTTATTAAGTCTATTAGTAGGGGAAAGTTTATAGAATAGTCTCAGAGCTTGTCAATGGTTGTACACTTGCAACCACCTTGACACAATAAAACTTAATACAAAAAGAGATAACCTAGTTTCTCAGATGGATTCTCAAAAGACATGCTTAGTCAAATTTTCCTCTTGGGGATTTTCTTCGACCTCTAGCACTCTGACCTCAAACTTCCAACCTCCCAACTATTTGCATGAAAAATTTGTGCCATTTATAGCATTTACAAAAGATCATGTTCCTCCTAAAAGACAAAAACGTTAAATGCACCAATCTTCGCCATGATTCTTTTGTGATTCTCATAATCAAATCTGTAAGAAGTCTCCAAGTGCTCGAGGGGGAAAATTTCATCGAATGTCTCTTGCATTCAACTCCTTTCTCTGGTAGATCACTTTTATTTTAATTTTCCAACCACTTCCACCCCTAATCTGTCAAATATGGCTCCTTGCATGCTTGGGAGAAGAAAAATGGAAAATCTTATCGGGCATGAAAGTCAGACCATTTTAATGGCAAAAGACATCCTCCAGATCTTCCCACCAAACTTCAGATATTAACATTAACTTCCTTCTCTACTTGGCGTGTAGAAAATACAAAGAAATCATGGAGACTCGCACTTCTAGATGTGTTTGAAAGAAATGGGGGAATCATATTTAGAATCACAACTACATTGATCATTGAACTTGGGTTGTCCATGGAAGATTCAAAGTTTAGAACAAACCCGGGGGCTTCCCTTGACTTCTTACAACTTTTTGGAAAAATGGAAAAAATTTATGTTTTTCTCCGCACCTCACCCTTGAGATACGAGCCTAACATGTGTCCAAATTGTATTGGAGTGGAACCGTGACCAAATTCTGCCATTTTACTCTCTTTTTGGAAAAGGGAAATTTCCAAATTTTCCTTGTAGCTCTACCCTCGGGAACGATGCAGGCCCGACACATGTCCAAATGTGATTTGAGTGAACCACGCTTCCCTTTTTACTTTTGACTCTTTTTTTCCCAAAGGAAATTTTTCCAAATTTCCCCCGAGAGTCTGCACCTCCGCCATTGACCGGGAAAAATATTGACTATTTCCCTCATCGGGCTTGTGGGCCATTTTGAAATTTTAATCCTTAAGGAGGAAAAAAATCCAAGTTGCCTCTGATGGTCCGCCTCCCCCTCTTTGACTTTTGAAACTGCCACGTGTCACCACAGCGCACCTTGAGGTGGCCCCAAAAATTTGATACCTTAACCAGCGCGGGATCGCCACGTGTCCCATTGTAGAAAGGTCTGGCATTGAACACTTGAAGCTCGAGCGGAAAGTGCCATGTGTCATGCTCTGGGGAAATCTCCTTTTGGTCATTGAAAAGTCAAAGAAAAATTCAAAGTGAGCAGAGGCCTCCACATGTCAGCCTCACACTTCTTCAAGATGGTGCCTAAAATGGAGACCCTAAATGAGCACGAGCTCGCCACATGTCACGTTCCGCCAAACTGTTCCAACTGCATAAAAAAATTTGTCTAAGTCTGGGCCAACCAGTGGAAGCCTCCATGTGTCCTCCTAGTGTTACTCCAAGGCAAAACCAAAAAGTAGATCTTCAAATGAGTGTCATGCCTCCACGTGGACAAATTTTGAGTTAAGGCTTTGCATGAAAATTTTATAAGTACCTAGCTGAGCCACTTTCGAGCAAAAGGTGCCATGTTTCCCTGTAGATACAAGGATGTAAATTTGACCGGGAGAAATGCCCGTCAAATTGTAAAATATAGAAAAATGACCATTTGAGCCTAGGAATGAAATTTTCTTCAAGGACAGAAAGTTTAGAAATGTTACAAGGCTCAAATATGTTCTTTAGGGACACATCCATTCATTTTTCTTCAAGTATCTAAGATAGAAATGTCAAGGACAACAAATCCCTGATTGCGGAAATAGAGAGAACAAGAAAACATGATATTTTGAAGAACAAGCAAAACAGGTTAAAAATATAGAATTTTAAGTGATTTACAACCCAGAATAGATTAAAAATGGCCACAAAGATTAACCAGGCACAAATACAGGGAGAAGGAAAGTGACAAACACTGGAAATCGATAGATTTTCAAAGGAAAATTGGGGCGGGATATTTTTAAGCACCAACATAGGCTCCGACTCGGGGATGGGCACTCCTGCAAGTGCCACAAGAATAATAGTAGACCAAGTGCCAAAAATATCCATTGGGAAATAGAGTCATCTTGCAGAGAGAAAAAATAGCCATCTTCAAAATGTAATAGAGAAACTAGCAAAAATAGGTCACCAGGGACCGAATGAGTGAAAACACAAAAGGACAGAGGAAACAAAAACAAACTATACACTGTACAAAAGATGTTACCCTGATTCAAAGAAAACAATCAAGGAAAATATTCAAGTGCCTACCATCCTAGGTATGACCATGCCAAGAGGTTCTGATATGCTTTCATCAACTGAAATACACCTCTTTTTCTTCTTTGTTCAGTTTGTAAACCATCCATTTTCTCTGAAGCTCCTCCATTGTGTTTAAGTCAAATTCTTTAACATTTTTCAAATTCATAAAAAGTTCCAAAAAAACATACTTAGGAGCTCTATTTTCAACACTTTCATACTCCCTAAAATCCACAAAACTCACAAAGTTGTTAAGATTAGCATCTACTTGCAAAACCTCATAAGATGCATTGCTTGGGTCTTCAATCAGGTACAACATCTTCTTCTCTCCATATAATTTCACCAAGTTGCCTTCAATGGGGATAGTGGCATAAGACATGTCCATTTGCACACTACCACCAACACTTGCTGCCCACTTTCTTGACAACAACATCCCCCACTTGGTAGGGTAGTCAACAATCACCACATCAAGTTTTAAGTTCCTTCTAGGATAAGATGCAAGTTGCACAACCATATATTTGACACATCCCACCACTGGCACCTCTCTAGAGTCCATGGTAGTGCACTTCCCATATGTTTTTGTCACTTTGATTCCTAACTCATTCATGACCTCAAGAGGTATGACATTACATGAAGCTCTAGAATCAAACATACAATTATGTAACAACTTGTCTTTGATAACTAGGGTAGTGAAGAATGGATCCACATTCAACTGGGATTTAACCAAATAAGTTCCTAAATAAACCTCTGGTGGTTCCTTTGGCTCTTCCAATACTTGTGGCTTTTCCAACTCTGCAACAGTAAGGGGAGTCTCAACCTTGTTCACATCTCTGCCTTGAATGATCTCTTCCTCTTTGAGTCCTAAATATTCAAAATCCCTCTTCTTGTGCTCAGGGATCCTAAGAAACTCAACAATTGGGACATGAATTTTGATTTGACTCAAAACTTAGGCAATGTCATATGGAACAGATTGGGGTAAAGCAATACTAGGAGAAAGATTGGCAAATTCATCAGATGGAATGGGATTCATTTTAGTTTGGGCATGGGGAGGGACACGAGTTTTGCTTGGGAAACAAGCTCTCTGCCCAGGATGCATTTTTCTTTGGGGTTTCTTTGGAAAGCAATGGAAATTTTGACTTGGCTTATGGCCCCTTAATAGCTTTACTTCTATGATATTGTGCTCCTTTTCTTGGGCAACTACAACATTCATTAATAGCTTCCTATCTTCTTCTGAAGGAACTCCTCCATCATACTTTTCAATCATTAATGCCCTCAAGTATTCAAAATCATTAGTGGGAAATTCAAAATCTTGTATAGTGTCTACTTCTAAATTATGAGAGGGAGGAAGAAGAGGTACCGATGGATGTAATCCCAAAAAATAGCAGCAGTTCTAGCACTTATTACCTCAGTTGAAGTTGCTTCCCTTGGTGAACTTGCAGGGATCTCCATCATGTAGGCATCATCATCATTGTCATCATTAGCTTCCTCTTCTTCTTGTTGATCTTATTCACAAGGAGCATGAGGCATGAAACATTTGTCACACCAATCAATGACATTTGTCTCCTCCATAACAAACTCTAGTAGCCAAAGGATCAGGCACCATTCTATTTTCTCTACCTTGGGGCTGTCTATTTCCAAATCCAACAAGTCCCTTTCCTCTGTCATCAGATCTTTGGTGATTTGTAAACCTATCTTGGCCTTGTTGCTTATATTGACCTTGTGATCTCTGCCCAATTCCTTTCTCATCCTAGGCTAGCTTGTAGGAAATCTCTTTGATAGCCCCTGCCAAAGTCCTCACAACTTCTTCCAAATCAATAGCCTTGCTTTTTTGGGTTTTTTCTGCATTAACCAGCTGTATGTCTTCCCTCTTTGGAGGATTTCCAATTTCCTTAATATTGTTCTCTATTTGCAAAGCCATGGTGAAGGCCTGCCTCAAATTTTTGGGGTTTTTGTCTCTTAAATAATATGCAACCTTTTTATCAAATGCATTAGTATATTTGATCAAACATGACTCATCACAAGACCTTATCTTAACAGGTAATCTCCTTAAGGTCTTATTAAACCTTGTGTTGAAATCATGTACTTGACTTATTAGGGTTCTTCTTGATGTTTTCAAATTTTGTCAAAAGAAACCTAGGGTTAGTCCTATCACCATATTACAATCTTAATGCATTACTCATTTTATTCCAAGAGTCAATAGAGTTATCTGGAAATGCTTTATACCGGTCCCTAGCATCCTCTTCCAAGGTATGGATAAACAACTTGATGTATACATCTTCATGTTCAATCTCAAAGTATTCCATCATATTGATAAAAAGCTTTAGATGTTCATCACTAGTAATAGCATTGTTTCCTTGGAACTTTTTCATTTTGTTCCTTACATCTTGAGGCACTGCATTTGGATATCCTGCCATCCCCACAAAATGTATAGGTCCAAAGGTGTTTACAACAAAACAGGGTTTGGGTGGAGAAGTCATATGTTTCTTTGAGGAGGTGACCCTAGAGGGGTGACAAATTGATGAGAGGCTGAAGGTCCTTGGAACACAGGATTATAATTTTCAAAATGGAAATCTCCCAAAGGTGTTGTCTCTTGGAAAACCATATTAACCTCGAGAAAAGACAGTGAAGAGTGCAAAGAAAACCTTTCAAAATCAAATGAAGGCTCCTCTCCAGCTGGAGAGTTCAATTCCACAAAGAGGCTACCTAATTCAGAGTCACTTGAATGGTAGTCTTCAATAATAGGCTGATCACTTTCATCAATGGAAATCCCTCTCTTGTATCTTTGATCAACAATGACTCTCGCTAGGATTTTCTTCCTTCGATTTTACTTTTCCTAGCTCTAGGAATAATGTCCTAGTAGGATCCCTAGCAAAAAAATATCTTCTTCCTTCCATCTTGGCAAATATTACTAACAAATTCCATTTTGACAAATTTTTAAGACACTTTTGGTACTCATTAAAATTAGATCAACAAGGAGTCACCACTAAGGATTTCCACCTTAGTTGTGAAAATGCACTAAATATGGTCTTTCAAATTCTTGTTAATGCTAGAAACTGGAAATGGAAAGATTCTAACCTTTCTTTACCCATATGTATCAAATAAAATCTTGTGCACTTGGTGTGAAGACTGAAAGCTAATCACACACATCACTTAGAGCATACAAGAAATGTTTTACCAGGTTCTTGATTTTGAACTAAGAATCCCTGGCAGATGGTGCCATTTATGTGTTGACGGGCCAAATAGATATGGGTGTAATGAATCAGCAAATCAATCTCAATGAATGCAAATTATTTCCAAGAATTCAAAACATTCCCAGCAACGGGCCATTTATGTTGGTACCCAAATTTAACCTCCTTCAAAGATCAAGAAACATCATGGATTAGACAGGACACTCAGAGGCAGATAGATAATCATGTATGTTGTTTTGTAGCCAAGGAAGCAATCTATCTGACTTGTTGGCACTCAGGATTTGAAGGGAGTGGGTAGCACATTAAAAGGATGTGATCTGATTCTAACTATTTTAGGTTGTGCCTTTCAACCAAGGTAAAAGAACCTATTTTGTAACCTCTGTTATATGAAAGAAAGGATATAAGCACCTTTCTTTTGCATGAATTTTATAGAGAAGACTTTGGGAAAATATGATCAACACACTAGATATGACTCTCATGAGTTGTCACTTCCAGATCATGGAGATATCTTCATAACAAGGCAAAGGTTACTAAAGACATTTGAGACCCTACTTTCTTATTCATGTTTAGGTGATGAGGATTTTGTATTGGCATACACACATGACAAAAAAAGGGTATTATGGGTAGGATTGTTGTTGTTAAATAAATTTTTGTGGGAGGTGGGGTAGGGTGAAACTAGATTCACCGATCCTTGAGGAACATTACAAAATGGAAAGTTAGACCAACATAATGCCACAGAATAGTTAAAATGTTTCTTCAACTATAATTTGTGCTTCAATGGAGTACCATATTAGCACTCTTTCACACAATATTTGATATTCTATCATGAAGGCTCGAGTTAGAAAACCTATCAAAGCATCAAGATCTAAGCCAAATCATACCTAAGGTAAAACCAAAGGCTTATAGATAATATATGTCAATAGATGAGAGAAAAGTGATTTTAAATTGTTTATTCCAATCCCAAATGAAAGCTCTTCTCGAAAATGGAATTACAGATGTAACTAAAATGTCACAAGGATTGAGGCCTGTGTGATTGAATCAAATTTTAATGCAAGATTGCAACGAAACAAGAAGAGCTACTTGCATACATCCAGAAATCAAACAAACACATTTGCTCAAGAAAACATAGAAGAACTCAAATTTGATTAGGTCTATTAGAAAGTGAAAGTTTCTAGAATAGTCTCAGAACTTTTCAATGGTTGTACACTTGCAACCACCTTGACACAATAAAACTTAATACAAAAAGAGATAACATAGTTTCTCAGATGGATTCTCAAAAGACAGGCTTAGTCAAATTTTATTATTGGGGATTTTCTTCGACCTCTAGCACTCGACCTCAAACTTCCAACCTCCTAACCATTTGCATGATTTTTTGGCATTTATAGCATTTTCAACAGAGCCTCTTCCTCCTAAAAGATAAAAATGTTTAATACACCGTGTTCACCATGATTCTTTTGTGATTCTCATAATCAAATCTGCAAGAAGTCTCTAGGTGCTCGAGGGGGAGATTTCATCGAATGTCTCCCGCATTTAACTCCTTGCTCTGGTAGATCACTTTTCCTTCAATTTTCCAACCACTTCTGCCCCTAATCTATCAAATTTGGCTCCTTGCATGCTTGGGAGAAGAAAAATGGAAAATCCAATCGGGCACGAAAGTCAGACCATTTTAATGGTGAAAGACGTCCTCCAGATCTTCCCATCAAACTTTAGATATAAACATTAACTTCCTTCTCTACTAAATGTGTAGAAAAGACCAAGAAATCATGGAGACTCGCACTTCCAAATGCATTTTAGAGAAATGGTGGGGAAAATCAGATTTAAATTCACAACAACCGTTGATCTTTACATTGAATTTGGGTCGTCACATGTGGCGATTCAAACTCTAGAATAGACCCGGGGCTTCCCATGAATTTTACAACTTTTTGGAAAAATGAAAAAAATCCATTTTGCTCCACACCTCACCCTCGAGATACGAGCACATGTGTGTCCAAATGTGATTGGAGCGAAAGCTGGCTAAATTCTACCATTTTACTTTCTTTTTGGAAAAGGGAAAATTTTCCAAATTTTCCCCATAGCTCCACCCTCGGGAACATCCAATCATGTGTCCAAATGTTATTTGAGCTGACCCACTTCCTTTTTACTTTTGACTCTTTTTCCCAAAGGAATTTTTTCCAAATTTCCCCCGAGAGCCCACACCTCCGCCATTAACCGAGGCAAAACATTGACTATTTCCCTCATTGGGCTTGCGGGCCATTTTGAAATTTTAATCCTTAAGGAGGAAAAAATCCAAGTTGCCTCCGATGGTCCACCTCCCCACCTCTTTGACTTTTCAAACTGCCACATGTCACCATGGCGCACCTTGAGGTGGTCCCAAATATTTAAAACCTTGAACGAGCACGAGCGTGCCATGTGTCCCTTTTCAGTAAGGTTTTTCTGAACACTTGAAGCTCAGTGAAAGGCACCACATGTCATGCTATGAGGTAATCTCTTTTTGTTCATTGAAAAGTCTAAGAAAAATGCACAGTGAGCAGATGCCTCCACGTGTCAGCTTGGCACTTCTTTAAGATGGTGCCCAAAGCGGAGACCCTAAATGAGCATGATCTCACCCGGTGTCATGTTTTTCCAAATTACTCCAACTACATAGAAAAATTTCTAAGTCTGGGACAAGTAGCGAAATCCTCCATGTGTCTTCCCAACACTACTCCAAGGCAAAACCAAAAATTAGATCTTCAAATGAGCGTTGTGCCTCCACGTGAACAAACTTTGAGTTAAGGCTTCCCATGAAAATTTTATTTGTACCCAACTAAGCTGCATTTGAACAAAAGGTGCCATGTTTCCTTATAGATACAAGGATGCAAATTTGACCCGGAGAAACACCCATTATACCATAAACTACAAAAAATGATCATTTGAGCTTGGGAATGAAATATTCTTCAAGGATAGAAAGTTTAGGAATGTTACAAGGCTCAAATAAGTTCTTCGGACACATCCATTCATTTTTCTTCAATTATTTGGGATAGAAGCATTAAGGACAACAAATCTTGATTGTGGGAACTAGAGAGAATGAAAAAAAAGTGAGCTTTTGAAGGAAAAAAACACGGGAGACTCAAAATATAGACTTTTAAGTGATTTATAACCTAGGAACAGATTAAAAATGGCCACAAAGATTAACAAGGCATAAATACGGGGAGAAGGAAAGTGATAGAGACTATAAATTGATAGATTTTCAAAGGCAAATTGAGGCGCGATCATTTTGAGCACCAACAACAGCATGATAACAAATGACAATGAGAAATATGTTTCTACCCCTATAAGCAGTAGAGCGAGACCCAACGTCACATATGATGAGTGGGATCATATGAGGGATGTCGGGTTGGGTGGGATTAGGGGTTATAGGTAGATATTTTGACATCATAGCAAGATGGTCACCCTCATCGATAAATGCAACTCAAAGACCAAAAAAATCCACCTACCTACTAGGGAGATGACTATCACCTTGGAGGACATCTACAGGATTTTGAGGCTACCTATTATTAGGGAGCCATTGTATCAAATCTTTGTGGATGATTCGTTCAATCCTATGGTTACATTTTTGGAGAGGCCATGATAGAGTTGTCTTATAACAATGCGAGCATTAGCTACGGATAGATGTATGGCGCACATCCACAGGAGACTAGATTAGCAGTGTTGATGATGGTGGGAATTGGTTGCTATGCACTCCCAGAATCAAAGGATGGGAAGTTTGCACGGGAACTTATGGGAGTGGTTAGAGGATATGATTAATGAGAGAGTCAATTTTACATGGGTGTTAGTGTAATTAGTACAATTATACAGGAGTTGTGGGCATATAGGAAGATTTGATAGTTTTTTTAATTTCAGCTAACTTCTTCACTATTGGGCTTATGAGCATATAGTATTTCTGTGTCTACCAAGAATTCCATGATAAAATTGGTAAAGAGGGGTCTACAAAGAAGGTTTCATCGATGGATTTAGATAGGGGCACATGTGAGGGTGGACGTAGCATCACGTGATGTGACACATTACATGTGTGTGTTAGATGACATATCAGCAGTTGATATCTTAATGAGCTCATATCTTGGTTACCTTTCGTTTAGAGGTATGGAGGAGGATTTTTAGGTATACAATTGGTGTGATGGATATAGGGACATAGACTTAGAGAGCATGAGATGATATTATAAAGGATTAAAGAGCCAAAGATTTAACATAGAAAAAGATATTCTATTCAACATAATATGAAAACATTACACAGGCTATTATATAGCCATACAGATAGGAAAACAACCTCTAATTATTTAGGGAGGTGTTATAACAAATATCCTTGAATAATATTCATGAGTATAACAAAACTATATGCAAACTCTAATATATGAGTTGTTTATAAAAACTCATTTACATCCTCATATTAATGTAATATTATAAATATTACATTTACATATAATAATTTATGATTAATAATGTGAAACACTATTAATCTTACAATTCACCCCCTTAATGTGAACAAGGCGAAGAACCATATTAAAATAAGATGATTCACCTCTTGAAAACACTATATAAACTAGGTATAAACTCCATAGATTATCTCTTTACCCTCGTAAAGGTGTAGTGTCGAGCCAAATTATGCAGGAATGCTCCCTTCCTCTTTGGGTTCCTGTGGGACTTTCCCTTCCTCCTGGGCGCCAAATTTTGAATCTCCAAGATCCAAAAGCTTCACACTAACTGGATAACCATCCCTTGAGTCTACCTCAAAATCTTCTCCTTCTCCCCAAAAGTGAGTATTCTAAAAACATGACTCCTCCAAAAATTATGGAAAGGGGTTTATTCAACAAACCATCACACAACAAATAGGAAGACTGAAAATAGAAACCACACTACACACATGTCACCGTTAGTGTGTATCCCCATCATTGGTGACTAACGATAGGTCACTCAATGACCTCCAGCCTTCGATGCCTCCATCCTCCAGTATCATGTTGGTAGCTCAACAAATTTGGCTTTGAGGCTCAATAATTACATACATTACCCAAACGCCGTATTCCACCGAAAATGAGTTTTTAACAATCTTTCTTTTAATTTTTAGACTTTTGATGATGATATTTTTTTACAATAGCATTGATTGACAATACACTTTATTTTGACACTGAAACTATGACCGATTTGACACTATTGTACTTAACTTCATATTATACTAACAATTATAATAGACAATACTATAATATTTTTGATACAAATACTTGACTCAAGTATACTATATAATGAAATTTTAAACCTAACAAGTAAAACCAATTGAATGTGGGTTTTGATAAACAAACCAAAAAAATTACACAAATATAACAATATCACGAAGTATATGACCACTTTAAAAAAACAATACTTTGACGATACTATTATCATGAAAGACTTACTACTAACTCTAAAAAAATCTATGATAAAAAAATTCAACAACTCAAGACTATTGAACACCTCATAAAAGACACTTGAATGACGTAGAGGAAGGAATAGAATGATTGGACCTATGCATCGATAGGTATTTAACCAAGAGAAGTGGGACCCTTGATCTGGCAGTGTGGAATGTGGTCATGCATACTGGTGAAATCAATGCCAAGTCTTCAATTGTGTGTTACCTCCCTCTAATTGAATGGTAATCACAAGTTTATCACTGACAAGGCCTCTGTTTAGAGGAAACTACCTTCCTTATCCTTAGATCACATTTTTTCTCAGAATGACAGAAAAGTGATCTGAATATTTGTCTTTTCTAAGGATGTACAATTCAAAAGTTTGTAGTCATGTATGGATCTGGTTTTACACCACATAAAATTCATAGATGAGTCATCTATAGGCACGAATCCATTCAAAATAGAAGGGGATGTGAAAATGTAGAGAGTGCAAGGTATTTCCAGTAAGACCGTGGATATATACTTCCACTTTTACTTACTAATAGCACACAAATGAGTCTAACAAATTTATATAAATATCCTCCTCAGAACAGGCTCACATAATCTTCTCACGTCACAATTGCAAGGACTACACATCAACATATATTAAATATCTGATTTTTTTCCAAATAACCATGAGATTCCACCAAACAAAAATTCCAAATACTCAGAACAAAAAATTGTATATTGGATCACGTACATATCCATGATAGGTTGTAATTGATTGGAAAAGAATAATCATAAAATGGAATGGATGTTAAGACCCATGCATAGCGTGAAGCATAAATAGATGCCTATAATTCCAATCCCATTACTCAAAAAAATGAATGCAGGAACCCAACACAAGCTTGATGCATGGGAATAATGGAAGATTGAATATCAACCAATGATATAACAAAAACAACTACACATGAATACAATGTATATGGATCTATTACATTTTCTAACACACTCAAAACATAATTTTTGAGACTCTTATTAATGCAACCTGCTCTGATACCAAATATAAAGGATCAAAGAGCCAAACATTTAACACAAAAAAATATATTTTATTCAACATGATATCAAAACATTACCCAAAATATTATATAGCCATATTTGATAGGAAAACAACCTCGATTATTTAGGGAGGTGTTATATAATAAATATCCCGAATTAATTCACGGGTATAAAAAAACTATATTTAACTCTAATATATGATTTGTTTATAACAACTCATTTACATCCTTATATTAATGTAATATTTTAAATATTACATTAACATATAATAAGTTATGATTAATAATGTGAAACACTATTAATCCTAACGAATATCATTCGGCCAAGGTTAGACATTAGTTTGGACTATGACGGGATGTGCCTCCACCCTTCCCACTTTGTACCAAAAGAATGATGTGGAGAGAATTTTATCTCCACCACATCCAAAAACTCCAACGAGGGTAGAGGAGCGGGTGGAAAATAGGAGGATAGATGATGAGGGCTATATAGATGGTTATAGGTAGTGGTAGATAACATATAGGCGCATACCACACCTCGGAGGCCAAGATAACATGATTTGGCTCTTGTTATTATTGATATGGATAGATTATAGGGGCATGTGGCTATGTTATAGGCCCATGCCATAGCATTATAGGGGTAGGTATTAGGGGCATGTATTACACGGTGACTACCTTATAGGGATAGCTAACGGCGGCACATGCGGTAGTGCGAAGTGGGTGATGGGGACAAGTTGCGGGATTGTAGACCCAAGTTACTACATTACAGAAATAGGTGGCCACGTTATAGAAATATTTATCAGGAACACGTGTACATGATAGCAAGGGATAGGTCATAGGGTAGGGTCCATCAAGGTAGATGCGGGCACCTAGATAGGGTCCATGGCCATAGGTGTAGGCATAGGGGCCTCTATTACTGGGATAGGTTCCATAGCTACGAGTTAGAGAGATGACACCTCCACATGTGATATCTATGGATAGGTGCATAGAGGTTGTGGAAAATTCTAGGTACTATGAGGATCAGTTGACAGAGAGTGGTATCCATTTTGTTAGCTATCTCACCTATAGATCCCAATAGGCAGCCATTGAGAGGTCCAATTCACATACCTGAATTACTAGTAGTTCGAGGAGCCATCGGTCGTATGGGAAGGGATATCGAGAGGTGACCAGCTCATGGAGACAAATTCCCATTGAGGGACAAGAAAGAGAAGTAGAGGTTCTAGGCCCTCTTAGAGATGAGAAGATGATAGAAATCTTTGGGCATTTTTGATTTTTGACTTAAATATATAGGCATGTGTGTCAAAGAGGTGACTTGTACATGAGATTTTTTTTAGAGACATTACTTATATTTGTAAATACATTATATTGACATACATATGTTCGAGTATATATATGATGACATTAATATCTATTGTGTTTGGTTTTAATTTCTATTATATTGTTATCATGGAAACTAGATGTGTAGGCATGATTTGGGTGATGTATGTTGTGAGTGATTGATTGTATTTCCATTATATTGATTTCATGGAAACTAGATGATTAGGCATGGTTTAGGTGATGTATGTTGTGAATGATTTATTTTATTTCCATTATATTGATGTCATGGAAACTAGATGATTAGGCATGGGTGGTTGATGTTGTTGTGATATGAGATGATGTTGTTTTAATTTCCACATTTTTTTATGGAAACTAGCTATGTAGGCATGGTTAAGTTTGATTTGGATTTCCAATGTATTCATGGTATTGAAATTAGATGTAGGAATGGGTGAGTTTGATGTGTTTTCTTTTGATCTAACTTCCAATTTATTATTTTATGGAAACTAAATATGCTTGATAATGTGGGGAAACTGGTACACGGAAAGTAGTGTCGAGCTAATATCGAAGGGCTACATGCCCTTGGAGTTTTGCCTACATAGCCCTAGAAAAATGGGCCTCATGCTGATGTAGTTCTCCCATAAACTAGGGAAGAATAAGATTGGGTTAGGTAAGGAAAATGGTATTTGTAAATTGGTTGGGTAAGGTATGTTTGAAAATATGCAAATTTGAATGTTGAATAGGTAATAGGCAAGGTGAATTAGGTGTAGGCATAGATGAAGGTGTTATGGTTGATTCAATTTCGATGGTCTTGTCTTGTTGAAGAAATAACAAGTAAACAGATAAGAAACCAAAAGAAGTGGCATGCCCATATTTGGCAAGGACCATAATTTTCATACCCCTAGACTTATTGAACACAAGTCCCTAGATACGCTACATGAGTGGTGGGTCTAGAGTTGAGAAACATTGTGTGATAAAATGTGTAGAATAAACACCGCATTCCTTCATTGGTAGGAGTAAATAAATGAAGGTAGGGTGGTGGTGTTCATTGAGCATATCCTTGTTATGGGAAAACATGCCCTTCTACAAGATACCCAAAATAAGAATAGGTAAGTCCATGACAAAAATTTTGTATTTTCCTTGAATTTTCTTTTTTTTGTATAGACTGATCAATTCGGGAAGTCTCTGTTGGGATAAATAATAGTGTCTCTTTAAGGTCTTCATGAAGTTGATCGATGCGGGAACCTCTAAGATAATTTTTCTTTGGACAAATATAGATTAGTATTATTTTTAAATAGACTAAGTACAAAAGGTGACGGGATTTTTATAGTTGTCCTTGGAGGGATCGAGTCTACTTGTAGCAGCGTGAGAGAGACATAGATGTTCATGAGCGAATCATCTATTTACAAGAATTTTGACTAAAGGATTAGAGTTTTTGCTATCCCACATTTTTGCATTTTTTTGTACTTATAATCATCAAAAATACTATAAAGGAGTATAGACATATTTTAAGAAGGCGAACCATAACATGAAAAGGTTAGCTATGGAAGAGGGGCTTAAAGTAAAGAACAACCAAGGGATTCCATCTTGAAAAGGATGAAAATCATCCATGAGAATCATGCCATGAGTAGAGTTTTGGCACTCATATTGAAGATAAGGCTCAATGGTGATGGATAATCACACAATTCTACTTTAGTCATTGGTCCTTAACAGATGTAGGTGGAAGGAGAGGTTCAGTCAAGGGATGAGCATATAAGTAACATAAAGTGATGTAGTACTTTATTCAACAATATAATGGTCGAAGATGCGTGGCATTAAGGGGATCACGTTCAGTTTAACCATCAAGAGAAGATAAATGATAAGCTCTTGATCCATAGGTATGAGTGACAATATAGGGTCCAAGATAATTTGGAGTAAACTTGCCTCATTTAATTTTATCCGCTTCGGTTACATGTTGGTTTTCCTTCAGACAAGGTCATTGATCTTGAAGGTTTGTTCTTGAAAACATTTTTCATAGGCATGTTTGATGCACTTTTGGTAGATTTGAAGATGGTATAGATAATTTTAACGGAGTTCCTCCAATAGCTCAAGTTGTCCCAAACGTTCTTGTCGAAAAATCATCATTTGAGAGCATATCTTTAAGTGATATAAGAAGAGATAGAATTTATACTTCGAGAGGTAGGACAACCTCTATACGGTGCAACAAAGAAAAAATTGTGGCATCGGTAGAGAGGTGTGAATTCTTGTATGATAAACCCATAAGGTGAAAGGAATGTGTGTATGCCAATCCTTATTAGTGCCATCAACAAATTTCATAAGAATTTTTTTAGGTTTTGTTGGATGATTCACTTGGCCATTTGATTGCGGGTAATATTGTGAAGAAAAACTAAGTTGAATGGAAATTTTGTCACATAGTTTGTGAAGGTTTTTTTTTAATTGCTTTCCATTTTCAAAGTGATGAGTCGATGAGGAACACAAAAATGAAAAATGATACGGTGGTTGATAAATTCATTTATATTTTTAGATTTTATAGAAATGAGAGGGATGGCTTCCACCCATTTGGTGTAATATTCATTCATTGTTATGATCTAGCAATGACATTGTGAGGAATGAGAGTTAAATTACCTAACGAGATCGAAACCCCATTGAGAAAAGGGAAAAAAGTATTTGGTGACTTGTAAGGCATGACTAGGGGTGTGGTGAAGGTTAGCATGCTGGTGACACTTCACACAACATTCTTGGTTAAGGGCTGGCCGAGTAATATCCAAGGTGAAGGATACATTATATGACCACAAGGCCACTAAAATTTCCCCCACAAATCCCATCCTAAATTTCTTTTGATGGTGCGTGGGATTTCAGAACTAGTGAGGCACCACAGGAGGGTACCATCAAATCCACGTTTATAGAGAATAGCCCCCATGATGATGTAATGAGAGATGATTTTATGGAAGCCTTATCATCCATTGTGAGTGAGATATGGAGGTAGAAGTGAAAGGGAGAGGTAGTAAACAAACTTATTATACCAAATTTTACATGGGTCTGTTTTGATTCTTCCCACGAAATTTACACCGCGAGATAATATAAAATGGTGACTGTAACCATTGTACTGTGAAAAATATTTTGGAGGCTGAAAGTGAGGCATGTATTTGAGAGGTAAGACAAGCCATGGTATATATGAATTTTTTAGTGGATCGCAGAGTGGTTTGAATGAGGAATCAGGTCAAATGTGGTCAAAAGTATGTCAACATGATGTTTATACTTTTGAATTTCCTCATTACGATACTGGTACAAACCATTTACTTGGATCACAACTAGTTGGGAGTTACCAAAGATATTAATGGCTTTAACATCTAAGAAAATGGAAATCGAGGGGCCTAACACAAGTGCTTCATACTCGGCCATGTTATTAGTGTATTCGAAGTTGAGTTTGAAGGATAAAGGAATAGAGTTTCTATCAAGAGGAATGAGGATGACCCTTGCACCACCCCCACATTGACATTCAAAACCATCAAAGAATAATTTCATTTTGTAAATGATGTCATCCAAGGAAAGAGTGGCAATGGATTCATTAGGAAAATCAAAGTTAGAAGATTGATTTCCAGGAAGAGTAGTGTTTGCAAGCTTATCTACAATGGTTTGTCCCTTAATAGATTTTTGATGAATGAATTTAAGGTCTACGTCTTCGAGGATCATGAGCTAATGCACGTTGCATCAATATTGGTAAGGTTTATCATACATGTAATGAAAAATTTTAGTGTTGGTGATGACGAATGTTTTTGGTTAAGTAAGTAGTGGAAAATTTTAGTATCCACAAAGACCAAGTCTACAAAAAGCTTTTCAGCATGAGTATACCTAGTCTCATAGTCTAAAATAGTATGGATTATATAATAAACCACTTTCTCCCTATATTGTTTGTCAAGATGAGCGAGAATGGCATCCAAGGGATGGTTAGTGGCAGAAATTTAGAGGTAAAAAGGTTGGTCATCTTTAGGTGGGATGAGTACAGGTGGCTGATGAAGGTATTTCTTCAACACTTCAAAGGATTTGTGGCACTCATCATTCCAATTGAAGGAGACATTATTTTTAAGGAGATGATGAAAAGGGTGACATCCTTTAGAAAGATGGGAAATAAAGCGTCAAATGTATTGCAATTTTCCTTGTAAACTATGAATTTTTCGAAGGTTAGTAGGTGGAGGCATCTTGAGAATTGCCTTGATTTTTGTCGGATCAATTTGGATGCCCTGAAAAGAGATGATGAAAGAAAGTAGTTTTCTAGAGAGAATGGTAAATATGCACTTCTTTAGTTGAAGGTGAATGTAGTATTGGATGAGGTAATCAAAGATGAATTTAAGAACTGCAAGGTGTTTGGCACGACTTTTGGACTTACTGAGAATGTCGTCAACATAATCTTCTAATATGTCATGCATGATATCATGGAAGATATAGGGCATAGTGTGCTGATAGGTGGAACCATTATTTTTTCAAGCCAAAGGGTATGACGTGATAACAAAATTTCCCCAAGGGATGATGAAGGTAGTTTTTTTATCTTCTCGAGAGATTAATATTTTATTATAACTTGAGAATCCATCCATGAGAGATAGCATATCATGGTTTTTTGTAAGATCAACGAGTTAGTCGATGTTAGGTAGAGGAAATTCATCCTTAGGGAAACAAAATTTAAGGTCGTGGAAGTCAATGTAAATTTTGAGTCCCCCTATTGCTTTGGTGATAGGAATAATGTTAGAAATCCATTATGGATAATCAATGGGTAGAATGAGTGAAACAAAAGAAGGTGATAGAGTTCTTCTTTCACAAGAAGGGCAATGCTTGGATGCATTTTTCGTCGATTTTGTTTCAAAGGTTTGGCATTGGGGATATTCACGATATTGTGGACCATGATACTAGGGTCAATACTTTGGGCATATCGGCATAAGACCAAGAAAAATTGTTTCTATGATCTCAAAGGAAAGAGGTGAAATCTTTCTATTCGGAAGAATATAAAGATTTTCCCATCTTTAGAATTCACAAGTTGTCTTGGGTGTGAATTTTGATCTCTATGATCAATTCATTCAACATGGTTTGTTTCTCAAAAGGTAATGACTGGTGAATGTAACAATTGTCTACACCTAAACAAGTGAGAATAGAATCATCATCTTGACATTAAACAACATCAATAGAAGGTGTGTTGTTATCTGAAATGTCAAGATAAATAAGAGGAAGGGAAGAAATCCTCTCACCATCATGATGATAGGTCAGCAGTCCCAAAAAAATGGTGATCACAAAATTTTTTTTAGGAGGGATGGATCCTGGATCCATGGACTCTTTAGGAGAAGGTGGTGTGGTAGGTGAGTTATGTGGGGAAGGTTTATCTTCATCTACGAGGTTGATTATTTCCTTCTTTGGAATAGGTGGTATGGAAAATATAATACCACAACGGTCTTTGTGTTTTTAGGTGGTGCAAGTAATTATTGTGCGATGACCTTCCTCATAAAGATCAAAGCTAAAGCCCTTCTAGGCACATTGATGAATAAAAGTGTGGGTGATGTGGTGGTTGGTGTGGTATTAGAAGTCAGATAAGAAAGGTTGGGCTTAGGTAGGTGGTTTAGAAGAATAAGAAGAAGTGTCAAGTCCCCCATATGTCAGGTTTTTGTGAAGGTGGGGAAGACCGTATGGAAAATCCTCTCCTACACGATGGTCATAATGTGGGTGTTGGTGAAGGATTCTATACTCTTGAGGAGTAAGGAAATTTTCTATGTTGTATAGGCGGTAATCCACCGGAAAGACATTGAAACACACCTACCAACAGATTAGAGGTCAAGATTGGGTATTAGGGATGGATGAGCTACTCAAAGATTGTAAAGTTGGGGTATTTGTTTCCCATGAAATAGGTGATTTGGTAGACAAAGGCTAGTTTGTGGAAGTTGCGAAAAGTTTGAGGATAGATGGGCTTGTTGTGGAATGTGTAGTAGCGAAATGGTAGATGAAAAATTGGAAGAAGATGAAGTAACAGGGTGGTAGATACCTTGACTGGAATAAGGACATCATTTGGTAAGTAAAGCAAGATGCAAGGTTTAAAGGGTGAAGGATCTGTCTAAATGGTGTAAGGGTGACCTTCATATTAAAATTTAAGGTAATGGTGAATGTTTAAAGGTACAAACCCCATGGATTGAATCTAGGTTCAGCCAAGCAACAAGTTATATTAAAATTCCCCCTCAAGAACATAGTGTAATTTTGGACTACTTTGTGGGGACCCACGTGGATGTGGAGGATGATGGTGCCAAGGGTAAAATTCATGACATCATTGAAAGAACACAACATAATAGGGTTACTATGCATGTAGTTGGTGGGTATATGTAATTGTTCATATACATGGGAAGAAATGATATTAATGTTAGCACCATCAATCATAACGTGTCGAACGTAAGTATCATTGATGTAGAAGGAGATGAAGAGGGTGGGATCATGATCATCCTGATTGTATAGGGTAAATATTTGAGTCGAGAAGTTAACGGTGGAAACTTGAGGAAAACTAATAGGGGCGAAGTTTGAGGTGGAGTGGTGAGGGTGGCCACATGATGAGGGGTGAAGATGGCAACCATAGGTGTAGGATCATTTAGTGGAACCTCAATAGATTACAAGACCTCTATAAGGTCCTTACGATGAGACTCATAGGTTTGACTTAGGTCATACAATGACATATTCGAGTAGATTGATGAAACGATTAATCATAGAGAAATGTGCTACTCCGTCGAAAGCAGGATAAGCTAGCCTGACGATGCTAACCTTGGGGAAGGTATAGGTGGAATGGTGGGTGAAGGTACACTTGATGGGATACCATTTTTCTCTTGTACTTTATCTTTTTGGGATTGATTGACTACTCTGACCAAATTTATTTTAAAGATCGGAAGAGAGAAAAGAGGTTTGTGGAGACGTAGGTAAGGGCTGCTAAATAGATATATGGCTAGACCATGTGGTGGAGAGAAAAGGGGGAATGAAATTATCTTCCAATAGTTCATCTTCATCAAAGACACCATCTGAAGTGTAGAGTTGAAGGAGAATTTTTTGAGGCCCTTACAACCTTCAACATCATGCCCTGGTGAGTGATTATATGCACAGATTTTGGTGTCATCAAAACCTACTGGTTTGGGTTTGAGAAGTTCCTAAGGATTAATAACCGGTAATGAGATAGTAGAGTTTTCTAACAACATAGTGAGGATGTTAGAATAGGATCTTGCCAATGGATCACAGTGAGAAATCATAGTTATCATGGATGAAGGTGTGGGTGATTTTTGTAGGAAAGGTGCTACTGGAGGTGGTGTAGGTGTGACTACATTTATATTAGTTAGTGAAGGTTTTTGTTTTGGTTTATGTTACACCTTCTTTGGTAAAGGTGTAAGAGGGATTTGCGAGGGATAAGGAGATGTAGAAGGTGGGGTTACCCTATAAATCCAAGATGAGAGTGGCGGTTTGGGTGATTGTGTTGTTGTAGGTAATGGAGAAGATGTAAGAAGAAGAGGTGATGAAGGTGAAGGTGTTGGAAAAAGAGAAGGTAAAGGTGCAGGTGAAGGTTGTCATCCCTTGGATTTTCCTTAGTGAAGACGTAACTTGACCAAGGTGGAAGGGTGTTGACCTAAAATAGAAGGTAGAGGCAAAGGTGAAAGAGATGGCGTGAGAGAGACCAAGGTACGAGGCCTAGGGATTGGTTCTTGCTATTAGGTGTGGTGGATGACTAGATAAGTATAGTTTCACCACGGGATGTAGTGAGCTTGGTGTTGGTAGGACCCCTAAGGAAATGGTAAGTTTATGTGCAAATAGGGGTTTGGGTGAAGGTGAGACTCAAGAAGATGGGGATTATATGTTTGGCTCAAGTGTCATGATTTTATTTTCTTTGAATACCTTAAGATAGATAATTGAGTTATCTAGGGACAACATCTACATTTGCGTGGGTACTTTGGAAGTTGAAGGCACCCCGCAGAGTATGGAGTAATCAACATACTCTAATCAATCCAAAAAACTTGAGAATGGTATCAGTTTAGAAGATGAAAAAATAGTGGTGATACCCATCCACAAATCTAAATCTGTGATACAGGGAAGGTTTTCACCTTTGTTTTAGTAGGCGGGATTGATGTAATAAGGTTAACGAGGATCTTAGAATACCTTGGAAAAATGATATCCTATAATTAGAGATAAGGGTGCCTCCTTTATGGGTCTAGGAGAATGAAAAACAAGCGATGTGGACTCCTCTTTAGGTTAAAAAGTTGATAGGGTTAGCTCCTCCTTGGGTAGAGGAATGGATGAGATAGGTTCCTCCTTGGGTAGAGGATCATGAAATATAGGATTTGCGATAGGTAGAGAAATAGGTGGGGTAGGCTCATATGTCGGTGAGAGGAGTAGGTTTGATAGGCTCCTCCATGGGTAGAAAATTTTGTGAAAAAATTTCCTTGATAGATGCTACAGGAGGAAACTTGATAGGTGGAACAGTACTGTGTCAAAAATGGTATGAACCTCGTGCACATTGGTGTCACTAGTATAAGTCTTTGAATCCTAGTTTGATGAAGATGTATGATTAGGAAAAAAATTCTTAAACACACCCATATTGGCATTGACAGGTTCGTTAGGGTTGTCAAAAATGATATCTCCACTATCTAGCATTCCTTGGACAATGTTCTTGAAGGATTTGTATTTCCTGTCACTATGTCCCCTAACTCATTGGTAGTTACAATTTTTTTTTTTTTATGTACGAGGATGGTGTAGGAAGAGAATGATAAAAACCAGTGTTTGTTTTTATAGGTGGAAGGGTGATGGCTTCAGATTTTAAAATATTTCCAAACATAGAAGAATATAGTTCTCTTATAGGAATGTAAGCCCTTTAGTCATTTTTGTATTGAAATTTTTGAACAGGAGAGGTTGATAAATGGTTTTGGTTGATTAGACGGATGAGAGGGGATTTCAGAATCACTACATTGGTGGATCCTTTGGCCTTGGAATGGTTATTAGAATGGTTGTTTGGTAGTTTAGAAGAATATTCATTTGATTTGAAGTTAGCATTATTGTTATGTAACTTAAGTTTCTCTTCTTTAAGGGCACAAATCTCCAATTTTTGGGCCATGGTGAAGGCTTCATCAAACGTGTAAAATATTTGAACCTAGAGAGTCGAGGAAATGTGTCTAAAACATGCCCTTGTGAAAAACTCTATGAGCTATGATTGTGGTAGCTAGAAGGTGAGTTGATTAATGAGGCCCCACCAACATGTGACAAAATATGTGATATATTCATCCTCATATTGGTGAATAGAGTATAAGTCCATCATAGAGACCTTCTTAGAGATATTGATTGAAAAGTGATCAAGGAAGGTTTAGGCCAATTGGTTGAAGGAGAAGATTGAGTGCCTTGGTAAATCACTATATAATTCTAGGGTAGGTCCTGATAGCGACATGAGAAATATTCTATAAAGGAAGGCATCATTATGGGCGATCAAATAACACATGTGTTTGAATGAGCATAAATGTTATTGAGGGTCTTCCTTTCTATTGAAACGGTTCAACTTGGACATATCCCATTGTGTGCGATAATGGTGGATAGTTATGGATGGGTGGATGGGCTTATTATAGATTTCATCATAAGTGAGGACATTATGAGATCTATAAATGGAGGCCTTGAGTGTTTTCATCTTATCCACCATCATCTTGATAAGATCCGTGATAGGATTAGATTGAGAAGTGCCCCTTGTAGTATAAGGGGGTGGAAAAGACTAATATGTCATAGATGGCATGCTAGTGTATGGTGGTGCCATATATTTGAAATGAGAAGCGAGATACATAGGTAGGAATAGATGATGACGCAATGTACCCATAATACAAGGTGGATGTTATAGGTTATGACCGAGGTAGGGTGTAAGTGGGAAGTGATTTTTGGAAGATCCTCGTGGTAACAAGTTCAAAATCAAGACCACCTAATTCGATAAGGTGTATAGGATGTTGACGTAGCTGGTGATTGTGAAGTAATATGTACTAACAATGTGGGGATTCCTAAACTAGGAGTCGTGGATGAGGATATGAAAGATGTTGAGGCAATTGGTAGTGGTCGGGGAGTGACGAGATATCAAAGGTGCAAAAGACATCGTAGGTGTGATGGATGTTAAGGATGCATAAGTGGAATTGACATGGGAGTAGGTAATGTTAAAGTAGCATTCATGGATATGTCAGGAGGTATTGAGCTAGGCATACCAAATAACGTCTGCTTTGATGAGTCACAGGTAGAAGAGTGGGTGAGGTAATACTATAAGGCTATGAAATTATGACAAAGGAATTTATAAAATTCCTCATCACCTGTAGGTATAGTTACATGAATTTTGGGGTCCATTGGTGAAGAAATAGATGATTGCGAAGGTGAAATAGGTAACCATATACAAATATCATGAAAGGAAATATATCGTACTGTTGGCAAGTCCAAACCATAAGAAAGCTGGAAGATAGGTATTCTAGGCTCTATAAAACTGATAGAACTTAGAAATATATGTTTGGTGAAGTCTAGAGGATAGAAATAGGTTGTTGTTTCTGATAAAAATAAAAAACATAGAGACCAATACTTGGTCGAAACCAGTGTCAAGATGATTGAAATACAAACACAAGTCACTGGACCGATGTTTGTAGGAGAGGGTAGCCAATGTCGGTTACCATAAAAAAGAAGAAATTTGAAAAATATAGTGAAGAAATGTGGAAAACAATAATTTTGGGATCTATTAAGGGTGATAGAAACTCAAAACTGGTTAATCGAAAGAATCGAAACACAAAAAGATGGTATGTAAGAATAGATTGTTGTTTTGACATAAAATAAAAAAATATAGAGATATTGATACCAATCGATGAAACCGGTGTCTTTGTATGATGAAAAACTGATGATGTCGGTTCTTTGACCGATGCCAATTACTGATAGAAACTAGAAGAATGAATAAAATATGATTGTTTGAGTTAAATTTGATGAACTCGAATCCACACGAAAGAGGTTTTGTATGAAAAATATGATTTAACACACTTAGGAAAAACTAGAATTAACTAGTTGTGATGGTTGAGTGTAAAAAGAAAGAAAAAAGTGGTGAATATGTCCTCACAACTCAAACTGCAGAAGATAAGAAAGAAAGTCAACAATCAAACAAAAAAAACTAAATAAACATGTTATCCTAGGATAGATTTTAGTGTTATTTGGCTTATGCCTTAAGACTGACTATGAATGATATAGAATTTTTGGATAACAAAGGTACCTAGAAAGCAATCTATGGATGGTTTCAGGTTTTTTTTTGTGGATTCCTCAATATACCTTTTGATACGTGAGGTCCATGATCTGATATGATAAACTAGCCAAAACATCAGCAGGGGCCCATTGTCAATGAGTTTTTAAATCCTTGATGACTTCTTCCTGGAAGGGAATGTTTAATAATTTTGTAGATTGTGTTAAGTGATTTGGATAAGGAGTGTGTGCACAAATGTGAACTACACTTTATTAATCAATCACAAAATGGTCATGACCTTTGTCATATGATTTCTACTTAACTATGTGAGCTAAATATGTAGACATACGGGGATGAAAGTTAAGTGTTGTAAGCCTCAAATTGAAATATGATATTCGATGTAAATAATAATGAATAGGAAGAAGGATGAATTTCAATAATGCAAACTTGGAAGAAAAGAAGAAGGATTCTTTTTAAATGCACCAAAAGAAGTGTTTCATTTAGAGAAATTAGAAAGAAGGAGCAGATTACCGAGAAGAATATTTAGTGAATAATGATTTAGAAAGGAAACACACAAGATGCAACTTTAATGACCAGGAAGGAGCTGAAAAATGAGGGACCCACTGGGCATGCCAAAATATTTCACCACAATGTTACATATAAAAAAACAAGGTAAAGGTGACGTGAGGAGGAATATTTGTGAATTCCAAGAAGATTGTGCATGTTAAGAAGACCGGGATAATCGTGAAGAGATCCTTTTTGGATATGAAGGACTACCTATAGAAGCACAAAAATACTACCAAATAGAGTTAAATAGCATATGATAGTGGACTACCTAGCGTATGCTAGATCCGGGAAGTGTGATACTTCCAATAAAGGTTATCAATCCACTATTTAATAACTTAATGTAAATAAATGATAGTAAAAGAAAGGTCCTATTTTAATAATATGATTAGGTATCTCATACACTAACAATATACTAGATTTAAGCTAAATATTAAATATACAACTAAGCCTAGAGAAGGCGGGGTGTTATCCTAATTGGCCTAAGATAAATTACCAATCGAGAGAGACTGGTATCTTTTGGTTGATTGATGTCGATACCTAGTAATAGTAGATGTCGGTTGGGTGACCAATGGCGGTAGCAAAAATTGGATGAGAAGGTTAAAATGGGTTGGTTAGGATCTCTTTGTGATTGAGCAGAGAGTTGGGGACACTTAGATAAGGTTCTTATATTTATGTGAAGAATCACAGTTGTAAAATAGGTGGTTTGAGAAGAGTACAAGACTCAATAGGTAGATGGTTGGGAGGAGGTGTTATGAAGGAGATCCGAGAGAGATAGAATGTGAAAGAAAGTAGGTAAATTATTAAGAACAAAAATAATAAAATAAATCATGAGGTAGAGATATCATACTTGTAGATTCAAAGATGGTTGTAGAAAGAATGGTTGTGGTTGGAGGAGAGACAAGTCCATACCTCGTGCTATAAAAGCAAAAGGATTTGGACTTCCGTGTGAGTGATCCAATACTTTGGAACACATTGTTGATGCTCGGTGTAGGTTTTGAATGTTTGGAGTGATCTATGGTTTTTCGCGAGGTCACTGGATACTTGAGAATACCAATGTCAAAAATCCAAAAGAAAGGATGGAAGAAGAACCGGGGTAAAGGATTGAAATTTATTATTTAAGGAACTGATTGTAGTTTGGTGATCGGTGTTGGCCAAGGAATAATCGGTGTCGTTAGGGAGTAAAGGTCATATTTTCAATAATAGTCTTTTCTCTCCATTTTTAGCATTGGTCGAGATTTATTATGGAATAGGAATGTGGGTTGTTGCTAAAAGGAGGGGCAAATAGGTGGGAGAAGTGTAGAATACTTTTTAACCTTCATCATTAAGAAGACTACCAAAGCCCACAAAGTTCCTCACTCAAACCAAAGGCCAAACCATACTTCACATGGCTAAAAACCAACGAACAAAGATAAATATCTCAATGTAAAACTATACATAATCCATGAGGATTCCCCTCATTCTAGTAGTATAGAAACCAATTCCTTGTTATAAAAATGTAGCCCAAGCACAAGAAAAATCTATGTAAACACGGTGAGGCCACACATTTTATATAATGAGACGATATCCCATAGAAGAGACATTTTAGTTGTTCAATAATATTGAGGTAAAAAAATCTATTAACTTAATAAAATTGAAGTTCAAAACTATGAACATTGATATCGATTTGATATCACAAGATGAATAACATGATAACCACCCAAAGAAAAGTTCGGAAAATACAAACACAATTTCCATCTTACTACCAAAAGGAAAGATAAACGTAAAACATACCCATCTAAAAATTACCTCCATTTATACCATTACCAAAAACTATTAACATTTAACAAAAATTGTGTCCAAAGCTAATAATAGCTCATTTTAATCCATAAACAAAATAGATAATTTTCTCCATTAATTAACAATAGAGTTTTCCTTTGATAAAAAAGGGTTTGAACTAGAGCCAACTTGTTGAGCAAGAAGATGCAATGCCGGAGATATAACATAATATTACTCAAACCCTAAAGGTGATTTGACGGAGGCAATTGTTATAATAACGAGAAAACTCAAATGATTTTACAAAATAAAAAACCCTCAAACTATGAAATGTGAATTGACCCCAAGAATTTCAAACAATAAATACCAAAATATAGTATTCACAAACAATAAGTAAAGTATTACGCATTAATATGAAAAGTCGAGCTCATTCCAAAGTAAAGTAGTAAATTGTAGTATCACCACATGAATAATACCTCAAGCTTTTCGGTGAGATGCATATTTAGTTACATAATCATCGTAATATTAGTAATAGAAACCCGGGAGGAGATATTACGGTAAACCTAAAGAATGCCAGAGCAAAAACATTCACAAAAACATTAACATTACCATATTTCAATAACAAAAAAACTAGTAGCATTATCACCTAGATATCATAGATCAAACACATAAACTATTGCAAATATTTTATTTTATGCAAATCGTAAATGGAATAATCCATAAAGGAGGAGATAGAATGATTCATGCCAAAAACTAAAATCCCAAATCCTTCTTGTCCTTTTCCAAACTTCCCTCCTCAAACTCGGGACTAGATTTAATTCCAAAAAGTAGAATAGACTCCAAAATTTCTCCATCATTATTTATTGATGTTAAACATTAATATTTCAAACAATATTTCTACTTGTAGTTACTACATGCATATTAGTTAGAAAAAGAAAAAGAAAAAAAAGGTAGGGAAAACCTTATGCATGCAGATCTTTCACAAAACCATCTCAACGAAATGAAACAACAATAACAAAACAAATTGTAATTTTCCCTCCAAAACCATATATGTTATCCCGAGGTCTATGGTAGGTTTCAATGAAATTAATGCATACAAGGATGAGTACCATTTCCCCTCAAAATTTGTTCCTTCAACTTGTCATTAGAATTTAGCATGCCCACTTAACTTTACAAAATAGATCACCAACATTTAGTTGGTCAAGAAGATAGCAATCCACCAAACTAGTTTATTTCCCCAATAGAACGGTTGACAATGTTTATTAAATTCCCCTTTTAATATTCACACGAGTTTTACAAGCCATGTAGGGAGGGTTACCAATATTCCCATCACATATGATTTGAACATGATAGGTTCGAATACAAAGAACTTTAGCTTTGAATTATATAGGCCTTAAATATTAAATCCCATGCTTTATAAAGTTTAGATTCAAGGGTTATCAACATAGACCCTTCAATATAGCTTACAACATAATATTTATTGTTTATCTCATGCATTTTTTAATAAACAAGATCATATTAATTAGGCATTTTAAGTTTCAATTTTATACCTTAATCTTATAATCAAGGCCCAAGGTGAGTATCAAGTAAATACAAATGGTCCCATTTACCTTAGCATATATATCTCATAACCCCTACCTCAATCTAGTTTACCATTGGCATTATTCAAACAATGCAGTATGACAACCATATTGCGACACTATAGAGGTGTAGATTAGGATAAGCTAGTTGATTTACCATGTCATAAACTTAGTTGTAAAATAATAAAATAGAATCAACTAACCATGATGAGGTCAATTTGACTAATAAAAGCATTCCCGATCATAGAATTTAGATAATCAAGCGACAACCAATACATTTGTAGTAAATTATGATTAACTTGTAATGCCCAAAAAACCAAGCTGTATAATATCTCGATAAGGATTATGTTTTAAAACCATATAACAATTTTCTTGGTAAGGTCTAAAGACCTTTAGTATCCAATGCAATGAGTTCATCACGAATTAACACTCTATAGCGTGTCTTAATATACTTAATAATTTAATATCTTCCAACATTACTTTCAGCCATCCATAGAATATTTATCATTAGTTTTGGATACCAAGTATAATCAATAGTGATGAAAACCCTATGCCATGCAAGTTTCGAGGGTATAAATAAGGTCATGCCATTTCTAGTAATATAAGGTCTATCCTAAGACCCAGTTGTTATTAAACAATTTTAGTAATGACCTCATATCAAAGAGTCACAATCGGTCAAAGATCAAATTTAATACAACAAGTTTATAAAAGCTAAAGTAATCCGAATGGTAACATCAAACACCAAAATCATCATCCAAACACTTATACTTTCATAAACAAAAACTAAATTTACGAGGTGTGAATTGCTTCCTCCTTAATGAATCATCTTCCTGATGATTTTTAGTCATTAATCGCAATGAGAAACAATAAAACATGGCATTATATCTAGAAGTTCGGAGAATAGTCAACATTTTCCATATAAAATTGAAATTTTCGAGGTCTTAATTTAAATGTATTCGCTGTAACATCTTGTCACCTAGCAAAAATGTCACACAATAAAAAAGATTACATAATATTTTTGTCATTATAGCCAATCATAACATGTAATATTATTTAATATACATAACACAAATTCAAAAACAAGTTATTTTTCACGAAACAAACAAGGAAAAAAATATTTTCCTAAAGTTCACCTTGTCTTCCAACCATGTTGTTTCATTCTTGCACTTGTCTTTTCAGACTTTTCATTGTATGATTCTAAATTTTATTTGAAATTTACCTAGTGTTTTTCATTTTTAAAGAATAATCTGCTTTGATTTTTTTTTGAAACATCGTATCCTTGAACATGTGTACTTGATTCTTTCAACCTCTTATAAATAGTTTATCCATACCTACTTCAACCGGTCAAACTTTTATTCAATTTTTAAAGAAATGATCAAAACCATCATGAGGTGATCCTTACCTCTGATAGCTATAGTCATTCATCCTTATTACAACTAAGTAAACCTTAATCAGTAACATCCCATGAAGGTTGCATTCATACAAGAATCAAATCATTCCTTATTGAATTTTGAAGGATCAACATCCTTACTATATTGAAATCAATATAGTTCTAAAATCACTTTCCAAATATAAATACCAAATATGAGGTTTGGATCACACGGAAGACCACTACCATTTTGCATGGTTCCATTACATACATGAGTGATAATGCTTATTTCACTAAATCTAGACTTATTCCAATCTGAACAACTAAAAATATAGGTAATAGATGAATCCAATAATAGTAGTTTTAGATTCCAAAATGTTAAATATTGGAATCCAAATCACATATATTGGAATCCAAAACCACATATATTGAAATTTACTATACTCCAAAATCACATATATTGGAATCCAAAAATCAAAATATTGGAATCCAAAAATTAAAATATTGGAACCCGTTATACCTCCTTCTGGAGTCCAATATATCATATTACGAATTAAATTAATGAATCTTGGAATTTTTTTATAATATCATGGAATCCAACATAGATCTACAAAAAAATAAATAGAACATGTTTTTATTTTATACAAGATATCAATCTTAGGCTTAATTTTTTCTTTGGAAAAAGGTTTTTATCAATTATAAAATGTCTTTACAATTAAACTATGCGATTTTGGGAAAATGGTTTAATTATTTTAGGAAATCCAAATTTGATCTAAAAATAATAAACAAAACATGTTTCCATTTTATATGGGCTATCGATCGTAAGGCATTATTTATTATTAGAATAAATAATTAATCTCTAACTAGTATTTAACAAATGATAGGGTGTGCACATTTCTTTGTCATTTTGTGTGTTACTCATAATGTGAGTAATCATACCTTCTTTCACTTTCTAGAAATATTAGCTTCTAGAATCCTCACTAGAATGATATTCTCTCTTATAGCTGCCTATTTATTGGCATTCTAAACTCCTCTTTGGATCATTATTTAGGTTTTATGTGAGAGAGACAAATAACAATAATATCCCTTTTGTAGATCTTGTGTTCTTTGCTCTTTTGTTGAACTTTCCTTCCAGTTAGATCCTTTCCTGTGTTGGTTCCACCTACATGGTATCAGAGCATTGAGTGTATGAAAATTTTCTTCACGCTTGCCCAAAATAATCTATATTCTCTGCATTGTTTTGGACAAAATTCAGCTATTTTTTCTCACCTCAACATTCTAGAACATTATGTGGATTAGATCTAGCTTTCCGAGACTCTTGGATGTACCACTATTATGTGAAACTTACTGGACTATGAGACTTTTTGGCCGGGATGAGGTTTTAGATCTGGTTTGAATTTATTTTTGTTTGATTATAATTCAAGGAATGGAAATACATATGTGAATACAAATCATATTTTTAGACCTACATTAAACACCATTTTAAAATTTCTTTCGTACGTATTTTTGGTTGATATTTCATTCTCAAGTTAATTTGAAATTTTCTCATCGCCATTTTACTTATGCATACCATCCCACTCTATTGGTCGATTTTTTAAATTACACATTTACTTATAGTTTTTATTTTATTTTTTCCTTATAGTTTTTGAAAAATAAATCACTTTTGGATTAATAACTATTTTTTGGGCCAATCAATACTTTTGGCGAGTTGTTTGTAAATGGATACCAGATTTGAGTTCCATATTTATTCTTGGTTCTAAGGAGGGTCACACACCCACATTTCCCTTTGTCGATGATTTTTTAATCGTTGATTTTTTTAAATTAATTTGAGCATTTTTTTACAGAAATTGAACTATTAATAAATTTTCCATGGTAGCTAAGATTGGATTTTTGTTCTTTTTATTAAGATATTTATTTTTGTTCCCATTCTATTGGTTCAATTTTTATTACAATTCAAGTGGGTTGATGTTTTGAATTTTTGGAGGGTGCTCTTGTTATACCTTAGAACACATTTTCAGGTGGTACTGACATCCATCAATGACTATTCATGTCCTCATTCTATCCTATGGATTCACATTTGTTTGAGCCACTTAATAATTCCAATTATAATGTATAGAAACCAAAGATACAACAAGTATTGTAGTCAAACGGCTTGTGGTGCGTGGTGTTGGATAATGGTCCAAACTTCACTTCAGAAAAATACTACTACCAAGATCGAATGCAATATGGATGAGGCTCCTTTTTTGACCAAGTTGAACTTTTTGACATCTTTATGTTCCACCTTTTTGGCCTTAGCACACCTAAGGAAGCATGGGACAAGTTTTCTTAACTCTTTAGTAAGGTGAATGAATTCAGATTGTTGCAACTAGATGCAGAATTATCTTCCCTTTTTCCATCTGATTTTTCCACTATAGAAGATTTTTTTCCTATTTTAATTCTATTTACTCAAAATTACAAACAAGAAGAAAAACTTAAACCGATAAAGAAGTTATATTTATTATCCTCTCTAAGTTGAAGGGTCATTTTAGTGTCTTTACCTCTACCTTTTATTCAGCTATGGATGCCCTTGGTGACCAATTTAAATGGCCTAATTTTGAGATACTTTTTGATCGCCTTACTAGGGAGAATTTTTTTTTATTTCCCTAGATTCCCTTCTATTATCTCTCTCGCTCTTTTTCTAGATCTTCTAAAGGAAAACCCAATTCTAAAACAAAGACCTTACCCTCCACTAAATCAATAAATAAATATCCTCCTCAATCTTTTGAGTCCACTAATTCTTTCAACAATCCTAATCCTAAAGGACAATCCAAACAAAATAAGACACATGGACCTTGCACATTTTGTGGTGGCACTAATCATTAAGAGAATATATGTCTCAAGGAGATGAAATCCTTGGAAGAAACAATTAAAAATAATAAGATTTTTGTTACTCCAACTTATTCTTTATTAGGAAAAGGGAAAATTCTTTATACTCAAGGTATATTTGCATCTCATGATAATTTGATCATTGATTTAGGGCTTCTCACCACCTCACACATTATCGAGATCTTCAATCTCTAGATTTCGATTACAACACTTCCCATATTGAAGTTGGTAACTCTTCTCAAGTTGATGTTTTGGGGAAAGGAAATGTTCAAATACAAGATGGTTGTATTATTGATGTACTCCTTGTTCCCAAAATTACTTCTAATTTGTTTTCTGTCTATCAAATTTGTAATTCAGACACTAGAAAAACTATGGAATTTACTCCACATAAAGTTGTAATCAAAGAAATACAAGATCCTCAAGAGATAGTGGCTACATGTGTTGTATATCATAGTGCTTATCTTTATCATTTTGAAATATTTGAGCCCTTTATAGGTTCTTCATTGATTTCTCATGCCGATTCAGTGAGAAAATTTTGGCATGAGATATTTGCCCACTTAAATTATATATACTTACATAATATGAGTACAAAGTGGCTATTCTTAGTCTTCAAAATATTTCTTGCACTAATGGAGTATGTCCTAGATGTATGCTTAGAAAATAACATCAGGATCCTTTTCCAAAAGCCAAGGCCACTAAAGGATGAGCTCCATTCAATTTGGTACACGATTATCTTCTTACATTTCCCACTCGTTCTTTTACGGAGTAAAATATGTTCTCAACATTATTGATGATTTCTCTCGTAGGAATTGGGTGTATTTCCTTAAGTTAAAGAGTGATGTGTTTGGAAATTTCAAAGCCTTTAAGACAATTTTAGAGAAGCAATCATATCTTCCACTCAAGATGATACACACCGATAATGGGAGGGAATATGTTAGTAACGCATTCAATTATTTTTGTATTGAGAATGTGATTGTGCATTAGTTAGTCGTGCCTATACTTATCAACGAGAATGGTGTGGCTAAGAGAAGGAATTATAATTTAAAGGGGATGGAAAATTACATGATTCATTCCAAGGAGATGGATAATCGATATTGGGATGAGGTAATTAATTTTGAAAACTACATTTAGAACTAGATCATACATAAGGATTTGTGGAATAAGACTCCTACACAAGTTTGGTCTAGAGAAAAGCCAAATTTTCTAATTTTCATGTATTTGGAAGCAAGGCATGGGTGTTTGTTCCTAATGATAAACTCAATTCTATGGAGAGGAAAATCAAATCACTTTTTTTTTTGGCTATTGTGAGACTATTAAGTCTTATCGGCTTCAGAACCTTTCACTAATGATGTTTTATTTCGGTGGGATGTTCATTTTGATGAGAGTGATCCTTCTATGGATACTTCATCTCTTGGAACTTTGTCCTTTGTTGTTCGAGACTTGTCCTTCTAATATGTTTCGAAAAGATGATGATGAGAACCCGGTGATGCACATGTAAAACCTCCTCCACCACCAAATGCTTCTCACACTATTCCCAAATGGGCCAAATTCACTTTGGATTCAAATTTGGACCTATGGTTGGTGATCCTTCACTTCCCGATCAAACTTTCTCACATATTTCTTGTATGAATATTGTTATACATGATGTTTCAAATGATCCACTTCCCTTTTATGATGATATTTTCAAACCGAGTGGGAGGCTAATATGTACAAGGAGTATTCTTCACTTATGAAGAACCACACTTGGGAATCAATACTTCTTCCTAAAGGAAGAAAACTTGTGCGATCGAAATGGGTCTATAAGACCAAGTATGTAAAGGAGATGTTTCGATTGATAGGTATAAATATCACTTAGTTGCAAATATATTTTCTCAAGCCGAGGGGATTGATTACTATGAGACTTTTGTCCCTGTAGATAATATGGATTCCATTCGAGTTATGTTATATCTTGTTGCAACTAATCATTGGCCCATATACCGATGAATGTAAAGAGTGCCTTATTTCTTGGTGATATTCATGAAGTGATATATATGGAACAATCTCCAAGTTTTGTGTAGTATCATTCACTCGTTTGCAGAATCTGATGTTCTCTCTATGGCCTCAAACAAGATCCATGAGCTTTGTATCGAAGATGGATTCTATTTGTCTCTCTTCTGGATTTCTTCAATGTCACTCAAACCCTAATGTCTACATTTAGTGGAATGGGGATAGTCATATAATACTAGTATTGTATGTTGATGATATCATCCTTACTAGAAATGAGGATTCCCTCATTTGAGACATTTAGCACAAGTTTATGGAGCATTCGACATGACTGGTAGGGGACTTCGCATTATTTCCTTGGTTTGTAGGTTCGTCAATTTTCTAAACAAATATCTACTAGACAAAAAAATGTATGCTCATGATTTACTTCATTGGTTTCATATGGAAAATTGAAATCCTACTCCTAATCCATTATAGTTATGTGTTATTTTATCTGCTAATTGTAAGACTCCTCTATTTGATCCCATATTATACTAGCAACTTGTAGGAGTTTTCTCTACTTCACACATAGTCACCCAACATCACTTTTTGCTAACGTTGTTTATGTCTTTGCACATGATCCTCATGAGAGTCATTGGAAAGCGAGTAAGCGTATTCTACACTATCTTTGGGGAAGTTTACATTGTGACATACAATACACACCACAGAGTTCTTCACATCTCATTGGATATACCGACTAAGATTAGGCGGGTAATGTTCACGATCACAAATATACCTCTTGATTTTTTAATCATGTTGGTTATAGTCAAGTTACTTAGGGTGTAAAAATCATACTAATATTGCATTATCTTCTATTGAGGCTAAGTCTCAAGGTGTAGTTTGAGCTAGTCAAGAGGCTATTTGGCTTCAACAACTACTTGATGAGTTTGGTCTTCCCTAATCTATTCCTAATACTCTTTGGTTTCATTGTTATTTCTTACAACCTGGTTGAACATCAGCGTATGAAACATATCGAGATACACATGCACTTCATTCCACAGGTTTATACGGGATGGAGTCCTTTTGCTTGATTTTTTACCTACTCTCGACTAGTTTGCTTGACATCCTCACTAAACCTTTAGCAACTCCTCATTATATTCATTTTTGATATTTTCTTGTGGTAAAGGAAGTTGTCCTTGGGGATTCACTATGAATTAATCCTTCCTTCTCTTTGTTATGTACATGGGTACCTAATATGGCCTAGTAGATGAGACCCATTTTTTTGTTCCCACCTTCTTAATTCTTTGCTTAAGGGAGGGTGTTAGAATAAATAATTAATCTCTAATTAGTATTTAATAGATGATATGGTGTACACATTTATTTTTGCTATTGTGCATTACTCACAATGTGAGTAATCATACCTTCTTTCAATTTCTAGAAACCTTATCTTCTAGATTCCTCTCTAGAATGATGTTGTGTCTTATGGCTGCCTATTTATTAGCATTCTACACTCCTCTTTGGATCATTATTTGGGTTGTATGTGAGAGACACAAATAACAGTAATATATATTCTATAGATCTTGTGTTCTTGGCTCTTTTGTTGAAATTGTCTTTAAGCTAGATCCTTTCTTGTGTTGGTTCCACCTACATTTATGCTTTGGAATAAGGTTCTTATGATTTTTCAAATGTATTTCAGATTACACTATGCACATTTGAATAATTAAAACACCTTATGGCTTAGCGGATGCTTTAGGATAATGACATTTAAGAGATGTGAGACACTTTCAAGTTCATTTAGTATGATGTGATTGAACCTCAATGTAACCAAATAATTACGTAATATATTACAAGAAATTAGCATATGGTGACAATTCCATATATATTTTAATATTTAAATATGTATATGAAATTAATTAAAATTAATTATAGAACTAACCCGAGATATATTTCCGTATTCAATTATAGATATTAAATAAATTCAAAATTTTTACTAAAGATAGAATTGTAGTAGAGAATTTAAAGAATTTTTGAATTTTATTGTAACATTATTCCTAAATATGGGGTCCAAAATTAACAAAAGAAACGAGTAAATATTCAAAAATTAAGCACCCAATAATTTAGTTTTTGATTTAATAACATCCTAAACATTTTCCATGTCCTTCGGTAGTTGCAAAAAGGCCACAACTTATCTAACAAGTATATTTCTTCTTAATTAGAAGTTATGTTAAATGTTTTAGGAATTATTCATTCCCAACATCATTGAATTTTTCTCCCTAAAGAGTCATCTATAAGCAATGTATTTTTACTATGGTATGATGCAATAAACCATCCATGAAAATGGGGATAAGATTCTTGAGATATAATCTGGGATTCCTAAAACTTCATAATTGATACATTTGGACTAGATGCAATATTCCTATGTAAATATGAACTCGAAGCTTCCAACCTCCAAGAAAATGTTTTGAACGAATGAACACATTGATTAACTAAAAATTGGGATAATGTGTAGTTAATATAATATAGAATGACATGTAAATACAGTAAATGAATGAAATAAACAAGTATGGAAAATGAACCAAGAAACAAGGTATACAAAAGTAGAAATCCTAATGTGAAAGAAGAGTAAGGAAGTGAATTAAATGATTCGGAGGCTGATCTCGACTATGTCAAAAACAAACTGAATATTCTAGAAGCAAGAATGATCATGTATAGGTCCAGAAAAGGATAGATCTGAGTTGTGTAGCTAGGCGAGGCACTTAGGAGAGGGCCGGGGTGCCTTCGATGTTGTGGTTTGTAGAATGGCCACCTTGAGTCACTGTAAGAAGTTTTGAGATTAAGTTTCATAGATTATACAAGTGCTCTGAAACCCTCGTTGTGTGTCACATTAGATTCTTTGTACTATGCTAGGTGTCACTAATAATCCAAGATGAAAGAAAAACCTACAAGAAACCATAAGAAGTATTAAAACCCTAAAAAAAGAGGAATGAAAATGAATGGGTCGATTGAATTTAGTTGTCACAACTATGGACTTATTAACGAGTGTCGCACTATATTTTGAACCGAAATGTAGTTACGGTGTGTATGTGTGCATCATGTTCCCTAGGTGCTTTTGTTCCAGTCATACTTTATGGAGTAGCGCCACATAACTAAATGTAGAAAATATAATAGAATGTGTGCATGAAATAGAATATAACCCCTCCCCTTTACTTGTGTGATGCAAATGAACTAGCCTTGTCCTTGTGATAGAGCTAATGGATGCAACTCTAGGTGGATGATAGTAGTGACTAGTGTTTGGTCCCTCATTATAGTCTCATAACTTTATATTTATAGGGTTCTCTTGATCTAATTTTGTAATTAACCCTGAAATGGCTGACCACCAAAAAGATAAATATCTCAAATGGCTAGAAAGATCTAAATAAGTGGTGAGAAAGTTAAAAATAAATCGGAGTTCCCCTCGCTTTGGGACTAGGGCACCTATGGGACCAAGATTAACTTAGGCGCCATAGTCAAGGCTAAAATAACGGGAAATGATAGAATTTTACCGGGCATGTGGGTGCAAGAGGTTGGGAATGACAAAATAAAATAAAATAAAATGGCTAAAAGATGAGGGTTAATTAATAATTTCTTCACTCAAAACCTTTTAAATATTAGTATGAGACTGGGACTAAATAATATCTAAAGTGAATTATTTGGTGTCTACATTTTACCCACTCTATGTTGGTGTGAGGAAAGCTCGATTACATAAAGTAGATAGAGATGTACCTAGTTTCCATGAAGATTTTAGTATAAAACATGCTGAATGACTAGAAAAATTGTGGCATGATAAAAAGATAATGGAACATGGAAACTGTTAGCATAATTTAGCATAGGTATATTTATTGCATTTTATTGCATTGTTTTTATTTAATAATGTGCAACATGTGCACTTTAGTCTAGTGACTTGCATTTAATATTGTTATGTTAGATAACTTTCAATATTGGTATTAGTAGCAATTACATGTGCATGTGAGATGGGTCTTATCATCTTGTAGTTGGTGCCTGATAGGGTGTCATGTCTATCCATATGAGGTTGTCTAATATCTATAAATATTACAGCTCTTGCATTGTTATGTAATTTGATTTCATAATCAATAATATTTGTGTGGCTTCCATCCCTCTTTGGTCATTGTAATCTTATTCTATTCTATCATTTGGTATCAGAGTTATACCATTTTTATCATTTGGAATCAGACCGAGGTTCTATCCAAGCAAGGTTGAAGAGGAGCACTATTGGAGAGGATCCATTGGAGAAGAAGATCTGCATCAAAGGAGAGCCATTGAAGCATCCTGCAGCCTCCATTCCTTCCAAGCATCCCTCAACTAAAATTTGACCTATCCACTTATTTGGAAGGTAATTTTTTTATTAGTCATTGGCATAGCCAATTGATCCAACATATTGGCGGAATATTTTAGATTTGGAGATCTTTAAAAAAAAGATCTTAAAAAAAAAATATTTGTGAAAAAAAGAGATCTTGAAAAAAGGGAGAAAGATCTCGAATTTTTTTTTTGCAGATTTAAAAAAAAAGAGTGAAAAAAAAATCAGATCTGAAAGTGGAGGTGTGAAGAATTCGGGAGCAAAGGTTGAAGCGGTCCATCACAACAAAAATCCAGAGATAGCTCTTAGAAAAAGGAAAAAAATTCATACAATGTCATATTGATGCGTCATTTTTCTCCTATAAATATAAGAAGGAGGTGCACAACTTTTTTGTTTACATCATCTTAAGATTCGGCCTCTACATGTGATGAAAAGTCTGTATAAGTCGGGTCATTTTTTCGAAAAAAATCAGATCTAGCTGGTAAATTAGTAAGATCTCAAAAAAAAAGATTTTGATTCTTCTGAAATTTTGTGGGTTTCAAGAAAAATATTGTATGATGATCTGTCAAAATTTTAGAAAAACCCAGATCATGGTTTATGAGAAAAGGTGAAAACAATATTCAAATTGTTTGTTTGGTGAAAACAATTTTTATTTTATGTTTGGTTCTATCACACGAGATCTTTGATCTCATAGTAGTGTTCGGTATATACGGTGCCTCTAGGAAGCACTTACGAGTGATGTCATTACAACTAATAATGCACTTAATACCTAACACAACTTGCCTAAACATCGTCTAGGCATCGACCCTATAAAATCGACTGGGAGTAATAAGGACACAATACACACACATTTGAGCCCTCCCATCCGTTTTTGCTTACACAAACCCCTATCTGTACTGTCTACATACCATGTACTAAATTATTTCACGTGCATTAACACCTCTTTCCATACTTATGGGTATATTAAAAGGGTGATCTTCTTCCACGTACCAATGGGTATATCAGAAGGGAGTGTATATTGAAAGGTTTGGTATATTGGCCTAATAGTATATTGAGAGGGAGACCATAAACCTGGAGTGATAAGAGCCCTACCCTTTGTTAGAAATTTAGAGTTTTAGAAATTCAGATTATAGAAATGGGTGCACAAGCACCAAAGTTCTTCTTGCCAAATTCACAACTGCTTAGAGGAGACAAATATGCTGCATGGAAACCGAAGATCAAGATGTTACTTGAGTTTGAAGACCTATGGACAGTTGTAGATGGAACAACAACAAGATCACTTGATGATAGAAGACAACAAGTTCAATTTGACAGGGTCAATCAAAAGGTCAAGTTGATCATCTTGTTTAGCATAACGGACGATGTGCAACTCCACATTAGAGATGCCACATCGGCCAAGGATGCATGGGATAAGTTGAGCACAGTCTATGAGGCAAAGAACAAGAATGCCATCCTCAACCTACTATCACAACTACATACTCTCAAGTTCAAGCACAATGAGAAAGTTAAATATTTTTTGAGACAAGTTACTACTTTGAGGGCATCTCTACGGCATTGGAAAAGAGATAAGTGATGAAGACCTCGTACCCATGTGTTCGAGCACTTCCTCCTTCTGCAAAATCTTTGTGACAAATATCAATATGAGTGAACACACAAATCACCTTTGGGAAGTTGGTCAATCTACTCCAACAAGAAGAGGCAATAAATAGCAAAGATCATGAAGATGAGCAAGCACTATCTTCCAATCATAAAGGAAAGGGGAAATTTCAGTTCAATCAAAAGAAGTCCCAACAAAATCAAAGTCAACAAAGGGACCAAAGTCAAAGAGACAACACCAAGAAGTGTCCCATTTACAATAGAGTGGGACATGACATCAAATATTGTTAGTACAATTCCTACAAAAAGGGTTCATCAAGTAATTCAAAACCCAACAACCAATAGGGTAAAAACAATTCAAATCAAGGGAAGTCCAACAACAACAACAATCAAGGGTAGAAAAATGGTAATTGGTAAAGAAAACCCAAACAACAAGGGTACATTTCCAAACATGAGGATGATTTAGATGAAGGACACCACATGTATTCTGCTCAATTTGATGAAGAAACCAAGTCCACACAAGATATCTGGTATGTTGACTCGGTGCAACTCAACACATGACTGGATGCAAGGATTGGTTCTACACACTACGTGACTCACCTAACAAGAACCATGTGTCATTAGGTGATGACTCATCATATAGTGTCAAGGGGATTGGAAACATTTCACTACCTCTTGGAAAGCATGACTGTAAAATCACAGATGTATTGTATGTACTTGGGTTGACCAAGAATTTGCTATCAATTAGTCAACTCCTTGATCACAACTTGGAGTTGGATTTTGTGATAATAATGGAGAAAAAGTGTGCTTGATAAGAGATAAGTCAAAAGGCTCAAAGATTATAGAAAGAGCCTCCAATGTGGGACACATGTTCCAACTTGATTTTGAAATTTGTCCACAAGGATGATCAAGCTCTAGTGGCCAAAGACACACAATCTGCAGAACTATGGCATCACAGATATGGTCACATCGGTTTTGGCTATCTCCAAACACTTCAAAAGGGAAACATGGTGAAAGGATTGCCTACGGTCAAGCATAACAACGACAAGTGTAACAATTTCCTAGCTGAAAGCAACACAGTACCCTTCTAGAAGAACACATATAGAGCTAAGGGAAAGCTTGATTTGGTGCACACCGATCTTTGTAGGCCCATGTAACCAAGTCAATCTATATGTCAATACTTCATGCTTTGTGTTGATGACTACTCAAGAAAGATGTGGATATATTGTCTAAGAGAAAAGAGTCAAGCCTTTGAGACATTTCGAAGTTCAAAGCACTTGTTGAGAATGAAGTTGGTCGTAAGATCAAAACTCTCCTCTCGAGTTGAGGGGGAATTCATAAGAAATGAGTTCAAGACTTACCTAAAAGCTCATGGATTCATCGAAAAATGCCTCCTACTCACACACCATAGCAGAATGGTATAGTTGAGAGAAGGAATTGTACTATCATGGAAATGGTGTGATGTATGATTGACAACTCAAGTTTAACAAAGACATTTTGGGTAGAAGTGTAAGAACTACGATCTATTTGTTGAACACAGTGTCACAATAGCTCTAGAAGGAGTGACACCTCAAGAAGCATGGTCAAATTGAAACCATCAATTGCACACCTAAGAGTATTTGGGTGTAAAGCTAACATGCACATACCCAAGAAGAACAGGAACATGTTGGATATGAAAGCTAAGAAACTGATATTCATTGGATATAATGAAGAAGCACTTGGGTACAAATTATGGGATCCAAAAGCAATGAAAGTATACACAAGTAGGGATGTTGAGTTCTTTGAGAAGAAACAAGTAGATGTTCCACTCAACGACTCAACAAACATGTAGAATACACCTCTTGTGAAGACAAAATTTGATGTTCCTACTCAAGATGATAGTGATGAATTAGATGATGGTGAAAACTTGGATCCACCATAAGCCAATGGAACAGGTTAGAAGTTACCTAAATGGTATACTCAATTAATAAGAGATGCAAATTTGGATGAATAACCTAGCACATCATCTAATCCTGGACCTAGAACTCACAGTCAAGCTCGTGAAGAGGTCAAGTATGCCCTAATGAGCAGAGTTGTTGAAACAGTTGAGTCATCTATAGTTTAGGAAGACCTATAATCAAAAGCTTGGAAAGATGTCGTGGATTCAGAGTATCATTCAGTGATGAAGAACAACACATGGTAACTTGTAAACCTTCCACTAGGAAGAAACCCATTGGATGCAGATGGATATTCAAGACTAAGTACAAATCGAGATGGGACTATTGACAAGTATAAAGCAAGGCTTTTAGTAAAGGGGTATGCACAATAAGAAGGCATTGATTATGAGGAGACATTTTCTCCCAAAGCCAAGATCAAGACAGTCAGGATGATCTTTGCTCTAGTTGCATAATTTGGTTAGAAACTCCACCAAATGGATATGAAATTGCTTTTCTTAATGGAGATTTACAAGAAGAAGTCTATTTGACTCAGCCAAAGGGTTATGTAATACTAGGGAAAGAGATTATGGTATGCAAACTCATAAAATCTCTATATGGCCTAAAACAGACACCCCTGGCATGGTACATCAAAATTGATGAGCATCTCATAAGTCGTGGATTTGAAAGGAATCCTTATGACCCCAATCTCTACCTCAAAAAGAAAGGGGGGAAGATTGTCATTGTGGTTGTTTATTTCAATGATCTAATCATTATAGGTAGTTTTGTGAAGATGATCGATGCAACAAAGAAGGATTTTAATCAATCGTTTGACATGACAGATCTCGGGCTCATGCACTATTGTCTTGGGTTGGAAGTATGGAAAAAGAGAATCATATCTTTGTGTCATAGTTGAAATACACCAAGACAACACTCAAGAAATTCAGGATGATGGACTGCACTCCTATTGCTACACCTATGGAAGTGAGACTTCAGTTATCTCATTCCGATCCATCACCACCAGTGAATGCAACTCTCTATCGATAGTTGATTAGGATTCTCATTTACCGAACATATACTAGACCAAATATCAATTTTGCAGTCATCTATTTATCACGCTTCATGCAAGAACTGAAAATATGTCATTAGAAAGTAGAAAAGAGAATACTTGAGATATCTAAAGGGTATAGTTGACCTTGGTCTAGAGTACAAGAAGAACAACAACTTCTTCTTGACAGGATATTCAGATTCAGATCATGTAGGAAACATGGATGATAGGAAGTCAACATCAGGCTTCGTCTTCTTTATGGGATCTAGACAGATATCATGGGGAAGCAAGAAACAAAAATTTGTTTCTCAATCTTCTCTGACGAGTATCGAGCTGCAGGTGAAGTTGTTTGTGAAGCAATATGGCTACGGTGAATACTGGAAGGAATTGGTCTACCACAACAGAAATCTACTCCAATATATGTTGATAATGAAGGATTTCTAAAGCTTTTTCACAATCCAGTATTTCATGAGAGAACCAATCATATTGAATTTGTTTCACACAAAATGCTTCCATTCCTAGAATAGAGTTGCTTCTATCCTTTCATTCCTTTGAGAAACAGATAAGGGTTAGGGCTAGGAGGAATACCTGTTGAATGTTGAGAGGGTGTGCGTGTACCGTAGAGAGAGATCAGATCGATTGTAAAGAACTCCTTTTTGTCTGGGAAGGACTACCTGCAAGTAAGAATACAAGACCACCAGATTCTAATTAGACAATAAGTGAGGGAACTGTCTTGGGCCCAGGAAATATGAGACTTCCTTTCGAAGGTGGTCAGTTCCCCTGCTAATATGAATTAACACAAATTCTAACAAATAAGCTATTGTCAATTACAATTTATTTACCTTGTTAAAACAATAGAGAAAAGGCTGGTCTTGATTTTGAATCACGATGACCGATGCCGTCTGCGATCGATGTGTCACCGTCTGCGGTTGATGATAACCGATATCTCGGTAGGGGTAGTGATTTAAGGGTTCAATGAAAGGTTGGCTATAAGATTACTATTGTGTTTATAAGGTGGTAAATGATTGGGGATAGGTAAAGGGGTGATAGAGAAGGCTCAGAGGGTATGGGAGCTGTTCTTGGGGCAGTGTAGGGGTAGAGGAATGATAGTTAGATGGGGGGTGTTACCGGGTAGTAGATCCAGGAATAGACTTGTAATTACTGTGATTCAGAAACCCAAGAAATGTTATTAAAAGAATGTATAAGACTTACTTACTAGTTCCTGATGAAGATACAGGTTCAAGGACTGTGATGACGAAGGCAGGGTTCAGGTAGGATGGTCTGACAATCCAAGATGAGCTATCTTCTCTCCCGATGCTTGGATGAGTGTCACTGGGCTCTGGTTATTCAGTTGCAGTCTTGGGCTTGATGTCCTTCTTTGCAAACTCCTCTCTTTCCTTCACTTGTCTCTGCTTGGCCAAGTAAATTCTGATTCTTCCAATGACTTCTGATTCGGATCAATGAAAATCCAACCCTTTGTTTTTGGTTGGGAGAGGTCATTTACAGGGAACCGATGGCGGTTACGTAACCGACGGCAATGATCAGTAGGAACCAAGATGTCGGTCAAGTCAAAGTGGGCTATTTTTAGTAAAATAGCCAACTTTCCCTCCTTTTCTCCCGAGGGATTAGTTGTGGGCTTGGTCAAGTCATTATGAGGTTGGTTTTAGGTGCGGGTGAGGAGTAATTAGTCATGGGTGTGGATGTAGACCAAGTTATAGGTCTTAATTAGGTTAGTTTAGAGTTAGGACTAGGTCATGATGAGGTGGTGAAATGAGGTGGCAGGTATGGAGATGTGGATTTATTAATTATAAGGTAATTAATAAATAATTGTGTAAGGTTTAGGTGATGAGGTTAGGTTGCGGAATGAGATGCGGGGCACGGGGGTCGTAAGACACAAATTTGGTGTCTACATTAGCCCCTTGTTGTCGTGTAGCTTGTCTTGTAAAGTCACACAGATAATAATAAGAAGTGGTTACTCTGTTAAGGGTATGGGTAATCCTCAAATCTATCACAGATTGAGGAGCATGAAATCGTGGATAGGGTTGATAAAGGGTAAATGGTGTTGAGATGATGTTAAGATGGTGGGGTAAGTCCAGGAAGCGGACACACGTTGAAATGCGATAGTGCAACCAGGGTACATGTTTTGAAGAGCAAACAAGCAATTCATAGGCAAAGGTCGATAGTTTATCCAAACAAGGGTGATATAATCCACGGTATCCAAGGCATAGGAAGTAGCTCCGAGGATATAACGGGTAAGGTGCAGAACGCGTTTAGGCATGTTCGGCAGCATACGAAATGGTTGGTTTGGTTGAGATAAACGCACACGGTCTTGGTCTAGGCAAAGTTGGTCGACTGATCAAGTCAAGTACCCTAATCATGCTAAAACACGAACAGGTGAGCTCGATTGAACAAAAAGCTACATGATGGGTGGATAAAATTGTAATTTGTTGGTTTTGGGTGAGGTATTTAATTGGTGCGGCCTTGGGTCGGGCCTGATTTGTTGGTTGCGGCCTTGGGTCGGGCCAAATGGTTGGTTACGGCCTTGGTCGGGCCAAATGGTTGGGTGCGGCCTTGGGTCGGGCCAAATGGTTGGAGTGCGGCTTTGGGTCGGGCCAAATGGTTGGAGTGCGGAGCCTTGGTCGGGCCAATGATTGGTTCGCGGCTTAGGTCGGGCCTAATGATTGGTTACGGCCTTGGGTCGGGCCTGATTGGTTGGTTGCGGCCTTGGCCGGGCCAAATGGTTGAATTCTGACGCTTGGTCGGGCCCAAATGGTTGGTTGCGCGCCTTGGGTCGGGCCCGATTGGTTGGTTCTGCGCTTGGTCGGGCCTAATGATTGGTTCTGACCTTGGGTCGGGCTGATTGGTTGGTTGCGGCCTTGGTCGCCAACAATGAAGTCAAAAGTCAAAAAAGTTATTTAGCAAAGGAGGGTATAGGCGATGTGGTGAGAAAGGGAGACTAGTGAATAAGGGCAGAAATTGGGGAAAAGGTGGGATTAAACCGATATCGATTCTCTATGACCGGTATCGGTTAGATGACCGATACTGATTCTTTAGGGCATAATATAACCGATATCGGTTATAGGTCAAAAACCTATAAAAAAAAAAATACGGCCTGTCATTGTCACATTGTCAATTTGAAAACCAATTTTAGTTGTCTGAGGTGTTTTAGTGAGATTGTTGAATTTGTCGGCTGAGGTGGCACTATTTGAGTGGAGAAGTGAGTGGTTGGTAGGCCCTAGCGAGTAGGAGGCAACATTTGATTGGTGGAGGACCCAGCAGAGGAGATTTAGAGCCATGGCACAGCCAGGAGGAGCAGGAGGTGCTGGACCAGCTGGACCGCCACCACCTATCCCACCATGATGACGTGTCGTCGTACCGGTAGGTTTGAAACCTCTCATTATGCAAATTTAATGTTGTTAAGCTAGATTTGGGTTTTGGGTAGGAATCCAAGTTTTTAATAAAATAAGTAATAAATTGAAGTTGTTTGGAAAAATGGAGAAGGTAGGTGTGTTAGTTAGGCTAAAACGGTAGGGTGGGTAGGTTTTAGGATTTTCGGTGGGTAAAAGGTAGTAATAGGAAAAAATGGGTTTTGGGGGCGCGTCGGGTTTAGCTTCGGCCGTGGATAGTGGACCGATGTCGGTCACTAGCAGCAATCGGCATCGGTCATGAATTTTTCGGAAAGGTGGGTTGTTTGTGGACCGGCGTCGGTCGTATGTCGATCGGTGCCGGTGTATAATATGTGTCTTTGTAGGGGACCGGTGAAGGTCAAGGGTGACCGTACCGTCAATAGTTAGGTGTATTTTGGTTTTGTTTCATTGTTCGTGTTTGTGTTGTTTGTTGTTGTTGTTGTTGGGTGTTGTGTGTTTTAGGTTTTGTGTTATTGTTGGGTGTTGTGTTTTGGGGGTGAAGAGGGAGGGGGATATCGTAGATGTTTTTAGGGTAAGATAGGTGGGTGTAGATGTGTGTTATAGAGTCGGGGTGTGGTCGGGTGGGTAAAAGGGGGTATAGAGGGTTAAAGTGGTTGTTTTTGTAAAGGGTAGGTCTAATGCAGTGGGTTGGTTTTGCAGCACATCGCCAGCCTAACGATGCGGATCGGATGCCCCGCTATTGGGAGACGGATGCGGCCACATGTGTCCGCAGCGCATTGGGCCATTATGCACGAGGTGGGACTCGGTGGAGTCTAGCGGTATAGGGCTGTGGAGAGGGACCACAGCCTTATGGTTGCCCTCTCATTGAGAGATGGGATCCGGTAACAAATGTTTTTCATCTCCGACCGAGAGATGACTATTACCCCTGGAGGATGTATATCGCATCCCGAGGCCGCCAATCGTAGGAGAGCCAGTATTCCAGGTAGATGCAGAGACGGCTATGGAAAACATTCTACAGGTATTTGATGATGCAGCCACATTATTGACTTATCACAGCGCGAACATTACCTATGGGGACATGTATCACGCCCATAGACATGAGACACGGCTGGCCGTGTTGATGATGATAGGCATCACATGCTTCACCCTCCCGGACTCAGAGGGAGGCCGCTTCCCACGGCTTTGATGGGGTGCTGCACACGAGATGGTGGATGAGCATACGTGCTTATTCACAGGCACCAAGATATCCCCAGTGCAGCTTCTCTACAGAGTGTGGGCTTATCGCCGGATGAGGTGATTTGGGATTTGTTCCACATTTTTGTTACATTGCTGGGCATATGAGCATATCATATGTATTCGACCAAGGGGATCGCCCAAAGCAGCCTGAGGCCCACAAGTTATATACAGGTATGGCTTTCAAAGGTGGTTGGGGGTCGTGGGCCACCACGAGCAAGGCGTGCTCGCAGGGGCGGGATGTAGCTTACTACCGTCATATGCTAGAGGGCCTGACCGCATTGGATATTGTATGGAGGCCTTACAGAGGCCATCATCCCCGAGGAGGAGCCCAAGCACGATGCGCCAGATCCAGATATACTTCTCTGGATAACAGATAACGGAGGAGGTGGGAGAGTATGAGTTGATACCCTTAGAGAGGTATGACGGTAGGCCAGAGGCTGCGACAGATGAGCTACCTCCCCTCCCACAAGACCGGAGGGATGATGTAGAGGCCCCACCGCTCCCGCACCCATTGACCTAGATTGGGTAGCAGAGAGGTGGCCAATCTGAAATACAGTGATGACGATGGGTGTATACGAGTTCATTTTGGTTTCTTTGGTTTAAGTCGAGAGAAGTAAGAGATAAGACACCCCATACACCAAATTTGGTAGTATTACATAACAGAGAGGGACCACCTCCTAGGATAGGTGCGATTATTACGGGGGCAGCTTCTGCTTCGCTACAGGCACAGATCGGGGTATTACAGGGGCAGTTAGCTCGGCACAAGTGCGAGCACGTGCATGTGCATGCTGACCACAGCACCACCACCGGCAAGACGGCACATAAATGCACAGAAGCACAGCACGCCACGGGTGTACCGACAGACAGGGGCCATTATTATTAGGAGTCGGGGACCAGGCCCCAGCTTTTTGGTACGGGCCTGCTATATGGAGGTGAGAGTGGAGGCCCAAAGATTATCAGGATGTCCTTGATGGTACCGGGGCTGACTATCAGCCATATGTGGTGCACAGAGCCGAGACCTCTCGAGTCAGAGATCCCAGGGGGGTGCAGCTATAGCCGGTGGGTCGGTGATAGGGAGGAGGTGGGAGCCAGCGCAGGGACCAACAGGGAGAGGAGCTGAGGGTGGTGGGGAGAGCTGAGACATCCCTGGAGCGGAGATAGGTGTTTTTGTTGTACATTGGATATAGGCACCGGTCTGCGAACCGGTTATGTATATAGAGGCCTGCGTGCCCACATATGATTCATTCATTTATTCATCTTGTTGTATATACTGGCCTGCGAGCCGAGTACGGTTGTATAGTTGATACCGGCCTGCGAGCCGAGTATATTTTTGATATGAGAGACCGGCCTGCGAGCCGAGTCGAGATTTTGACAGTTATTGCGCCTGCATGCCGACTTTGTATTATTTTGAGATCATAGAGGCCCCTATGCAGGGCAAGTTGTATATTTGAAACATTGATATATATAGAGATGATGATTTTGATCCATATGCTGTGTTTAAAATGTTTTATGTATTTCGTTGATGGTTTTTGAAATGGAATGTATGTAGATGATGAGTTTGATCCAAATGGTGTATATATTGATGGGTTTGATGTATTTTGTTGATGGTTGTTTTATTATAGATAGATGATGTTGATGAAATTGTGATGAGATATTGATGTGATGTTGATGGCAAATATTGATAATAGTGTAGTTATGCAGGAAAAGAGGCGGGCACCACAAAAATTTACAAAAAATAAAGAAAAGGCCTAGATTTAATAAATAGGAGGCATGTGACCGATATCGGTTAGCTAACCGACGTTGGTAGATTGGTGACCGATATCGGTTATGTAACCGATACCGGTTATTTTAAAACGAGATTTTCTAAAAATAGAAAAGCTTAGGCGGTAACTTAAGTTCTTATTTTTAGAGTTCTTATTTTTAGAGTCATGCAACAAGTTAAATATGCGAATGCGACGCTGTTTGATGACTGATACAGGTAATTGCATGAAATAATTGAGTGATAAGGAGGAAAGAGACAGGTGAAGTGAGTGTGGGCTGAGATTAAGAAGTTAGAAAGGTAAATTATATTGGAAGAGGGTGGTGAACATGGTTGAACAAGGATAAGCATCTAGCGAGCGGGGGACGACGGGGAAGATAAGTTCCACCCCAAGTCATGTTGCATCTCGAGAGGTAAACTGTTTGGTTGTATTTTAATTCTTGCATGGTTTGATGAATAGGATGAGAGAAGGTAAGAGGGTAGAGATGAGAAAGAAAAGGTGATAAGCAAGGGTTTGAGATGGGGTGAGTGTTATGGGGTAGGTAAGCAGGGTGTTCACGTATGTTTTTAGGTATAGAGAGGAGTAAACGGGAAAAATAATTATCGGAGGTGTATGTTTTTAAGCGAGTGTCATATTTTTGACACCGATCGGTATCGTTTAGAGATAACCAAGATCGCTTAGTAAACCGGTTTCGGTTATCTATAACCGATACCGATTCTTATCGTAGGAATTTCCAGAATGTGAGAAAAAACCCGTGGGGATTTGATTTATTGAATAATTGTGTGTCATTTTGATGTATGTAGGTGGAAGCAGAGTTAAGGATGAATGATACTGTACCAGCGTTGTTGTCAAGAATCTGAGCAGATGTAACACCAGCTGAATGGGCATTGATAAACCATGTGGGGCTAAGTGGAATCCGCTATTATTCATGAATCGCACGCAATCATGCTATGTTGCAGGCGTTGATTGAGAGATGGAACCCAGAAAAGAATACCTTCTACCTACCAAAAGGGGAGATGACAGTGACGTTGGAAGATGTGTTTAGAATTTTGAGGCTCCCAATTACAGGAAGACCAGTGTATCAAAGCGTTGCCTAAGCATGGGGCGAGCGATAATGCAGCAGATTTCGTGTAAATACTGCACGGAGTTGACACAGCAAGGTTTGACATTCACTTATGGTACAATGTATGCAACACACCCTGAGGAAACAAGGTTGGCAGTGGTATTAATGATAGCGGTGGGGTATTATGCATTACCGAGGGCGGAGGGGGGAAGATTTCCAAAAGCATTGATGAGTGTTATTTGGGAAATGATAGAAAGGAGTGTGACTTTCACATGGGCACCCGCATATCTGGCGGAGTTATACAGGGGTTTATGGGCTTGCAGGTGAAAACACAGGACGACACTGGATTGTTCATACTTATTACATTGTTGGGCCTATGAGCACATTGTTTGTGTGTGACTGATAGGCCGACCCATCCAGTCGGGAGAGACAGGAGTGCAGAGGTTGGGATTCAGATGATGGGTCCAGATAGAACAAGAGGCGAGATCCCAGGCCATGATAGATGACATCGAGTATTATAGGCAGGTATGGGAGATGGTGACAATTATAGATATTTGTTGGAGACCTTATGGGAACTATATGGTGACAGAGAACATAGCTGAGGATTTGAGGGGTGTAGAGTGATTGAGGTGGATCGCAGGCACGGGCCGGTGAATACGAGAGGATTCCTCTAAATTGCGTGCGGCGACAATTTGGATTTGTGCAGGATATACCTATGACATATAGACCATACATGAGGATCGACGCCGAGGCAGCATTCTCACCTCCCCGACCAACACCGCCGGAAGGGCCAAGAGATAGCAAATGCCCGATCGTAGGGTAATGGATGCGGAACGAGCAGAGGCCTATAGATTATGGTGGGTAGTAGAGCTGCGAGGTGCACGTGAGCATCCCGACATAGCCGTGATTACAGCGAAGAGAGATCGTCTACAGATTTGGTTCACCCCGATTCAAACACGGGTGAATGAGACAACATGATTGTTAGAGGTTCATAGTTACGAGTGGAGAGACTGGAGGCAAGATTCCTCCACACGAGAGGACGTATTCGTATGTTACCGTAGATGTTGGTGGATCGGTGGGAGAAACCAATAGTGGTGGCACCTTTGAGGATGGAGAGGCCAAGTGAGTGGCATCGACGATCATGATCACCACCTGATTCAGGAGGAGGCGCAAGGGTCTAAGTGAATTTCATAGGAGTATAAGAATAAATAAGGATGCCGACCTGCGAGTCGATGATAGAGAAGATGTATTTGTTTAACATCTAAAATAAACCTAAATATGTATGTTGTTTTGAGTGATGATAATAATAAGAATGGTTGTGTTTTGAATGTTTTTTTTGTTTGTTTTGAAAAAGGATAAAGATGAATGTTTTCAAAATAGAAATACACAAAAATGTTTATATTTACAACACATGATAGGGTATGGTCGAGCTAACCTTGGGAGACCCCATGTCTCCTAAGTGCTGCCTACATAGCCCATTGCACAAAGCAAGGAGGGGCCTCAGACCGATGTAGTTCTCCCTTAGAACCAGGGAGAGGTGAATTCAGGTAATTTGGTTGTGGTTAGGCAATTTGTTGGTTGGTAAAAATTTGATGTTGGTAGGGTAATGTTGTTGGTGTTGGTAAGGTATTGGCGATGTTGATGTAGGTATAGGTAAAGTGAAAGTTAGCTTACCCAAGTAGTAGGGAATCGTGTCCTGATTAAGGTCAACACACAATCCTAGAGTCGAGAAAAAGAGGCAAAAGTGTCCCGTAGTTGAGAAGAGCTAAACAAACCACATATTAACATAGGATGAGCTTGAATCCCTAGGTACCTTGCATAGGTGAGAAGTCGATAGGTGAAAAGAGTTGTATAATCACAATATATATGATATACGTCACATCCCTTGAGTTTTGTTGCTTTGAAAAATGGTGAGGTGAGGTGGTTGATATAGGCGAGGGGTGTTGAGAGCTTGTTATAAGGTGATTATTCTGACGAAAGAGAACCAAACCTAAATAGACAAGTCCATGACTCAAAAGTGCTTTTGGAATACTACTTTTATGTTTTGGATATAGGCGATCGATGCGGGAAGTCTATATGGAATATGTATTTTTTGTTCTTGAGGTCTTCACTGGCGGATCAATGTGAGAAGCTTCTGATAAAGGCTGACTTTGTATAGTTGTCCTTCAAGGGAGCAATCTATTTATAGTAGCAGATGCGATTTTTGTGCATAGCTATCCTTCGAGGGAGTAGTCTATGTATAACTTAGAGGTTTAGATGTCCGTTTGGCATGAAGCATCTAGGTTTGTAGGAAGTTTGACTCAAGAATATCCCATAAATGTATAATTGAGAACATGTTATTTTTATACTTTTAAGTCATGGACCTGACTAAAAAGGGGAAGGCATCTTTTTAAGAGGAGTTTATGACCAAACCATGTGATCTTGATTTTATTTTGAGATGCACGAAACAAAGTGTATGAGGTGATAAATGAGCTCAAGGGACGAGAGAAAGGTAGATAAGAAGTGATATAACACTAAATTCAACAAAGAGAATGGTCGAAGATGCAAGGCATTAAGGGGTTCGAAGCTCGGAGTTTACCATTAAGTGAAGCTAAACGGTAAGTGCCTGATCCATAAATATGCGTGATAATGTAAGGCCCAATCTAATTAGGAGAAAATTTTCTACGTTTGCTCTTTTCTAGTTTGGTTACATGTTGATTCTCTTTGAGGACAAGATCACCAACCGTAAAGGTACGTTCATGAAGTCACTTATCATAAGCATGCTTGATGCATTTTTGATAGATTTGAAGGTGGTCAAGAAGCTCTAATTGGGCTAACCGCTCTTGGTGGAAATCATCGTTGGTGAGAATATCCTGAAGAGATATTCTTAGGGAGGGTATTTGTATTTCGAGAGGCAAGACAGCCTCGGTACCATATACCAAAGAAAATGGTGTGGCATTAGTGGAGGTACGAATGCTAGTACGATAAGCCCAAAGGGCAAAGGGGATGTGATCATGCCAATTTCTTCCAGAATCGTTAACAACTTTCATGAGGATTTTGGTTAGGGTTTTATTAGAAGATTCAGCTTGACCATTGGCTTGTGGATAGTAAGGTGATGAGAAGCTAAGTTTGATACCAAAGTTGTCACAAAGGTCTTGTAACAACTTATTTTTGAAAGATTTACCATTATCTGTTATCAGGCGATGAGGAATGCCAAAACGACAGATAATGTGATGGTTAATGAATTCGACGATTTTTCTTTTTGGTTGAAATGAGTGGAATAGCTTCCACCCATTTAGTGTAATATTTGGTTCTTGTGAGTATCCAATGATGACGTTGCGAAGAGGGCAGTGAATCTCACCAATAAGATCTAAACCCCATTGTGAGAAAGGCCAAAGATCTCGTGTGACTGTAGCAGATGGCTAGGAGTATGTTGAAGGTTGGCATGTTGTTGACACATAACACAACGCTTAACGTATTTGTAGTAGTCATTATTAAGAGTAGGCCAATAATAGCCTAGGCGAAGGATCCGTTTAGCCATGGCCAGGCCACTAAAATGTCTGCCACAAATACCGTCATGGATTTGTTGGATGGTATAGGTGACCTCCGCACTGGTTAGACATCGAAGGAGGATGCCATCAAAGCTACGTTTATATAGGAGTCCCCCCATGACAACATAATGAGAAACACTTTTAAGAAAAGAACGTTTGCCGTTACTAGTAAGGTTAGGTGGGAGAACAGAGGTTGTAAGGTAGTCATGAAATTGGTGATACCAGGTATCCTGCAAATTAGTAGACACATTATTTATCATACAAACAACCAGGGCTGAGTAAGATGGGGCAAAGAGTTGTTGGACCAAGATGAATTTATCGAGTCGAGTTGGTGAGGCGGGAATTTGCGAGGCTAGGCAAGCCATAGTATCTATAAATTTGTTAGTGGAGCGGGAATGATCTGGATAGAATAATGAGTAAATAAGGTCAAAAGTGAATCCACATAATGTTTGTACTTTTGAAGTTCCTCATTTTACATTGGTAGATGCCCATAACTTGATTGACTACCAATTGAGAGTTACCAAAAGTATTGATAGATTTGACACCTAAGTGTAACGCAACCCTGCAGACCCAAAACAAGGGCCTCGTATTTTGCTATATTATTAGTGCGGGAAATCGAGCCGGAATGAAAGAGGCATAGGCTCAGGCGTCAAGAGGAATGAGAACAACGCTGGCTCCTCCGCCGCGGCATTTGGATCCATCGAAGAAGAGGGTCATTGGATACGATTCCTCCCCGAGTGAAAGAGTGGCAATGAGTTCATCGGGAAATTAAAATTGGTAAATTATTCCCGAGTAAAGGGGCTTCTGCGAGTTGGTCTACGATAGTTTGTCCTTTTATTGACTTACGGTGTATAAATTCAAGGTCGAGGTCGTCAGTGAGGAGCATAAGCCATCGAGTGATGCGTTGGTTTAGATGTGGTTTGGTGTACATATAATGAATGGGGTCCGTGTTGGTGATGATAAAAGTTTTATGATTCGGGAGGTAGTGTTGGAGTTTGGTTGCTACAAATGATAGGGCTAGGCACAACTCTTCTACATGTGTATACCTAGTTTCGTAATCCATGAGAGTACGACTTATATAATAAACGGCTTGTTCTCAATGCTCGAGTCACGATGTGCGAGCATGGATCCTACAACATGGTCGGTGGCAGAAAGGTAAAGATAGAAAGGGCGATCGTCCTGAGGTGGGATAAGCACAGGTGGCTGCAAGAGATAGGCTTTGAGAGCCTCAAAGGCTTGGTGGCACTCTTCACTCCATTGAAAGGCAATGTCCTTTTTAAGGAGGTGATGGAAAGGTTGACATCAATCTGAGAGTTGGGAGATGAAACACCTGGATAGATTGGAGTTTACCTTGCAAACTATGCAATTGTTTGAGGTTAGTAGGTGGGGAATTTCTAGGATAGCTTTGACTTTAGATGGATCGACCTCAATGCCATGCAAAGAGACAATAAAACCAAGAAGTTTTCCCGAAAGGACACCAAAGACACATTTCTTTGGTTGAAGATGGACAAAATATTGTAACAGGTGATCGAAAATAATGGTTAAAACATCGAGATGTTCACTGCGATGTTTAGATTTGCCAAGAATATCATCGACATAATCCTCAAGGATAGTGTGCATAATGTCATGAAAAATGTAAGTCATAGCCCACTGATAGGTCACACCAGCATTCTTAAGGCCAAACGGCATGACACGATAACAGAAGGTTCCCCAAGGAGTTATGAAGGCAGTTTTATGTTGATCGGCCGAGGCTACCAAAATTTGATTATATCCCGAAAAGCCATCCATGAGAGAAAGCATCTCATGGCTGCAGTGAGAGATCAACAAGTTGATCAATACTTGGGAGGGGGAAGTCATCCTTGGGGCAAGTGAGGTTAAGGTCTCGGAAATCCGTGCATATCCGAAGTCCCCCGTCACTTTAGTGATAGGTACGATGTTAGAAATCCATTGAGGATAGTCAATAGGTAAGATGAAGGAAACAGAAAGGAGTCGTTGAAGCTCTTCTTTGACCAAGAGGGCAATGCGTGGATGCATTTTTCTCAGTTTCTATTTGACTGGTTTGGAATCGGGTTTTAGGGTAATGTTATGGACAGTAATGTTAGGATCAATTCCTGGCATGTCAGCGTAGGACCAAGCGAAAGCTTGGTTGCGGGTACGGAGAAAGGTAGTAAAGGCGGCTTGTTCTAATGCATTAAGAGATTGTCCGATCTTCACAATGTGAGGATCATCCTCTATGTGGATGTTAATTTCTATAGTCAACTCATTCAACATGGTTTGAGTTTCAGACGGTAAGGCACGTTGAATATAAGAGTCGTCCGCACCAAGGTAAGTGAGGATAGAGTCGTCATCCTGGCACTCAACAACATTAATTGAAGATGAATCCTCTTTGATCATGTCTAGATACAGAAGGGGAAGAGAAGATGGGTCCTCATTGTCACGTTGATAAGTGAGAGGACCCAGGAAGATAGCATTTATGAAAAAAAAAAGTTAGGAGGGATAGATTCAGGGTCTATCGACTCTGTGGGTGACGATGGAAAAATGGGTGATGATGGTTTGGTAGGGGTGACGTCATCATCTTCCAGGATACAACTGACACGAGGTTTCTCCGGTGTAAGTGTTTCAAGAAATATGAGACCACTATGATGATTGTGTTTTCGTGTAGTCACGGGAATGATTGTATGTCGGCCTTGTTCATAGAGACCAAAACCAAAGCCTTTCCAAGCACAAATGAGTCAAGAAGGTGAGGGCGAAACGACGATTTGTCGTATCGGAAATTAGATTGGAAGGAAACACACCAAGGGGAGGTTCAGGGGTAATGGAGGATGCATCGACACCCCATACGTTAGGTTGGTGTGGTAATTAGGTGGTCCGTAAGAGATTACCTCCCACACTCTACGGTCGTAGGTAGGATGCGCATGTAAACTATCCGTACTCCTGTGGGGTATGGAAAGAACTAACGTTATATAGGCTATACTCCCCCAGTGTAAGGCATTGAAAAACATCTACTAAGGCTTCGAGGTTGGGATGTTGTCCGCAGAAAGGAAGTGGTATTTGCGATGGCGGTTTCATTGGTTGAAGGTGTAGGTGCGGTTGAGGTGGATGGTAGAGGTGTGGTTGAAGTGGATGGTTGGGTTGGATGAATGGGTGTCTTGACTAGTACAAGCACATCATTAGGGCGATATAACATATTGCAGGTTTTGAAGGGGGGAGGATCAGCTTTTACGGTGTAGGACTTCCCCTCGTACTCAAATTTTATGCATCTATGTAAGGTGGAGGGAACACATCCCATAGCCCGGATCCAAGGGCGGCCTAACAACATATTGTATTGAAACTCTCCCTCAAGGACATAGAAGAGTTTGGGTAAAGTGCGTGGCCCTACACGAATGTTAAGGATCATGGTACCTAAGGTAGAAGTAATAGCATCGTTGAATGACCGCAACATGATGGGGTTGGCACACATGCAACTAGAAGGGATATTCATTTGTTGGAAGGATTTTGAAGAGATGATGTTTAGACTAGCGCCCCCGTCAATCATAACACAATGCACCCAAATGTCCCAGACATAAGCTGAGATGAAAAGAGCAGGGTCAGGATCTTCGGCACCAAAGTCGACAATTTCGTCTTCGAGAAACTGACAGCAGCGGCTTGCTGTATAGAGACAGCAGTGGTTGGGGAGATAGGTTGTTTGGTGAGCGAAGCAACATGATTGGGTGTTAGAATGGAGGTAACAGGAAAGGTTTCATTAGGTAAGACCTCTATCCCTTGAAGGATTTCAACGAGAGCTTGTCGATGAGATTCAAGTCCAATGAGATCATACAAAGTGCCATTTTTACGAGTGATTGGTGAAGTTGTTTGATCATGGTTTGGTGGGCAACTCCATTAGAGACAGGATAGGTGGGTCCATGAATAACCACTTTAGGTGGTAGTGTGATCGTGGATGGTGGGCAGAGAAAGAGAGGCCGCAGTGTGCTTTCTTTAGCTTTCCCATTATTTTTCTCGCCCTCAGTAGAACACTAATCATATTGATCTCATGAACATGAGAGGAGGAAGACGGTATGGATAAGTCATGGTCTTCGAGAGGTGGGGTTGTAATAATGATAGATCTTGGTGAGGCGGGGACAGGTGGTATAGGAGAGGGAATTGAAGCTAAAGGTCTCTCCCTTCGTAAGTTGTCTTTCTTAACCTTTCTATCTGAGAGAGGTGACTGACGAAGTATGGCTTTCAACACTTTGCATCCCTCTACATCATGTCTTGGTGTGCGGTGGTAAGCGCATATTTTAGACTCATCATAACCTATAGGTCGAGGTTTAGATGGATCATAAGGTCTAAGTGGTGGTAGGGAAATGGTCGCATTCTCCACCAACATAGCAAGAGATGTGCCAAAATGTTTCACACGAAATGCTTCTATTCCCGGAATAGAGTTACTTCTATCCTTTCATTCCTTTGAGAAATATATAAGGGTTAGGGCTAGGAGGAATACCTATTGAATGTTGAGAGGGTGTGCGCGTACTATAGAGAGAGATCAGATCAATTGTAAAGAACTCCTTTTTGTCTGGGAAGGACTACCTGTAAGTAAGAATACAAGACCACCAGATTCTAATTAGATAATAAGTGAGGGAACTACCTGGGCCCAGAAATATGAGACTTCCTTTGAAGGTGGTCAGCCTTCCTAATAATATGAATTAACACAAATTCTAACAAATAAGCTATTGTCCAATTACAATTTGTTTACCTTGTTAGAACAATAGAGAAAAGGCTGGTCTTGGTTTTGAATCACAGTGACCGATGCCGGTCAGTGTCACCGGTGCCGGTTGATGATAACCGATATCGGTAGGGGTAGTGATTTAAGGGGTTTGGTAAAAGGTTGGCTATAAGATGACTATGGTGTTTATAAGGCTAGTAAATGATTGGGGATGGGTAACGGGGTGATAGAGAAGGCTCAGAGGGTATGGGAGTTGTTCTTGGGGCAGTGTAGGGGTAGAGGAATGATAGTTAGATGGGGGTGTTACCGGGTAGTGGATCCAGGAATAGACTTGTAATTACTGTGATTCAGAAACCCAAGAAATGTTATTAAAAGAACGTATAAGACTTACTTACTAGTTCCTGATGAAGATACAGGTTCAAGGACTGTGATGATGAAGGCAGGGTTCAGGTAGGATGGTCTGACAATCCAAGATGAGCTATCTTCTCTCCCGATGCTTGGATGAGTGTCACTGGATCTAGTTATTTAGTTGCAGTCTTGGGCTTGATGTCCTTCTCTAGCAAACTCCTCCTCTTTCCTTCAGTTGTCTCTGCTCAGCCAAGTAAATTTCGGATTCTTCTAATGACTTCTGATTCGGATCAATGAAAATCCAACCCTTTGTTTTTGGTTGGGAGAGGTCATTTACAGGGAACCGATGGCGGTTACGTAACTGACGGCGGTCGAGTAAGAACCAGTATCGGTCAGGTCAAAGTGGGCTATGTTTAGTAAAATAGCCAAATTTCGCTCCTTTTCTCCCGAGGGATTAGTTGTGGGCTTGGTCAAGTCATTATGAGGTTGGTTTTAGGTGCGGGTGAGGAGTAATCAGTCATGGGTGTGGATGTAGACCAAGTTATAGGTCTTAATTAGGTTAGTTTAGAGTTAGGACTAGGTCATGATGAGGTGGCAAAATGAGGTGGTAGGTATGGAGATGTGGATTTATTAATTATAAGGTAATTAATAAATAATTGTGTAAGGTTTAGGTGATGAGGTTAGGTTGCGGAATGAGATGCGGGGTACAGGGGGTCGTAAGACACAAATTTGTTGTCTACAGAAGTACAGGTTCATTTCATAAATGAGCATGTCTTGAAGCACAACATACAACTCCAATTCTATCCTACAGCTGAACAGAAGGTAGATGTTTTCACTAAGTCACTTGCATGTAACAAATTCACATTGTTCAGAGAGTTCCTCTCCACTTCATTGGAAACTATGCAAAATTAAGGTGGGGAATGTTAGCATAATTTATCATAGGCATATTTATTGCATTTTATTACATTGTCTTTTATTTAATAATGTGCAACATGTGCACTCTAGTCTAGTGACTTACATTCAATATTTTTATGTTCAATAACATTCAATATTGGTATTAGTAGAAATTACGTGTGCATGTGAGATGGGTCTTATCATCTTGTAGTTCGTGCACGATAGGGTGTCATGTCTATCCATATGAGGTTGTCTACTATCTATAAATATTATAGATCTTGCATTGTTATGTAATTTGATTTCATGATCAATAATATTTGTGAGGCTTCATCCCTCTTTGGTCATTGCAATCTTATTCTATTATGTCATTTTGTATCGAGCTATACCATTGTTTTAAAAACTATAAATGAAAATGCAAAAAAAAATGATGATAGTAAACTTAGGAAGAAATGCATATGTAGTTGCTGATGTGTGTGATTTACTGCATTGTTTATATGGTGTTAGTTACTAAATATGAGATGATGTATTTATGTTCTAAGTTAATCTAAGTAGGTACGCAAATGCAAAGAAATAGTATAAGCTGAAATATTTATGCTAAATAGTTTATTTTGATATTTAAATGAAATGAAATAAAAGGGATAAGATAATAACATGAATTTAACTTACCTCGTTGTGTGCTAAAATGAAACAAGATGATCATGTAGACCGACACACGATTGATTAAACAACATCAAGAATGGTATAAGTTGAAGATATGATTGGAATGGGGTTCTGGAAGGATACTAGGGCGTCTAGTATGATATTTGGGCGTTGTCATCTACGACGAAAAGCTCAGGATCTGAATCTAGCTATGTCACAAGGTCTTCGCAATACTTACGTCTTTGTCACACAATTGTCACAATACCTTTGTTTATGTTTTTGTAACTATGATGTGAAGATCCTCGTGTAAAACCCTATTCAAAGCATCAAATTATAAAAATAAAAATGCATATGAGTAGGTCAAAATAACCTTAGCTGCCACAACAAAGGACTTACAACTAAGTGATGCATTATACCCCAGGACCCGATGTAGTTCTCTGTGTGTGTGTAATTTTGTGCCTAGGGTTCCCTAGCACCAATGACGTAGAATTAGGGGGAATAACTAGATGTAAAAATGTAAATGGTGGATGGAATAGAAATAATTAAACCCTTCCACCCCCTATGATTGTGTGATGCGAGATGTAGAAAATGCCGAATGTAGTTCCTTGCCTTAGTATGTAGCTACTCTTGATAGTAAGATGTCTACCCATAATGTAGTGAGTATGTTATGTTTATATAGGGATCTCTTGTTTAAATTCCAACACTAATGACCCAAATAATTGACTATTACTTAGAGGAATGCATGGGGTAGTAACAAATACTAACCTCGAACAAAAAAATTATCACCACAAGTTACGGAAATAAGGGCGCCTAAAATCATAGACTAGGGCACCCCGGGGTGCCCAGTGCTACCCTAGGCACCCTAGTGTAGGAATGGAGATGAAAATCAAGCAAATTACAACACTTGAGACTCCCTAAAAGATGCCCAACATTATATATATAGTTATTGAATGTACCAGAAAAATAATAATAACAACAGACTAACTGACGACATGACTAGGGGATAGGTCATTAGTGAATACTTTTATTATGTGAGATCCATATATAAAATAACATACTTGGTGGTATAAATGTAATAGTAAGTGCGTGATTTTATGACTACTTTTCCCCCACTTTATGTTCTTAAGTAGAAAGGTAGGTAACATAAATTAGATAGAGGTGTGTACCTGAGTAAAAGTCGGAGAAGCCCATGTTATAGAAGAACATGTAGATGTGTAGTAGAAGAGTGCCGATAGAACTATAAAATTGTTTCAAACCATGGATCAGCGGGTTGATCCATGTAACATAATGAAAAAAGAGTAAATGTCATGATGAATTGCACTAAATGAAGGTGATTTTTAGGATGTATGATGATATCAAACGAAGTATAATGATGAATAGGTGGGAAGGGAGTGATCTGTTCCCGATCCAAATGTATTTATAGGAATTATTAACCGGGGATTTGGGCATCGTGCCACCAAAGGGAGAGTATAGGGAGAAAAGTGTGTTATTCTCGAATATTTAATTGCATCCTCAAGATCTAGCCATTGTAGATAGACTCGGATCAAATTTAATGGTTTTGGATCCAAATGATTTTGATCAAATAGTTGACCCATATAGGGGTGATACAAGAGAAGGCACTCTTGCCCTCACTCCACGGGTGTCACCACAATGTGAAAGCTTCCAAGTTGGGTCATCTAGAATTGAAAAAAAGATGAAAATATGGCTTCTAAGTTAGGTCATCTCAAAGAAAACATAGAAATAAAATATGGCTTCCAAGTTAGGTCATTTGGAAGCAAACATGAGATGAAATATGGCTTCCAAGTAAGGTCATCTGGAAGTAAGCGCAAAGTATAGAATAACTTCCCAAGTTATGTCATATGGGAAAGAGTGGTGAATGTAACTCCCAAGTTAGGTCATCTAAGAGACTGCTTGTAGATTTGAACAGTATGGTTTTTGACCTTGAATATATTGATTTTGATTGGTTGATTAGTTATTTTGATTGGTTACTTGTGGAAATATTTTACGCTAATTTCCTCCGAGTTATGTCATTAGGGGGCAATCGGATGAACGATTGTATTATAAAGGATTTTTAATCACTTGTTTTCCCCACGTTAGGTCACTAGGGGAAAGTGGCTTAATGTTGGATAAGAAAGTTACATATTTATTACCCCTAGATTAGGTCATTAGGGGAATAATGATGTAATATTGCATGATGTATGAGTAAGTTTTGAATTCACAATTTTTGAATGCATAGTGATGTGAGGGGGATTATATGGGGACCCCCAATAATATGCCCCCGTTTTGGTGAAAGGGGGAGTGATGAAAAGAATAAACGCTTAAGCTAAAAGTAACAAAGAAATGTGAAAATGTGCATGCTTTGATTAAAATATAATGGTGAAGAGATATAATGCATGCAAAATTTGTATGGTATGGTGGTAGGTGGAATTATAAAAGAAAATGGCAAACGGGGTGTAAATCGGAGTAAAAATGCTCATGATATGATCGAAATAGTGTAGCGCGTATTAGTTGTGGAAATAAGCGCAAAATAAGGACCATAGTAAAGGTAGTGATGAAAAGTAACTATAAATAGTAAAGGGAAAATTATTGAGTTAGTTCATGTTATCTTCTCGTGTATATGTGAAAGTGTGCATGGCGCGAGGGAAGATGCTTCAAGTGAGAGCATTATGTCCTAACAGATTCAAGAGAGTGGCGAATTCTATAGCATTGTGTATGACCACGGAGTTATCAAGTGTATTAATTTTTACAAAATGTATGGTGTAATATTTGTTGTACTTGAATTTTTGAAAAATTGAGATTTGTGATTTTCTTGGGGTTTTGACCTAAACAAGAGTAGTGAGCGTGCTAGTGACCCCTTGGATTGGAGCTCCTATAGTTGGGCACTAATGTCCTACTCTCGGGAGCCATTGTCTAGAATGTGGAATTTTAATGGATAATGGTGAAAAAATTGTTTTTAATATGTTAAATAAGTGTGTTTGGTTGTGTAATGTGTTCTAACGTTGCGTTTGTTGTCATTTGGTGGTGTGCAAAGGGATATCCACTTGAGGGAGTTTTGGTGGCCATCATATGAGCACATTGCTTAGATTGGGATTTTTGATGATGAGTGGGATGTGATGGACCATTTCAGCCTATGTCATATAGCACAAATGGGGATGTGCCCCATAATATGCCCATGTTGACTGCATTGTGTGAGAGGTGGTGTGTAGACACATGCACATTTTGGTTACCTATGGGGGAGATGACTGTCACATTGGAGGATGTATATCACATATTATGATTATCGGTTGTTGGGGAGAGGGTACGAGTGATGGAAGTGGAGGATATGGAGCGACATATGTGCTCATTGAGATGGTATTTTGTGGGTAATCGAGTACCTACCGAGCCCCACATCGCTTTAGATTATATATTTAAATCTAAGGTTCCACACTTGAATAAATTTATTGCAATGGTGATTTCTTCATGTATAGCCATGGAGGGAGGAGGTGTCAACATCTTCTATAATATGTCATACATATATCGAGTAAATAGGGGAGGGGGCAGAGATACATGTGGGAAAGGTGTGTGTTGGCCCATCTTTATAGATATTTGTATCAATTTACACAGATGAGCATGGTGGGGGTGTAGGAGCCACCACACTACTACATGAGTGGGAATATGAGCACATAGTTGTATTGAGACCATTTGCAGGTCCACGAGGTGAATGGGTTAGGAAGAAGATATTTTATCGATGTTGGGTTGATATTCACAAGTAGGAGGATGGATATAGATACCTTCCATGAACTTATAGATAGGATGGGGCCCGAGACAATGATATGGAGGTGATACCGTGACTATAGGGGATTGCCAAGGATGTTACGAGAGATACAATGTATTTGGAGGACTATGTAGCTAAAGGACCTCTTTCTAGATGTGATGGAGATGTTTCGAGTTAAGAGGGTGTCACGATAGTTTGGCATGGCTCGGGATTTTTATCTAGAGCTATATATATGGTTGTGAGCTATCAAGGCACCTAGGAGGACTAGTGCAAGGCTAGGGCCCATGGAAGAATAGTTAGTACCATTGGGGCCGGATGAGGTAGATACAACAATAGAGGTTGCGGATAGAAATTACATGGGTTGTACAAAGGAGTATAGTACATGGTGGGAAGCTCATCGGTGGGTGTTATTATACCCATTATTCACAAGTCCTTTAGAGATACTATATGGAAGAGGGGAGGAGGTATCCTCGACCTATATAGTAGTGATTGTAGCTAGAGTGTAAGTATTTGTGAATGCCTATTTGGTGTTTAACAAATTTTCTACATTGTTTAATATGTGGTTAGCTAATGTGTTGTATTTTGTTATGTTTCTAGGGACGAAGTATTGGGCATTGATTGTAGACACATCAATCCTTACTTTGATGTGGAATATTTTGAATGATGTGCTAGGTGGATGGATGTTAGAGCATGCCCATATTTTTAAGTTGGTGGCTATAGCAGCGAAACATGTACAATGTTGTTAGGTGAGAGGAAGAGTAATTTGAGAAGACTAGACATTCTCGAGAGGGGGTAGGTGGTGGTACATTTTCCTAGAACGTGTTAGCATGGTATGTGGACTTGCAGGCGTCAAGTTTTGTAGCATGATACAAAGATTAGTATGCTACGAGGTAGGTGGAGAATTTTATAGGCCACAAATTGTTATAGCGTCGCATTTTTGGTGAGACATCTAGTTCTAGGGAACTTTGCATAACCTAAGAGTGATAGTGATGATGAAGTCTGATTTGACCTATTGTAGATGATATGGGGGCCTTGCCGCCCCCACCCCCACCCCCCTTATGAGGATTTTTTTAATGATGATTTTACTTTTCATATATGTATGGACACATGTTATTGATATATGATTAATGAATGTTTTTATCTATTGATATCGCAATGTGATTGATGATGTGTGATTCCATGGTTATTGTTTGTATGGTGTATTGTTTGAATAGTGTAGATTTTCCCTATAATGTTGGTAATGGTAGAGAAAATGTGTATGATGAATGATGATAATAGATAATAAATGTAATGTGATGGATGAACATGTAGTATATAGCACATAATTGGTATAATGATGATAGTAGAATAGAGGAAAATGTATAATAGCAAAATCAATATATCATAATAAATGTATAAAAACTAAATGCAATGTAATCTATTATTATGATGGAAAGGGGATTATTAAAACTAAAGTGGGTATGCCTATGTGGAAAATGTCAAGGAAACAATGATCACTCACAAGAGGCAAAGGAAATGATATCAGTATCAACTAGTTATTATATCCTCTCACATAAAGTGAGGTAATCATTTTTCGATAACCATTAATGTGATGATAATTACAATAATGTTTTTCATGCTAACATTGTAATTGATGCGGGGATTATTCGGTTAGAGGGTATATAAATTAGTCACTCATTAAGTAATATACGCACCTGGTCATGTGGTCAAGAGTGAGGAGAGAAATATAAAGGCTCTCTTGGTTGAGGTGGAGTGGTGGAAGTAGTAGATTTTTACAGAGTTAGATAAGTATGGGATAGTGGTGGAGGAACAGTTGAGCTTGTTTGGGTTGTACTTCCAGGTAAAGGTGGAGATTGTTTTGGTTCTCAACTGGAGGTTTTACTATTAAACTAGAGGATTGAATATCGTCGAACATGTGTATGATCGATGATATGTGAGGAGAGAAGATATTTTTATAGGTCAATAAATTTATAGCATAAGAGGATGAATTAGTCATAAACATCTTATTGTAACATTTCCTTAAGTGGAGAAATTAGGACATGACAAAAAATGAATTTCATTTCTAAGTCACTAGGTTGAAATATGACTCGGTATATACAAACATTAAACCGTAAGATACAATCATGTATAGGTTAAGAGGAACACTTATGTAAAGTAGGTATGTGGTCATAAGTGACTCTAGGGCCATTATTGATGATGAAAAATAGAGGAAAACATCATCCATGTCATAAAATGTTCTAATAGACCCAAAGGGTAAATGGGTGTACCATTAGAGTGCCTCATCAACAAGACTATAATGAAAGGCCTTAAGTAACAATTGATCATTAGAATGGGGGCCATAAACATATGGTAGTGTAGGATATGAGCATGAGGGTCACTAGTACCATCAAAACATGTGAAAGTGGGCATGGTAAATTCTTTAGGGAAGGAAAAATTATGAATCTTGTTGGGAATGAGGTTACCATGAAAATAATTATTATTGATAGAGGCATAATAGGCCTTACTTTCTAAAGTGAGAGTATGAACTTGAGATTGAAGCTGACCTACAACATGCATTAGAGAGATAATGTCTTGTGAGGGGATGGTAGAAGATGGAAACAATGTGTTAAGTGGTTGAATTTTTCCATTATGAGTGATCATAGGGATGTCAAAAGGTGATACAGTGGAGTCTGATTCTAAAAGCACCTTAATGGTATGTGCCAAAGGATCCATAATAGATGGTGGTAGTGGAGTATTGATAGCAATAGTATGACTGACATCGGCACCATCCCTAATAGGTGAGGTGACCGAGGATGAAACATCTATAGGTGAAGATGAAGTGGGAACTATAGATGATGTGGGAATAGAAGGAGAAGAAGTGATGGATGGTGGTGACTCATGCACAATAGTAGATGCAACCTCAAGAGAAGACAATAATGGAGTAGGAGAGTCACACTCAGTAGTAGAGAAAGAAGGAGACTCCTGATAATCATTAGTAGTAGATGGAGTTCCAAAACAATGTTATCACTATCAATAGGATCATCAATGTAATATGAAGGAGAATGCAAGATATAATGAGATGCGAGAGGAGTATTATCGGAGGAGATAGATGATATAGGAGGCACTATAAAATTAGGTAATGTAGGGGAAGAGTAATAATGTATACTTGACTGAGTATCAATTCCTAATAAATAATTAATGATAGATTCATCTAAAGAATCTAGTGTCATATCTTAAGGACTAAACCGAAAGGATGGCATGGTGTACAATGAATGAATGAAATAGGGTCATCAACAAGGTAGATACCTATCCGATAATCTACAAGACTAGTTGGCACATGTTGTTGGCCCTTAAAAAGTACATGTTGAGTATGATCGGTGTAGTCATCGGGGTAATATATAAATATTTGAGTTCAGCTATGAAAACCTCATCATAAATAGAATTGACACTAACATGAGACATGAGAAGTGAAGAAGAAGAAATATGCTTAACCACTAAGGTATTGAAAATGATCCAAAGACAAAGTATTGTAAAAGTAGGGTTCACCAAAATGATTAGCTAAATATGAGATGTTGTATCTAAATTCTAAGTTAATCTAAGTAGGTATAGAAATGTAGTAAATAGTATAAGTTGAAATATTGATGTTAAATCTTTTATTTTGATATGTAAATTAAATGAAATAAAAGGGACAAGGTACTAAAATAATATTAACTTACCTCGTTGTGTGATGAATCAAACAAGATGATGTGCAAATCCCAGGCGAGTGCGATTGGACATCTTCAAGAATGGTAGTAGTTGAAGATTTGATAGGACTAGGACACTTGGAAGGATACTAGGGTGCCCTAGTTTGATATTTAGGCATTGTAGTATGTATAAATCCTCATGATCTGAATCTAGCTGTGTTGTAAGTTATTTGTAATAATTTTTTCTTTGTCACACAATTTTCACAATAGTTTTTCTTATGTCATTGTAACTGTGATGTGAGGATCCTCCTACCAAAACCTATTCAAAGCATAAAATTCTAAAAAATAAAAATGCATATGAATAGGTCAGACGGACCTTAGCTTTCATAATGATGGACTTACAACTAAGTGCTACACTACATTCCATACCCCATGTAGTTTTGTGTGTGTGTGTAATTTTGTTCCTAGGGTACCCTAGCACTAATGATGCAGAATTAGGGGGACTATATAGATGTTAAACTCCAAATGGTGGATGGGATAGAAATAATACAATCCTTTCCCCTATGCTTATGTGATCTAGATGTAGAAGATGCCCAAATGCAATCCCTTTCCTTATTATGTAACTTTCCTTGATAGTAAAATGTCTTCCCATAATGTAGTGATTATGTTATTTTTATATAGGGATCTCTTGTTCAAATTTCAACACTAATAAAATGAAACATTGAATAACACCTAGAGGAATACACAGGTACTAGAAAAGACTGACCTCGAGAAAATAAATTCGAACCACAAGTTACAGAAACAAGGGTGCCTAAAATCATGGAATGGGGCACCCAGGTGCTATCCTATGCACGCTAATGTAGGAATGGAGATGACAATCAAGAAAATTTTGACACATGAGACTCCCTAAAAGACACCCAAAACTATATAGACAACTGAAAATTGTACTAGATAAACAATAATAACAACTAACTAACTAACGACATGATTAGGGGATAGGTCATTACTGAATACTTTTGTTACATGATATCCATATACAAAATAACCTACTTGGTGGTATAATTGTAATAGTAAGTTCATGATTTTGTGACTACAGGTGTGTGCTACCATGAAGTGTTGCTGTTGGCATTGTTGTTGTTGTTTCCCCCATTTCACTTCTTGTTTCTCATACAGCAAGACCTGTAGGAATAAAAAGATCAAGTAGTTAAATATGTATGCATTTATGTGTAAAAAATAATGTAACAAACTCACATAAAAGTATGTAATTATAAAATACAGAAATAAAAAATTGTAAATGGACAATGTGCACCTTATTCATGTTGAGAAAGAGAGTGTAGAAGGATATCCTATATTTTGGGGTTCTTTGGGTAATCGACACCATAGGATGAAGAATTGTAGGTAGGAATTCCACTGCTTTCCTCCAACCTATAACTTCTTCTCTAAATGTGTGTGAACAAATCTTTGTACATTCAGTTTTGGAATCCAACACCATTGGCTGAAGTAGTGTAGGGAGGCACACTCACTTTGTAACCTCAAAACATGTAACTTATTCCAAGAATGATAAGGACTACCATGTCCTATAAAAAAATTTGTGTACAGGATTCATAGAGTATTTTAAACCCAATCACTCTATAACCCACAATGTCAAGTGTGGAAAGTGCACCAAACTAAACCGGTGTAGAAGCTTTGTGTAGTATGATAAACCCCAAATGATTCCCCCTTATTTAAGGGTGTATGCGATATCGTTGATAAGAGATTTCAGCCCCAAAAGAGGACCAACTACATGAACTTTGTAACTCTGACCTGTAAGGGAAGGGATTGCACTTGGTAGAAACCAATGATTGCGAAACAAGATGGATAGCCAAAGACAAGTGTTAGTATGAACAAGCTTGCATATAGAAAATAGTGTATAAGTTACGCAAACAATGTATAAACTACCAAGAAAAGTAATTTAAACATACAAGAAGAAAAATTAAGTTGCACAAAGTGGGTTATAAACATAGGACATCACTCATGATGTCACAAGATACACAAATCCCATCATGGCTGCACATAAACACAAAATTGTACACACCAAACATAGGGCATTGCCCAAAAACAAGAACAAATAATGTAACAGACAAGGTAACAAAAAAGTATGGAAGATAATATCTTGGCATAACAAATGATGCACATGAATCACCCATTAGTATATTATAAAGATAAATAGTATGTGAAAAGTGTGTATAATCAAAGGTGGAAAGTGCTAAGTACAAAATGAAACAATAGCACTTGAGAGAGACAAATGTGGATGCCCCCAATGACCAATGAAGGAAGGGTAAAGGTGAGCATCCATGTTGCATGTAAGAGACCTCTATCTATAATCACAACTAAGAAATACCTGAACATGCATGTGTGCATGATATACATAAATGGTATACAAGTAATCCAAATAGCATGCGTAATAAAGTGGTTGTGAAGAAATAGATGGAAGAAACAGTAAAAGCAACCCTAATATGTAGTATGTTGTGGATGGATGGAATTAAATGAAAAATGGAGTGATATGAGCCACGTTCCCCTTGAGTGAATGTAAATGTATGTAGTGAGGTTCATTTAGTTTTCCCCCTTAGCGATCAAGAATGAATCTTAAGTGAGTGTACGCCATCGGAAATGGTCAAAGTGTGTGTTGTGTCTAACACACTATGAAGAATGTGTATGTATTGGTGAAATGAGACCTAGTAAAAATGTGTGTGTGAACCTTATAGCCGAGGTGTTTATAATGCCAACATGATCGAAAGAGTAATGATGTAGCCTAAAACGTATATCATTATTAGATGGATAAAAGGGAGTGGTGATGTAATGTAAAGGGTATACCACTACAAGGTGAAAGAGTAAATGATGGTTTAGCCTATAGCATGTGTCAATATCCTAGAAATTTTACATGATGAAAGTTTGAATGATAAACACATGATGAATGTAAGGTCCATTTGATTCGTAAACTGTTTGCAGATTAGTATGGACATAGGAACTAAAATGCGTCATAAGGTAATGAGTGCAACATGTAGAAGATGATGTAGTTTCTGTGATGATAATTGATGACTATATGATGTTTAGGATGTGTGGTAGGGAATGCATAGGATGTAACGTAAAAATTCATAGATAGACTAATGAGGTGAAATGCACATTATGTGATGTGTATGATAAGTAGTATGTAATGCTAGATGCAAGTGTGACACATGTATGATGAGGAAAAGTATGATGTATGATGTAAATATATGTAAATATTGAAATGGTATAGTATAAATGTGTAGTGTGTGGGGTTCATGTGTAGTAATCCCTCAATACTCAAGTGTGAACCAAAGCACAAGAGTGTGTCATTGGGTAATGGTTACATGAAAATGTGTGATTTGTATGCCTATGCTATGAGATAGATGTATGATAATGTAAAGATAATAGATGTGCTGACATGAATAGGATGGGGGATGTGTGAGATATTACAGCCCCAAAGTATACACGATGAAGAATAAAAATCATGTGATGTTATTGAGAAGATAATCTCTTTCAAGTATCAAAGTTGAATGGATAAGTATTGGTGAGTTGATAAGCAATAGTGTCTGGTTGATCATGTAATTAGACATTGATGCATAAGTTATACATACCCATAGAATATTCCTCATCACTAAATGGGGAAGTAGAAAACCATGCGAATACTAATGAGTGATATTTTTCTATAACCTAGAAAAGAGCTATTGCAAATGAAGATACATCCAAAAGGCATAGAGAAAGAGTTTCCTAGATTATCGTGGATCAAGAGTTCCCCAATATAATAAAGCCATGATTTCCCTAATGTGAATCATGAAGAATGAGGAGTGCACGATAGATAGATAGTAAGATGAAAGACACGTAACCCATAAGTAGCAGTAATAGTGATGAAGCCATAATAGAGATGAGAATCATGAGGAGGAGGATAAAGATCCTCAAAAGCAAAACCTAGTCAAGCCAAACCGTCATGTGTGCATATAGTGTCATCACATGTAGGATCAAATGGAATATGTTCCCAATATGATTCATTCATGAAGAGTGTATAAGTGAATGGTGGGTGTGCTAATGTATGTGGTACATGTGAAGGTGTAGGTGATAGAGTGACATTTATAGGTTGGAAAATCCCCTTATAAGGATTTATAGCAGTAGTAGTAGCATTTGGCATAGAATAAAATACATCTATCACATAAATGGTACCATCTAGTGACAATAAGTGACATTTTTATTCGATAGGTTGGGGCTTATCTATAATATCTTTGTGTGGAGTAGGAATACTAGTATCATCCACCTAGAGTAGCATCTATTTTGAGATCATTTACATCCATTAGCTCCATTACAAGGAAAATTTTGGTTCATATGCATCACATAAGCATAGGGGAGGGAATCTATTCTATTCCATCCACACATTCTATTACATTTTCTACATTTAGTTATTGCTCACTACTTCACAAAGTGTGACTGAACAAGAGTACCTAGGACACATGATGCACACACACACACACACACACTAGAAATACATTTGTTTCCTAAATGTAGTGCAACGCTTGGTTAGAAAGCCCACCGTTGTGGAAGATGAGGTTAGTCTAGCCCATTCATTTGAATTCTTTTTTTTTTAGGTTTTTGATACATCTTGTGGTCTTTGTTGTAGGTCTTTCTATACATCTAGGATTATCATTAACACCAGCGCATTGTAGAAAATCTTATGTGACACACAATGAGAGTTTCGATCACTTTTGAACTTGTGAAGCTCATTTTGGACCTGTTACATAAACCAAGGCACCCATTTTGTAAATTTGAGCACCCGTAGGTGCTCTAGTCCTTTCCAAGTGCTCTAGTCCATCCGACAACTTGAATCCATCTGCTTTAGTACCTCTACACATTCATTGTAGCTTCCATTCCTCCATTCATTTTTGTTGCACAATCCAACAAGTTTCTCTAACCATCTAAGTTCATTACAACTCTCTTATTACTATAGGGTTTTATCATTTCCAATTTCATACTTTCTTGGGTAATTTTCCATAGTCATTTACTCGCATTTATATGTCATTCTAGATTATATAAACTATCATGCATTCCATTTTATAGGCCGAGTTTCCTCAAGTACCCCAGTCCCTTTCTAGCACTTGAACCCAACCGACAACCCACATTAGTCATTTTCGGGACCTTTACATAGTCATTCTTACTTCCAAATTATTTTGTTCATTCTGTGACATAGTCCTACGAGCTTCTCTAATAAACTCGGGTTATAGGTTTTTAGTTTTTAGAGAGAGAGAGTACAAGTGATGCCATTGGAGGATATGGAGAGACAAATGTGTGCTACTAGATTGTATTTTGTGGGGACTTGAATACTTTTGAGGCATAAATCGAGTCTGATGCTATCGTATGAGTCTGGTCTATGTTTCCACACTTTCAAAAGTTCATAGAAGTTGTGGAAATGATAAACTAAAAATTGGCATAATGTGTAGTTAAGGTAATCTAGAACGACGTGTTAATACAATAAATGAATAAAATAAAAAAGTATGGAAAGTGACCCAAGAAACAAGATATATGAAAATAGAAACCCTATTGTGTAAGAAGAGCAAGGAAGTGACTTAGTTGATTCGAGAGGCTGATCTAGACTGTTTCATAAAATCCATTGAATATTCGAAAGAAAGAGTGATCATGTAGAGGTATAGAAAAGGATAGATATGAGTGGTGTACTTTCCAGACTGGGGCACCTAGGAAAGGATTGGGGTGCTGTGGGTGCTCTAGTCCACAAAATGGGTGCCCATGTCTATGTAAAAGTTATAGAATTGAGTTTCACAAGTATTACAAGTGGTATGAATCCCTTGTTGTTTGTCACATCATGTTCAATGTATTGTGATAGGTGTCGCTAATAAAAAATATGAAAGAAACACCCGCAGAAACCTTAAGAAGTATAAAAACCCTAAAAAAATATGCAAATGAATGGGTCAAACTAACCTCGCTTACCACAATAGTCATCTTATTAATCGAGTGTTTCACTACATTTCGTACCCAAATGTAGTTCTCGTGTGTGTGTGTGTGCATCATGTTCCCTAGGTTATCATGTGCAGTCACACTTTGTGAAGTAGCGAGGAATAAATAAATGTACAAAATGTAATAGAATGTTTTCCTAAAATAGAATAGAATCCCTCCCCCTATGTTTGTGTGATGTAGATGAACTAGCCTCGTCCTTGTGATGGATCTAATGGATGCAAATGATATACAAATGGATGAAATTAAGGTGGATGATAGTAGTGACCGGTGCTTGTACCTCATTATGGTCTCATAACTTTATATTCATATGGTTCCCTTGATATAATTTTGTAAATAACCCCAAAATGGATGGCCACCAAATATATAAAGATCTAAAATGGCTAGAAAGATCCCAAAAAGTGGTAGGAAATTTTAAAAAGGATTGGGGTTCCCCTAGTGGGACTAAGGTGCACATGGGTGCCCCAAAGACTAGCCCAGTGCCCAGTCAAGGATGAAATAACATGAAATAGTAAAAGCTGACTGGGCATGTGGGTACAAGAGGTCGGGATGACGAAATAAAATAAAATAAGATGGGGTTATTTAGTAATTTTTCACTCAAAAACCTTCTAAATAGTAGTATGAGACCAAGACTAAATATCATCTAAAGTGCATAATTTTTCTATAAGAATCATGTCATCAACATTTGAATTTATCACTAATGTCCATATTGCTATGTTGAATTTGTTTCGCAACATTGTAAGAAATATTTCAAATTTGGTCGATAAAATAAATTTTTATTTCGAGATCGCCCCGCTAATTTTTTTGAATTCTTGTGTGATGAATCATCATTGTGGATAGTGTGTTCCTAAACACCATTTATATAAAATATTACCAATTTCATGTTGCATGTTTTATTATCTAGAAATAAATAAAAAACAAAATAAAATTGTTGAAAGAAAAAAATTAATCCAAAAATAAAATCACATCCATTTTTTTATTCGTATACCAATAATGAAATGGTTGTAGGTGGTGAATTATGTAAAAAATCAAAGGGCGTTCCTCATTTCCTATTCTATTAGGAATTTCTTTGTACAAATTTTTTTAATCGAATGTAATGTTTCAGGGTGACGAATCTGTAGAAACCTTATTATATTTATTTTATTTCATCTGATTGTCATATACATTTTTATTTTGGATGCAAAATATAGTATTCAAGCATGCTTAGAATTAATTTAGGAATACATATTTGATTAATAAAAAATGCTCAAATTTTTGTTACAATAATTTTTTTTATAATTCACACACACAAGTTATACATTGATACTCTCAACTTATAATCTTTGAAAATATAAATACTCCTTTAGTCACTAAATCATGCACTTGAGTCATTATTTAGTCCCAGTCTCATACTACTATGCATATGGTTCTTGAGTGAAGAGACTAATAATCAACCAATGTCTTTTCCCATTTTTATAATTCTTGTTGTCGTATTTTTGATCTTAAACATTCAATTACCCACTCTTTATTATCATATTATGGTTTCCCTATTTCCCGACTAGAGTGCCCAACTAAGACTGGGGCACCTGAGGCACCTTGGTCCCCTATAGGGCGCCGATCCTCTTTCCACTTTACTCTCACCTTTTGGGAATTTCCTATCTGTTTATCTTTTTATATTTTTGTGGTCAACATTTTTGGGGTTAATTATGAAATTAGAACAAGAGAACCATATAAATATAAATTTATGTGACCATAATGAGGGACTAAGCACTAAGCATATACTATCACCATATAGATTTGCATCCATCTAGCTCCATCACAAGGCATACAAGGATGGTTCATCTACATCACACTTCATAAGAGGGGAGTCTATTGTTTCCATGAACACATTTACTACACTCTACATCTAGTTATTTGCTCAATACTTCACAAATTACAATTGGCACAAGAGCATCCTAGGGCACAATTTACATACACACACACACACACACACACAAACCTAGAACTACACTTTGGTTTGAGTTTTACTCCAACACTCAATTAGTATGTTTACCATTGGTGTTGTTTCACCAATATTATAGTAGAGATGAAATAGATAAGTAGGTAATGGGTGTAGGAGGACTACCTGTGTTATGTAGAGGGTAGAAGTTGTTGTGTGCGCTATAGACTATTGATCCAAGAAGATTTTGCATGAGCTTCCCTTTGGCTAGGAGAAATGACCTATATAAGAATAAAAAAAAGACCACAAAATAGTATTAAATAGAAAAAAGTCAAAGGACTTCCTAATATAGCTAGATCTGCGAAAGAGTTGTCAATCCGTTGTTTAATACAAATCAATGCAGGAAGAAATAATAAACAAGTACATCCTATTCTATTTATAAGATTTAGGCTTCTCTAACAACATATAATAAAATATTTAATAAAAGGTAAGGCTAGGCTTAGATCTAAGTGGCTTGGTAGGTTGTCAGGTGAGGTAGAGGTTATGGGTGAAGTCTGGGTGGAGTTAGGAAGGGTTTTGGGTTGTTTTAAATAATTGGTGAGCTCGGTGTCATAGGAAAATTTAACATTAGCGAGAGATCGATGTCGGCTAGGTGAATGACACTTTGGTATAGGAGGGTGACTAATGCTAGTTGGGTGACCAGTTTTGGTAGGGGAAATTGGTGGGAGACTATTAAAAATAGGTTTTTGAACCTCTTTGTGATTGCACAAAGAGTAAGGGTGGTGTTGATAAGGTCATGATATTGTTAAGAAGACTTAGGTATGCTAAAAAGGAGGTTAGAAAAGTTGTAAAGGATTGGGATGATAGAATAGCGGTTGGTGGGAAGTTGATATATGGGTAGTGGAGGGAATGTAAACACAAAAATAAAACAAGATATCTATACAAAAATAAGAAAAAATAATAAAATCACAATACTTGGTATTTTGTAGACCCTATAAGTGGGGATGGTTGCTAGTTGTTCTTAGAGGAGATGTCTTGGTCTAGTCCCAAAACAATGAAGCATGTGTACTCCTATGAGTATTTGAATGCTCTGGAAGGAGGACCTAGTTACTTGTCTTGCACTATGGTTGTGCGTTCATCATTAGGATGTAGAAGAGCTTGAATGCAAGAAGGCTCCAAAAATTAAATGACTAACCCTTGTGAAGAGTTGTGAAAGTGTATATAAAGTGACCGATGATGATTATGTAATAGGTTCCAGATGAGGAAAAAATGGTGCCGGAAAGGGAGAATAGGTCAAGGTTGCCAAAAATAGCATGATATTTGTTATTTTTGGCGTGATTGATATTTTAAACTTGGGTCTTAAGTGATAGATTGTGCCCAGATACATAGAGTCTTTGTTGGAGGAGTTATGGGAGTTAATTGCTAGGGCTAGACTAAGTCTTAGTTAGTTAGGATAAGTATAGACCTAGTCCTAGTTGATTAATAGGTTGGGAATGGGTCTTGGGTGAGTTGGATAGGTGAGGTGGCATTAGGTGAGGTGGAGGGTGAAGTAGATAAATTAATTTAATTAAAGTAATTAAACTAATAATGATGTGAGGATGAGAATTAATTTAATTAGGGATAATTAAATTAATGTTAATGTATCGAAAGGGGTCGTGGTTAGATATATGTGTCAAATTGTTGGATTGAAAGGGGTTAAGGGGATGTGACCCAATTTTGGGTGTCTACATTTTCCCATTTTTTCATGTAGCTTGTTTTTATAAGAAACAAGAATAAAAATAGAAGTGTTTTGTCCCAAGTATGAGTGAAGGTGATCCCCCTCAAACTTGGAATTGGTGAAGGAAGAGGCTGAATCAGTGATGGGTTTGATAAAATGGTAGGTGGAGTGAAACTAAACTAGGTAAAATGAGTGCACGAGAAATGGTGATATGTCTATAGGTAAAGGTCCTGGGCATTGAAATACACGCATATGTATAGAATGCGAAAAGGTACTAGGTTGAAGAGCTCACAAACTCTACAATGTCAAAGGTCGATAGTTTATCAAAACAAGGTAAATGTGATCCAAGTATCCAAGGTACATGATATGGTCCTAGAAACATAACTAGGATAGGTTCCGGAATGGGAAATAGGTGTGTTCCAAAGCACCAATAGGTTTTGTCTAGTCAAGATAAAAAATATGACATAAGGCAAGGCAAGGTTGGTACAAAAAACTACATGAGTTGAAACGTCGCAAAGTATAATGAGAAGGTGAATTCAAGTGTCATTTAGGTGTAGGTAGGTTAGGTAATAGGTAAGGCCATAGGAAAGGCCCCAAAAGAGAAGCAACAATGTGCCCCAAAGAACAAGGGGGTAGGGTGGTAGGTAATTAGGTAATTAGGTTGGGTGATAAGGCAAGGTAGAGGCTTGGGTAAGATGAAAAAGGGTGTCGAGGTAATAAAATGTGGTGATAAGTGGTGTATTAGGATTAAGAAGGGTAACGATATTGGTCAAGATAGACCGACCATGGTACACTAGGTCACGTGACCGATACCAATCAAGAGAAACCGATGTTAGTAAATTCGTATTTGGGGTAAAAAAGGTAAAATACACCTTTTATAGATTCATTTTTCATTTATACTTTGGGAAAATGATAGAGAGGTTATTTTCACTTGTTTTACTTGGTGAAAATGACAAAGGTACTATCCAGGTTGAGTTGGAGAGAGGTGAGTGGTGATTGGATTGTGATTTTCAGGTCCACAGATTGATTGGAGTGTTTTGACCGGTGATAGTTTCGGAGTAGATTTGGGCATGGTGGAGGTGGGAGAAGGAGTGACACCACCAACACAGACCGGAGATCCCACCACGAGAGGGCATTAGATAGAGGTAGGATCTACTTTCCATCTATGTTTTGAGTGAAAAATGAAGGGTTTGGGTTAAATAGGATCAAATTAGGTATAAGAAGGAAAAATGTAGTTTAATTAAGTTGGTAAATGAATATGGGTGGGATTTGGGTGGGTTGGGGTAGTTTTTAGGTATTTTGTATTAATTTTTGCAAATGGGAGGTGTGAGGTTTTGGTTTAGCACCGAACTAGTGACTCGACATCGATCTAGGGTTGACCAGATGTCGGTGGGCTAGCTGACATTGGTAGGACTAAAAGATGATCTGGTATCGGTCGGGGTGACCGATGTCGGTCACTATGAAAACTATCGGTTGTTTCAAACCCAGGTTGGGGAAGGTAAAATTATTAGGCAAGGGTGAGATGGGTTTAAGGTAGGTAAGATAGAATATACTAGGTTTGTGGTGAGGCATGATGAAGTAAGTAGGTTATGGTAAATGTGTTGAATGGTCAAGGATGTAGGGTAGAAATTTGAGGTGAGGCACACAATGAATAAAGTAGGTTAAGGAAAATAGGTGAAGTGTTAAATGTGAACATTGGGTAGCCTAGGAAAGGAATAGGTAAGGAGTGGGTTGGGTCGGATGTGAGGTAATAGAGTAATGATAGAGTTGTTTGACCGACATTGTTGAAGGGTGATGTAGGTGAGGTATCAACTCACTATGTTTTTGATTGACACAGATGCAACCTATTGTCACAAATGATGAGTAGAGACATATAAAGGAGGTTACGCTTGGTTTGATTAGGCATTATAGGTGCATAGTACGAGATCATATCTTGATGGTCACTCTCATCAATTTATGGAATGCAACAACTAATACCTTCCATCTACCTACTAGTGAGATGACTATCACATTAGACGACATGTATGGGATTTTGTGATGACTTATTATTGTCGAGCTAGTGTATCATATTTCATCAGAGGCTTTAGTGGAGCCCATAGTGGTAGTGTTTGGAGAGGCGATGGGTGAGTTGAGAGATCACAGTGCTATAATTAGCTACAAGGATATGTATGCACCTATCCTTAGGAGACTAGATTAGCAGTGTTGATGATGGTGGTAGTTGGGTGCTATGCACTTCCTAATTTAGAGGGTGGGAGATATCCCTAGGAATTGATGGGGGTTTTGTAGGATATGATTGAGGTCTAAGTATTCTTTTCTTGGGAACTTTCCTTTTTATTTTAGTTGCATATGGATTTATGGGCATATCGGAGGATTCGGAGATTTGGTGTATGTTACACTTATCTACTACATTATTGGGCATATGAGCACATCATTTATTTGTGTCTTGTAGGCCTTCCACAACAGACTGGTTTTGAGGCATCTATAGGGTTGGGTTCAAGAGATGGGTACCTATAAGAGCACATATGAGGGTACATACTGCTATGTGTGATGTTACCTACTACAAGTGACTGTTGGATGATTTTTCATAAATCGATATTTTATGAATGCAATATGTGGACTTTTCATCATACATGGGCATATTTGAGGAGCTAAAGGGGTTGCAATTAGTCCGATGGATAAAGGTCAGGCATACAGGTGAGCACGAGATGATATCAGTGGAGAGATTTAGATGATAGTTTGGGATGTGCCAAGATTTGTTTCCACCATTTCCATAGTACCGCAGGGATGATGTGGAGAGACCTATGTCTCCACCACATCCTACAGTACTGACAGGGTAGGAGGAGAAGGTGGTGGACAAGAGGATTGATGATGTCAGTAGGGATCAATTATAGGGTCAGTCCATACATTACGATTCTGATTATCTTAGTCTTAGGCTCAAGTGACCACCTTTTAGGGATAGTTGACAGGGTTACAGGGGTAGCTGGTACAGGTGTAGGCATAGGAAGGTGATGTTGGCTAGGTAGCCACATTAAAGGCACAAGTTAACACCTTACATGCACTGGTTTTGACTCTACAGGGCTAGTTGGAATAGGCACGAGTTCGGGGTCTTGTACGGGCTCCCAGGGATGAAGGTGAGGTAGCAGTGTTGCAAGTGAAGATGCAATATTGTACATGATATTTTTGAGATACTATGTAGATATGTATTTATACACATACACTCCCTTTGTATAGTTGATTATGATATTGGATGATGATGTACTTGGTTTCATTTCCATTGTTTTGTTATTATGGAAACTTAACTTGATGGATGTTGTAGGTTTTGTTGTAGGCTATGGAAACTAGGTAAGGTTAGGCATGGTTGAGTTAGATGTAGGCATGGTGGAGTCAGATGTAGGCATGGTGGATTTAGTATGAATTTAGAAGGTTTAGGCATGATGGATTCAGGTTTTAGGTATGGTGGAGTCAGGTATAGGCATGGTTTGAATTTGAAAATTTCCAAGTTATTGTTTTTATGGAAATTAGATGAGTTAGGCATGGTTAAGTCATGGTGACTATGATGTGGTTGTACATGTTTTTTTGTTGTTTTTGTTGAATATGAAAATGAAATGATGTTAAGGTAAAATGGTTTAAATTTCCAACGTATTGATATTATGGAAACTAGGTTGTTTAGGCATGGTTGAGTCTACTTTGTGTTGAGTCAATTTAATTTCCAAGTTATTGACATGATGGAAAATAAATGATGAGGTATATATGATGTATGGTTTGATTTAAAGTTAACTTCCAAATTATTGTTGTTATGGAATCTAACTAAGTGTTTTTTTTGATGTGGAAAATAAGAATGGGGTAAAGGGTGGTCGAGCTAACCTCAAAGGGCCCCATGCCCTAAGAGTGTTGCCTACATATCCCTTGTGAAAGGGGCCTCAGGCTGATGTAGTTCTCCCTTAAACTAGGGAAGAAGAAAGGTGGGTTAGGTAGGTTAAATGAATAGGTAGGTTGTTTAGGTAACGTGATTGGGTAAGGAAAATTGATGAAGATAGGAAAGGTGAAATGTGAAATTGGTAATAGGAAGGGTAGATTAGGTGTAGGTGTATAGGTGATAGGCTTGGATGATGTTGTCTTAGTGAATCAAATAACCATGTAGGCAAGAGGTGAACAAAGGAAGAAAAATTCCCCAAGTTGGAAAATACCCTAAGTGTTGGACCCTAAAACTTATTTGAACATAAGTCCATAGATACATTACACAATCGATAGGTCTAAAGGTGAAATAAGTTGCATGATCACAATGTGTGGAATACATGCCACGTCCCTTAAGTTAATTGGAAAATAATGAAACAAAAGGTGAATTGGAAGGGTTTGTTTAGCGTAATATTTTTGTCGGACATTTTGCCCCTTCTACAAGATACCCAAAACCTAGATAGGAAAGTCCATGACTAAAAGTTTATAATTTTTTCTTTTTGACTTTTTTTTTTTTTTTTTTTTGCATAGACTGGTCAATACGAGAAGTCTATACTAGGATAAATAGGTTCTCCTTGAGGTCTTTGTGAAGTTGATCAATATGGGAAGCTTCAGAATAATTTATTTTGAGAAGTACAAGCTAGTCTTCTTTTTGGATAGACTAAATACATTTAAATGGCTAACTTTTTATAGATATCCTTTGAGGGAGTAGTCTATTTATAGTACCTAGAGAGATGTAGATGTCCTTTTGAATTTTGAATCAAGGAGTATATTTTTTGGTATCCCCAGTTAGTTTTTTTGGACTTAAAGTCATGGACAAGACTATAAAGGAATATAGGCCTCTTTTATGAAGGAAAGACCATAACATGAACAAGTTTAGCTATGAAAGAAGGGGTTTTAAGTGATGAAAAACCATGGGATTCCATCCTAAAGAGGAAAAAAATTATCCATGAGAATCATTCCATGAATAAAGCCATGGTATTCATATTGAAGAAAAGGTGTGGTTGCAATAGATGTGTGAATACTAATGTGGTAAGCCCATAAGGCGAAAGGAATGTATGTGTTCCAATCCTCTCCAATATCATCAAAAACTTTCATGAGAATATTTTTGAGGTTTTTTTTGGAATATTTGGCTTGGATATTGTCCTATGGGTAATACGGTGAAGAAAAAATAAGTTGAATGCTGAAGCTGTCACAAAGTTTTCATAGGGTTTTATTCTTGAACTGTTTTCCATTGTCTATGATAAGGTGATGGGGAACGCCAAAGTGGAAAATGATGTGATGGTTGATGAACTCACATATTTTCTTAGCTTTGGTAGAAATGAGAGGAATGGATTTGACCCATTTAGTGTAATATTCGGTTGTAATAATGATCCATTGATGGCATTGAGAGGAGTGAGGGTTAATCTCTCCGACAAGATCTAAACCCCATTGAGAGAAAGGCCAAAATTCTCTGGTGACTTGTAAGGCATGACTTGGGGTATGGTGAATATTATCATGTTGTTGACACTTCACAAAACATTTGACATAGTCACAAAATTCCTAGTCAAGTGTTCGCGGTAATAGCCAAGGTGAAGGATGCGTTTAGCAATAATGTGGCCACTGAAGTGTCCACCAAAAATTCCATCATGGATTTCCTTTATGGTATACGGGATTTCAGAACTTTTTAGGCACCTAAGTAGGATACCGTCAAAGCCACATTTATAAATAAGACCACCCATGACAACGTAATGGGAAACCTTTTGAAGAAAGGCTCATCAACCATTACAGGTGAGATCCAGAGGTAAGATGGAAAGGGAAAGGTAATCAACGTATTGCTTATACAAAATATCATGTGGGTTGGTTTTGATTCATCCCATAAATTTTATGCCATATCTTAGGTGAGAAGGTAACTGCACCTTTTGCATCGTGATAAAAACATTCAAGTCAAAAGGCGAGGCACATATCCATGATGTCGACAAGCCATGGTATCCATGAATTTTTAGTGGAACACAAAGTGGTTTGAAGATTGTAATGATCAAAGGTGGTCAAAATCATGTCAACATGATGTTTATACTTTGAAGGGTTTCATTACGACACTAGTATGATCCATTGACTTGATTTACTACTAGTTGAGAATCACCAAAGATATTAATGGTTTTAATATCGAGGGCAATGGCAGTTTGGAGACCTAGTATGAGTGCTTCATATTCGGCCATGTTATTGGTACATTCAAAATCAAGTTTAAATGATAAAGGAATAGGTTCACCATCAAGAGGAATGAGGATAACACCCATGCCACCCCCACATTGACATTTGGAACCATCGAAGAATAAGGTCATTTGGTAGGCCATGACATCCATGTCTTCAAGAGAAATAGTGGAAATTGATTCATCAAGAAATTCAAAGTTAGAGGATTGATGTCTCAAGAAGCAATGCAGCTACGAGATGATAAGTAATGGTTTTTCCTTTAATATAATTCTGATGAGTAAACTCAAGGTCTAGGTCTATGAGGAGCATGAGCCAATGTGAGGTATGTTGGTGCTAGTAAGGCTTAGCATACATGTAGTGGAGAGGGTTAGTGTTAGTGACAATGAAGGTTTTATGATTAAGTAGGTAGTGTAGAAGTTTGGCATGAGTGGATTTGGTCTCGTAGTCTAAAAGTGTATAACTTATGTAATAAACCACATGTTCCCTATGCTTCTCATCGCGATGAGTGAGAATTGCACTCAAGGAATGGTCGATGAGTAAATGGAAAGGTAGAAAGGTTGATCATATTTAGGTGGGCTGAGCATGGATGGCTAAAGAAGATATTCCTTCAATGCTTCAAAGGCTTTATGACATTCATCATCCAACTTGAAGGAGACATCCTTTTAATTAGATCATGGAAAGGATGACAATGATCCAAAATTTGTGAAATAAAACATCAAATAGATTACAATTTTATTTTCAAACTACATAGTTGTTTTAGGTTAGTGGGTGGGGGAATCTCAAGAATTCCCTTGATTTTAGTGGGGTTGACTTCGATGCCATGTAAAGAGATGATAAAACCAAGTATTTTTCTAGAGATGAAAGCAAAGACACACTTCTTTGGTTGAAGGTGCACGAATTGTTTGATTAGATGATCGAAAATGATTTTAAGGATAGGAGATGTTTTCACGACTCTTGGACTTACCAAGAAGATCATCAACATATTATTCAAGTATTTCATGTGTGATATCATGGAAGATTTAATTCATAGCACACTGATAAGTGGCACCAGTTTTTTTCAAGCCAAATGGCATGACTTGATAGTAAAAAGTCCCCCAAGGGATGATGAAGAAAGTTGTAGGTTGATCTTTAGGTGCAAGAGATATATCATTATAACCCAAGAACTCATCCATGAGAGATAACATCTCATGGCCAGTTGTGAGATCAACAAGTTGGTCAATGCTATGTAAAGGAAAGTCATCCTTTGGGAAATAAAGGTTGAGATTGTAGAAATTCATGTAGATGCGGATTCCCCTTGTGGTGACAGACACGATGTTAGATATCCATTGTGGATAATCAATGGGTAAGATGAAGGAAATAGAAAGGAGGGGCTAGAGTTCTTATTTTAGAAGAAGAGCAATGCGTGGATGCATTTTTCACAGCTTTTGTTTCACTGGTTTAGTGTCAGGTATAGTTACGATGTTATCAACAATGATATTGTGGTCAATACCGAGCATGCTAGCATATGACCAAGAAAAAGTGTTTCTATGTTAGCAGAGGAAAGAAGTGTAGGATTCTTGTTCAACGGGATCTAAAGATTGGCCTATCTTTAGAATTTGGGGTCATCTTGAGTGTGAATGTTGATCTCTATGGTCGATTCATTCAACATGGTTTGCATCTCAGAAGGTAATGACCACTAGAATATAAGAATTGTCTACACCTAAATAGGTGAGAAGGGAATCATCATCGCAACATTGAATGGTGTTTATAGAAGGCATATCATCATCAATCATGTCGGATAACAAAGACAAATGGAAGAGGATCCTCGCAATCACATTGATACATCGAGGTCCTAGGAATCGATCCTTGTGTTTACGAGTAGTGTATGGTTTAATCGTTTGACAACCTTTTTCATAAAGACCAAAGCCAAAGCCTTTCCAAGAACAATAATGAAGGAAAGTATGTGAAAAATGGTAGTTGGTAAGGTATCTAAAATTGGAAGAAAAGGGTTTGGTTTGAGGTGGCGGTTCAGAGAACAAGAAGAGGTATCTAATCCTCCATAGGTTAGGTTTGTACAAAGGTGAGGAGGACCATATGAAAACGTCTCTCCTATACATTTTTCATAATGGGGATGTTGGTGGAGGATACCATACTCTTGAGGAGTAAGGAAGGTATTGACATTGTAGAGGTGGTACTCCCCCAAGGAAAGACATTGAAAAATGTCTACTAGGGGATCGGAAGTTAGGACTTGGGATGTGGAATAGATGAACTATCGGGCTCTTGGGGTGATGTAGATGGGCTAGATTTAGAAGCAATGGAAGCAGTGGGGGTGGATGAGATAGTTATGGTAGGTAAAGGAGTAGGAATAACATATGAAGATGAAGTGTAAATAGAAGAAGATGAAGTGACAGGTGGTAGTGGATGAAGTGGTAATGGTAGAAGATGAAGCGACATCGGTTTTGTATGAAGACAAAGTGGTAGTGGATAAAGTGGCAGTGGTAGTAGATTCTCAGTAATGGGGATGAGGAAATCATTTGGTTTGTATAACATATTATAGGTTTTGAAAGGTGAAGGATCAAGTAAAAATAGTGTAAGGGTGCCCCTCATATTCAAATTTGATGCAATGATGGAGAGTCAAGGGTAAACATCCCATGGTGCAAATACAAGATCAGTCAGGCAACATGTTATATTGGAACTCTCCTTGTAGGAATTATAAGAGTTAGGGAAAAGTTAGAGGATCCAAACATATATGAAGGATGACGGTGCCAAGGGTGGAAGTTATGGCATCATTGAAGGAACATAACATAACTAGGTTATTATGCATGTAATGGGAGGGTATGCACATTTTTTCATATGAACGGGAGGAAATAATGTTGATACTCACACCTCCATCAATCATAACACGTCAGACATGCATATCATCGATGTAGATGGATATGAAGAGGGTGGGGTCAGGATATTCTAAATGGAAAGGAGAAACTTCAATCGTAGAAACCGATCGCAAATGCGTAAATCGATGAGTTGTAATGAGGATGGAAAGTTTGGGTGTAATGGTAAAGTTATGTGATGAGGGGTGAAAATGGAAGAGACATGTGAAGGGTTGTTTGGTAGCACCTCAATAGTCTAGAGGATCTCAAGTAAGGAATGTTGATGATATTCGTGTTTTAGACAAGATCATACAAGGACATTTTAAATGGAATTTCTACAATTGTTTGACCATGGTGTGATGCGAACACCATAATAAATTGATAGGATGGGATGTGAATGGTTACCTCGGGTACAAGTGTTGATGGAATGTTGGGTATGGTTGTGGTGGATGGGTTTCATGTCTTCTCTTTCCCTTTATCCTTCTAAGCTTGAGTGGCAACTCAAACCATGTTGACTTGGGGAAGAGATGGAGATGAGTCATGAAAAGTATAATGACAGGAAGGACAAAATCCTAATGCGGATAAAAACCCTGTGAAATAAGGATGACATAATTGCATTTTGGAGGGGGTTGGGATAGCTCTCTAATCTGGACCATATTGATCTCAAATTTTGGAGAAGGATAAGAGGGTTGTGGAGGTGGAAGTGAAGGTTGTTGAATAGAAATGGGGTGAGGTTGTGTGGCCAAAGGTGGGGATGGAATGTGAGCTTCATCCAATAGGTCATTTATTCCAAGATCTCTTCGGGAGAACATAATTAAAGAATAATAGTCTTAAGGGCCTTAAAATTTTGAACATTATGTCCTGGCACATGATAATAGGTGCAAATATTGGTATCATCAAACCCTCCTGGTTTAGTCTTGAGTGGGTAATAAGGCTTGAGAGGGGGCAATGTGATGACGGAAGTTTTTAAAATCTTAGCAAGAATGGTAGCATAAGACCCTGGCAAGGGATCACAATTAGAGGTAAGAGTGGGTTTCCCTGGAAATTTAGGTGACTATTGTGGAAGAGGTGTTTTCAGGGGTGTAGTTGGTGGTTGAGTAGGTTTGAATACCTTTCTTGGAAGTAGTAAGGTCTTGGGTTTGATTTACATCTTCATGGGTAAATGTGTCGGGTAACGCATGATGAGGTAGAGGGGAATGTAGAAGATGGAAGTGGATGGGTTAACCAAGGTGAGAGAGGAGGTGCAATGAAATTTTTAGCAGAGGTATTACAGGGAAGTGTAGATTGAAGGGAAGGTGAAGGTATGGGTAATGGAGCAGGCATGGGTAATGTAACTAGTTTTGGTGGAATAGAAGGTTGGAAAAGCTTTTGGTGACTTCGTTTTAGGCTTATTTTAAGTTGGAGGTTTTTTGACCAAAGTCAAGGGATGAATACCTAAGATAGATGGGAATGGAAAAGGAAAAAGAGGAGGTGGTGGAGAGATTGGGGTTCATGTCCTAAGAGGTTGGGTCTTCCTCTTAGGTGGAAGGATAGGTCTGTGATAGTTTGGGAAGAGGTAGCTAGATCAATCTTCATAGGAGGATGGGTTATACTTGGTATCGATGACACTCCTAATGTAGTAGTGGGTTTAGGTGTAGGTGAAGTTTTTGGTGCTGGTAAAGGTTTAAATGTGGATGTAGCTTTCAAAGTGCAAGTGTGCATTTAGGTATTGGTAAAGGTTTAGGTGAAGAATCGATTACGAATAGTTTAGATTTTATGGTCTTGGTTGACTAGAAGACTTTTGGATAGATGGTCAAAGTATCTATGGATAACATTTTCATAAAAGTAGATACTGAGAGTCACAGGAACCTCCAGAGCATGGAATGATTGATGTAATCCAACTTATCTACCAGTCATGAAAATAAATTTGGTTTAGACATTGATGAGCGGGTTGTGACACTTGTCTAAAATTCTGAATTGAGTGACACCAGAAAAGCTTCTACCTCTGACTCGGTAGGAAAAAGTGACGCAATGAGATCAACAGGATCTTGGAAGATCTTGGGAGACGTATCACTTATGGGAAAGGAGGATACAAATGGATCCTCTATGGGTGGAGGAGATTGCAACACTAGTGATGTAGGCTTTTCTTCAGGAACAAAGTAGATAGGTTTAGCTCTTCCTTGGGTAGAGGAGTGGGTAAAATAGGTTCAATGGTAGGAAATGATGTAGATGTAGTCGGTTCCTCCATGGGTAGAAGAATAGGTGTGATAGACTCCATAGTGAGAAGAGACATGGATGAGGTAAGCTCTTCTACAGAGGAAGGGTAGATATGAGTGGCTCCTCTGTGGGTAGAGGAGTGGAAGGAATAGGCTCCTCTGTGGGTAGAGGAGCTCATGTAAGGATTTCCTCAATAGAGGGGATGGGAGACAATTGAGTAGAATAATTTGGCACTGTATAAAATATGGCATGAACCTCATGAACATTTTTGTCATAGGTTTCACCTACTTGGCTTGACGTATGATTATGGTTTGGGAAAGGATTTTTGAAGATGTGTAGGTTTTGGTTTTCTAGTGCATTAGGAAATTATCAAGAATGAGATCTCCATTATCTATCATTTCTTGAATTTTTATAGTTTCCATCACTATGGCCCCTAACATGATGGTAATTGCAATATTCATTTTCTTTATACCATGTGGGAAAAGGACGTGAAGGATCAAAACCAATATGTGGTTTGATCGGTGGAAGAACAATAACTCCTGCTTTCAACAACTTTTCTAGCACAAAGGAATAAGGTTCCCCTATGGGAGTATAACATATTTGTTCATATTTATGTTGAAAGATTTGAACAAGTGAAATATTAGAGGATAGTTTTGGTTGGTTGGATGGATGAGATGGACCAACTTTTAGGACTACCACGTTGGCGATTCTTTCACCTTGGAATGATTGTTTGAATGGTTGTTTTGTGATTTGGAAGAAGAAGAAGAGTCATTTGGTTTGAAGGGAGCACCCTTGCTATGCAATTATAATTTCTTCTCTTCGATAACATGAGTTTCAAGCTTCTAAGCCATTGTGAATGCCTCATCAAACATTCAAAAAGTTTGGACTTGGAGAGTTGGAGAGATGTGACGAGCACAAGCTCTAGTGAACAACTCTATAAGTTCAGTTTGAGGAAATGGAAAGAAAGTTGGTTAATAAGGCTTCTCCAATGCATGAAAAAATATGTGATTGACTTGTATTCATATTGGTGTATCAAATACAAGTTAGTCATGGTAACCTTCTTGACAATGTTGATGGAGAAATGATCAAGAAAGGCATGAGATAATTGATTAAATGAAAAGATAGAGTTCCTAGGTAAAGCACTATACCAGTCTAAGGTTGGTCTTGTCAAGGATATTGGGAAAGTTTAGATAATCAAGGCATCATCATGGGCAATAAGATAACATATGTGTTTAAAGGATCACAAATGCTGTTGTGGATCCTCCTTGCTATTGAACTCAGTTAAATTTTGGCATTTCCCAATGTGCAGGGTAGGGATGAATTGGAATAGAAAAGTGAATAGGCTCGTTACAAATATCGTCATAGGTCAATGTGTTTTGGGAGCCAAAAATAAATGCTTCAAGAGTTTGCATCTTGTCCATCATCATTTTAAGAAAATACATGGTCGGATTAGACTGAGAGGCACCTCTCATGGTATAGGGAGGTGGATATGATGAATAGGATGTGGGTGGTACTCTAGTGTATGGAGGTGTGTCGAGTAGAAACCCGAGAAAGAAGAATATAGGTAATTGTAGATGATGATGTTACATACCCTTAATAAGAAGTATAAGTAACATGTGGTGGTTGAGATAGGGTATAGGTAGGAGGGATTTGTGTTGAGACCCTCATAGAAATAAGTGGTAGTGTTGTGGGTATGAACATGACTAGACTCTAAAATGGGGTCAAGGAAACTAGAGTTTATGAAGTAACATAGACTGATGAGGTTGGGATCCCTACACTAAGATCCATGGATGATGGGGAAGTGGACGTCGTAGGTGTGATAGATGTCATAGGTGTGATAGATACCAATGATGTAGGGATGATCTAAGAGATGATAGGTGGTGAGGTAGTAGTAGGTAACGGTGCTAGATGACATAGAAGTGGGTGTAATAGTAGGAGAAATGGAGACATGCATCTCATATAAGAGTTATCCTAATGAATTATGGGTGGAAGAATGAGCTAGGTAATACTACAAGGCTGCAGGGTTATGAGCTATGATGGGAGGAGTGTTGGGGTCCATGGGTGATGAGATGGAACATGATGAAGGACTAAGAGGTAACTCTAGAAGCTGGTGTGAAAAACCAAGACCTTGACTTGGAGACAAGTCAAAGCCATTTGAATAGAGTGAGAACATGTAATCTGATTTCTACAAATGGTATAGAAACATAGAAAAAGATAGCAAAAGAAATATGGAAAGTGAAATTTGATCGTTGTTTTGACATAAAATTCAAAACACGTACAATCGATGCTAGTCACATTGAAGCGATGTCGTTTATTGTGGATAAATGGAAGATTTGAAAATTTGAGGATGAAGAGTGTAAATAGATGAAATTGGACTTTGTTGTTGGTAATGTACTCATAAATACTAAGAATGATAGAAACAGGTCACAAAAATTACCTAGATGTGGATTAAATATTGTATTGGGAAAAGTAACCAAAATAGATAGAACCGATGCTACATTGAATTGATACCGGATGATAAGGTAATCGATTTATGGTATCTTAACCGATGTTGGTTACTATGAATGATTAAAATATTTGAAAATATGGGAATGATAAATGTAAATAAGATGAAATCGAGTTCTGTTGTTGGTAACAAAGACTTAGAGATGTCAGAAATGACAGAGATGAATAATGAAGATGATTGGGTTTGATTTAAGCATTTATTTAGGCAATATTACCAAAAATTATATAATGACGCGTCGTCAGTACAACCAACGTTGGTTACTATGAAATATGAGAAATTGATGAAAAAATAAATTGTAGGTGATTAAGTTAAATGATACCAACCCAGAAATGGAGTATGGTAATGAAAAGTCCAAACACACTCAGAAACAGTGGAATACACCAACTGTAATGATGGGGTGTGTAGGAAAGAAAAATAAGAAGAATGTTCCTTACAACTCAAAACACAAGACAAGAAAAAGCTAACAAACATGCCAAAAATCCTAGGTAGTAGATTTTATGTTGTGTGGCTTATGCCATTTAGGACTGACTGTAAGTAGAATATATTTTTTGGTCGTGAAAGGTGCCCTATAGAAACTAAAAACTATGAATAGTTTCAGGTAGATTTTGGCTTGGAGTCCACAATATATACTTTTCAGTACATGGGGCCCTACTCTAATATTTTGATCGTCGTAACATCACCGGATCCGCTTAATCTAATTAATATTCTTTAATGGTAATTGTTAGGAAGGAATATGTTTAAGAAATGAGTTGTTTTTTTAGTGATTTGGTTTAGGGAGTGTGTGCACAAAGTGAGCTATGCTTCATTCTCGCCAACCATCAGCTGGTCATGACCTCTAGCATATAGGTTGCAATTAAATTTAAGTGAGCTATAATGCAAAAACTCAGAATGCAAGTGCACAAGTTTAAAACCCAAATCCACAAATGAAATTTGATGAGAACAATTAATGAAGAGGCAAAGAGTATGTCTTTCACTAATGCAATACAGAATAAAAAGAAGTGTTCTTTTTAATCCAAAATACGAATTTCACTGAGACAATTAGAAGAAGAAGAATGTTCCCAAGGAGAAAGCTTAGTGTGAACTCTTTCAAAATGAAATAAACACACAATAATTCCCTAAGAATGAACAATGCAAAAGAAACCCAAAAAGGGTCCCACCGGGCGTGCCAAAATGTTTCACCAATATTATAGTAGAGACAAAACAGATAAAAAGGTAATGGGTGTAGGAGGAATACATGTGTTATGTATATGGTAGGTGTTGCACACACTATATACTTTTAATCTGAGCTGATTGTGTGAGCTTCCCTTTGGCTAGGAGGAACGACCTATATAAGAATCATAAAAAGAACAAAAATAGTATTAAATAGCAAGAGTCAGAGGATTGCCTAGTGATAGCTAGATCTAGGAAGTATGATACTTCCTAGAGGGTTGTCAATCCTCTATTTAATACAAATCAATGTGGGAAGAAATAATAAACAAGTACATCCTATTGTAGTTATAAGATTTAGGCTTCTCTAACAACATACAATAAGAGATTTAGTAAAAGTAAGGCTAGGCTTAGATCTAAGTGGCTTGGTAGGTTTTCAAGTGAGTCAAAGGTCAGGGTGAAGTCCGGGTGGAGTTAGGAAGGCTTTTGGGTTGTTTTAAAGAGGTTGTGAGCTCACTATCCTAGGAAAATTTAACAGACATGAGACTAACGTCAGCTAGGTGATCGACGTCGGTATAGGAGGGTGAAAAACTCTAGTTAGGTGACCGGTGTCGGTAGGGGAAATTAGTGAGAGACTATTAAAAATTGGTTTTTGAGCCTCTACATGATTACACAGAGAGTAATGGTGGTGTTGATAAGGTCGTGATATGGTTAAGAATACTTGTGTATGCTGAAAAGGAGGTTAAAAAGGGTGTAAAGGCTTGGGATGGTAGAATAACAGGTTGGTGGGAAGAAGGTGATATACGGGTAGTGGAAGGAATGTAAACATAGAAAGAAAACAAGATATCTATACTAGAATAAGCAAAAATGATAAAATCACAATACTTACTTGGTATTTTGCAGATCCTATGAGTGGGGATGGTTGGTGGTTGATCATAGAGGAGATGTCTAGGTCTAGTCCTACAAAGATTGAACCATATATGCTCCTATGATTATTCTAATTCTATGGAAGGAGGACCCGGATACTTGTCTTGAACTATGGTTGTGTTTTCATCATCGGGATGTAAGAGAGCTTTAAGATTCAATATTGAATGCAAGAAGGCTCTAATAACTGAATGACCAACCCTTGTGAAGAGTTGTGAAAGTGTATATAAAGTGACTCATGAGGGCTAGGTAACTAGTGACTTGAAAAGGAAAAATCCACATCTATTAGGGAAAATATGGTGTTTTTAACGTATATGTTACTAGCGTTCCCCTTGCTATGATGGTTCCCTTCCTCATGGGCAAAAAAGTTGATGGTTGTGACATGCTTCTAGGTCTAAATTGGATTCATATGTCTAATTCCATCATCTCTATGAATCATTTGTGACTTAAGTTCATTCATAGTAACCAAGTTGTTTCTATCGATGGTGTACCTCCATCTACTCCATGGTCATCATTTCCTCAAGTATCGGTCAATGCACCTCCTACTTCATCTAGTACATCACCATCCATGTTACTTAAAGCGCAATCTACTCCTAGTTCACCTACTTGCACATAATCCATGCGACCTCACCACTCTTTTAGTCCTACACATCAACATAGGAATATTCCTTGCATAGTTATTTCCTCTCAACATAAGAATCCACCATGTTTTATTCCACTCACATATCGATTTACTACACATTTTTCACTACTACACATTCATCATATACTCATCCATCACATGTATATAGACTTCACTCACCCGCAAAGAACTACCTACTATTCTAAAGCACTACGAGAACATGATTATATGATTTCACCACCATTCACATCGAATGAAGGACCTTAGTGTTAGGATAAAATATTTAATTATGCATTATATGATCTATTATTTAATTTTATTAATTAAAAATAATGGTTATTTTGTTATATGGTTCATAAACCATATTTTTCTTTTATATATGCTTTGTTATATTGTTTTGAACAATATATTTGTTTGTATCTAATTGTTGCTTCCCGGATGTTATTAGAAGCTTGTGCATTTTGGAATTTGGTTGCACTGTGCAACTTAATATCCCGTGTGTATTTGGTCATGGAATATCTATAAATATTGCAGCCCATTCTCTCTGTAAATGTTGGTTGATTGAGATTAATAAAATTGATCGATTTCGTCCCTGTTTCTTAATCTTCATTTGGTACTAGAGCGAATTAAAGCTCTTGGCAAGGTTGGAGAAGGTTACAAAAGAAGGAGAATTCATGGAGAAGAAATCTGCAATGAAGGAGAGCCAAGGCTGCCTCCCCGCAGCTTCCCGTAACCCCCAAAGAAACCCACAACCTCCCGTGCTCAGCCTGGGGTTTGGACGCAAATTTTTTTCTTGACTGGCAAAATTTGCTTGCGCAGTATAAAGAATTAATTATTTTTTTTTTCCCCCATTAGGGGTTTTGTCTCTAATTTAAGAGAAGCTATTTAGTCTCTGCTACATTTTAGTAGACCACTGGATTTGGAGGTCTGTGTGTATGTGGACCTGTATGTGTATGCATTTGTAAAATTTGTTGCAGAGAGGCACACAGGGATTGATTTCCTCATTACACAAATCCAGATCAATCTCATATGAAGGAGATTACACAGGCAGCCCATTGTTGGATTTGTGAAATTGCATATGAAGTTTGAATGAAGAAGTGACTCCATATAGGTGCGATTAAAGAGGGGCAACGTTTGAATAAGCCCAAAGGCGCGAGATCAAAGAGGGGCAAAGAGGTTGAAGGAGGTGTGGAAACCCCACTGGACTCGCGCATACACAAACAAGACTGCAATATATAGTCTTTCACGCCTAAGCTTCCACAGACTCTGCCAAAGCCTCCATGCACTCCGCACAAAGAAACAACCAATCAAAAAAGTGGCTCGACCTGTATAAAAATGGTGGAAGAGTATTAAAAAAAAAAGCGGCCAAAGCAGACTCCGCACTATACTCCACGCCAAAGCACTGCAATAGACTCCACGCAACCGCACAAAAAAACAAATAGAAACTTGTGTCAAAAGTGGCCGAGCAACCGAGGAGGCAAAGACAAAGAAAGAAGAAACCAACGACCAAAGGAAAATCGAACAAGGAGATTAAAAGGCATTTCAGATCCAACTTTTGAGCAAAGGAAACCCTAAACGCCTCCAATATGTGGACTCCAACTCAAAGCATCACTCCTTTTTAATAGGTCAGCTCCGTTATTTTAATCAATAAATATAATATACTTCATTTCCTATAACAAGCGCCACAACCGCTTCTTTGATGGAATTACACCACAAGAAGCATGGTCAAAAAGGAAACCATCCATTGCACCTCGAGTATTCAGGTGCAAAGCAAGCATGCACATACCCAAACAGAACAGAAAGAAATTGGACATGAAGTCACAAAATCTCATCTTCATTCGATACAGTGAAGAGACTCTTGGGTATAGATTGATGGATCCTAAGACCGAGAAAAGTATACACCAACAGAGATGTTGAGTTTTTCGAGAAGAATGAAGTAGAGTCTCCTTCTCCTGGACTTGCAAGATGTAGATTTTTCACCCGTTATAAAAATTGAAGCTAATATTCCCTCGAGAAGATGAAAGTGATGATGGGGATGATGGTGTTGATCAAATAGAACCACAACCCATGGGAACAGGGACAACATATGCATAAATGGTGTACAATTACATTACGAGATGCAAGATTGGATGCTCCATCTGATACATCCACCCCCGGACCACTGGACTCTCTCAAAGCAAGAGAAGAAGTTAACTTTTCTTTGATGAGTAGAGTTATTGAATCGATGAGCCCTCTACACCCGTAAAGCCCTACAACAAAAGCTTGGAAAGATGCCATGGATTCTGAATATCAATCAGTGATGAAGAATAACACTTGGCAGCTTGTTGATCTTCCACTAGGGAAGAAACCCATTGGATGCAGATGGATATTCAAAACTAAGTACAAAGAAGATGGGACAGTGGACAAGCACAAAGAAAGACTTGTAGCAAAGGGGTACGCACAAAAAGAAGGCATTGACTATGAGGAGACATTTGCTCCCACAGCTAAGATCAAAACGATCAGGATGATCTTTGCTCTAGCTGCTCAGTTTGGATGGAAATTTCACCAAATGGACGTAAAAAGTGCCTTCCTAAATGGAGATTTACAAGAAGAAGTCTACATGACTCAACCTGAGGGATATGTTGTACCTAGTCAAGAAGAAAAGGTATGCAAACTCAAGAAATCTCTGTATGGTCTCAAACAAGCACCCCGGGCATGGTACATCAAGATTGATGAGCATCTCGTACAACATGGATTCATCAAATCCATACGATCCCAATATCTACCTCAAAAAGCAAGGGGGGGAGATGGTGATTGTTGTCGTTTATGTCGATGATCTAGTCATCACTTGGCGTTTAGTGAAGATGATTGATGAAAAGAAGAAAGATCTTAAGCGATCATTCAACATGAGATATCTCAAAGCTTATGCACTACCGTCTTGGACTAGAAGTATGGCGAAAGAGAATCACATCTTTGTTTCTCGATGAAATATACCAAGACAATGCTCGAGAAGTTTAGGATGATGGATTGCACACAAATTATTACACCTATGGAGAACATATTACAGCTTATCTCGCTTGAGATCCATCTCCCGAGGTAAGTGCCACTCTCTATCGGCACCGATTGGGAGTATCATTTACTTGACCTACATTAGACCGTATATCAGCTTTGTAGAAGCTATCTATCCAGTTCATGCAGAACCCAAAGTTTTTCATTGAAAGCAGCAAAGCACATTTTGAGATATCTCAAAGGATCAAGTGGATCTTGGTCTAGAATACAAGAAGAATGAAAACTTCTTCTTGACCGGATATTCGGATTCGATCATGCGGGTAACATTGATGATAGAAAATCCACTTCGGATTTGTATTATTTATGGGATCTCGACCAATATCATGGGGAAGAAAAAACACTTTGTTTCTTGCTCTTCCACGTGAAGTCGAGTATCGTTCTACGGAGAAGTTGTCTCAGAAGCGATTTGGCTACGCGCATACCGGAAGGACTTGGAATACCACAGACAAACCGACTACCATGTATGTAGACAATGAAGGTGTTCTAAAACTTGTTCATAATCTAGTTTTTCACGAGAGAACAAATCACATTAAGGTTCAGTTCATTTCATATGCAAACATGTGTTGAAGCACAACATCCAAATTTAATTTTGTCCAACGGCCGAACAACAAGCGGATATTTTCACAAAGTCACTTGCACGTGACAAGTTCGAGTTGTTCAGAGAGTTCCTCTCCTCATCTCTTCAAACAATGCACAATTAAGGGGGGGAATGTTAGGATAAAATATTTAATCATGCATTATATGATCTATTATTTAATTAATTTTATTACTTAAATAATAATGGTTATTTTGTTATATGGTTCATAAACCATATTTGTCTTTTATATATGTTGTTATATTTTTTTGAACAATATATTTTTTTGTATCTAATTGTTGCTTCCCGGATGTTATTGGAAGCTTGTGCATTTTGGAATTTGGTTGCACCTGTGCAACTTAATCTCCCGTGTGTATTTGGCTATGCAATATCTATAAATATTGCAGCCCATTCTCTGTAAATGTTGGTTGATTGAGATTAATAAAATTGATCAGGATTCCGTCCTGTTTCTCAATCTTCACTTAGTCCTTCACTTCCATTGGGTATTTCATTCACTCACACATACTTGTGGGGCATAAAATTCACAAAAACCCCCACTATCCTATCATTAACACACGTTCATAATCACATGTACATGCATCCACATTCTAGCATTCATGAAGTCATCTACACCTCATACATCATCATTACCCGATGAAACACTCTTTTCTTCTTCAAACTTATTTACTGTTGAGGGCATTCTATAGACATGGAACCCACACCCTATACAAGTAGTCACTACAAATTAGGAACTGCATATCATCACACATCATCTACACATTATGTATTTTGTGACTTCATATATTATTTATATTCTACACATGACTCATATAGTAAACCGTAGCTTTCATATATTGCATGTTTTTCACACATCATACACACCTTCTTACATTATACATCCTTCACCTTACATTTTACATCTTGCATTTCACATCTTACATATATTATGCTGCACATCTTAAGTCATCCAAGCATCTTGCATTGCATTCCACATACCCTATTACACACATTACACATTTGGCATATCCTCTTCTACACGTTGCACTCACTACTTGATGATGCACTCTAGTCTTACAATCCATACTATACTATTGAGGGTATACATCAAAAAATAGACCACATCACACTTGAAAATCCACTCACATCCTATGTCTCTTAAGAAACATTCTTAGGATTAGTGATATACGCCTTAGGCTATAGGGTCACTTCTCTTAGCATCATCTTCTGATAGGTCCTACCATCACTTTCACTTACAATGTTTAGTGGTATACGCTTTAGGCTAAATCACCACCTCCTTTCTATTCATCTTTTCATGATATACTCTTAGGCTATAGATTCACACACATGTCATCATTAGGTCATATCTCATCACCACATACTCAACACAACACGCTACACATAACAATGTCCGACCATTTCCGATGACGCACTCTCATTTGTGGTTCATGCTTTACTACCGAGGGGGCATACTAAATGAACCTAACTGTACAATTACATTTCACTCAAGGCACGCAGATCCTAACATTCACTCGAATTTCATTCCATCCATCCACATCATACTATATTTTATGGTTGTATTTACTCTTTCTTGCACTTTCCTTTACATGTTCACACTACTATACATGTTAGATAAATATCTTGTATGTACTTATCTTTACCATACACACATGCACATTCACGTCCTTTTCTAGTTGTGATCACAAATACAGAGACTCTTAACACAATATTGATGCTTGATACACTACCTACTTGGGTTATCTCGCATATGCTACAGTGTGCTATTGTTTCATTTTTGTTCATAGCACAACATTTTGTTTTATACACTCTTTGACATACTTGTTTTTTTTGACATGCTAACAAGTGCTTCATGCATAACATTTGTTATGTAGGGATATTTTCTTCCATACTTTTTTTTAATATTGTCTTCTATTGCTTGTTATTGTTTGTGATATTTTCACTTTGTCTTGTGTGCACACTTATTTTTTGTGGCCACTACGGAATTGAATGTCTTGTGATAATGTGAGTGGTTTCCCATGTTTTCAACTGAATTTGAGTGGATTACATTATCTTTTTGGGTGTTTACATTATGTTCTTATGTTCTAGCTTACAAATTTTTTATTTTCTACATGTATGCTTGTTTGTATTAACAATTATTTCTTAGCTACTTGTTTATGTGTGCCTTGGTATTTACCAAGAACATTCCCTTCCCCTTATAGGAGACATTTTTAGTTCCATGTTAGTCATCTTTTGGGGCCACATTATCCTATCCACAATGTCGCATGCACCCCCAAAGAGGGGGAATCATTTGGGTTTACACAATCCACAACACGGTATTAGTACAATTCAGTCCACAATTCACCGTATAGTTTAGACCACCATTCAAGGTCTACAGATTCAATCTATAGTTCAGTCCACGATTCGACTCTAGAGTTTAGTCTATAGTTCGGTTTATAGTTTTCTTCCATGACACAATGGGTTATACAACAAGTGGGTTCAAACCATCCTATGAAATCCATACACAACGATTTTTATAGGACATTTTCCTTAGCATTTTGGGGGGTAGTTACAAGTTAGAGGAACATCAAACCTTCCTCCATACACTTATTTGGCCAAAGGGCATCGGAATGCCCAAAAACTAGGAAGTAGAAATATCTCTTCATATTCTCGGGAAGTAGTTACATGTTGGAGAATAACATGGCTTTCTCCCTACACTTCTTCAACCATAATGGAATGAGATCTACCAAAAACTCGCACTTCACCGATAGTTACAAGATGTCCTTTATACACCCTTTCTCACATTAAATATCAAGTACCCATGTTCCTTTTTCATTTTCATTTTTGTACTAATTTTAGATGTTTCTTTACATATATCCATGCATTTTTACACATATACATGTGTATTTGACTACATGATCCTCTTCTCTTTTGTACATCCATCTCGTATGGGAAGAAACATGTTAACAACAACAATACACACATGGTGGGTACATGACACACACAATACTAACCATACATGTACACTAAAAACATTGACACCTACACTCATGTGTTTTCCATAGGTTCACTCTCATCACTATTTATACTTTTACATCTTTAGTGTCTACGCTCCATATTTTGTCACTCTACACTTTGCGTAGTCCTTCAACACATTTTCTACATTAATCTACATAGATTATCAGGTACACATCTCTACTTTATGTTATCGATCCTTCCTCTCACCAACATAAAGTGGGGGAAATGTAATCACTAAATCACGAACTTGGAATCATTATTTAGTCTCGGTCTCACACTACTATTAATATGGTTCTTGAGTGAAGAGAGTAATAATTAACCTATGTCTTTGGCCATTTTTATATTTCTTTCTGTCATATTTTTGATCTTACACCTACACTTTCCCAGTCTGTATTGTCATATTGTGTTTACCCTATTTCTAATTGGGGTGCCTAACTATGACCAGAGTGCCCAAGGTGCCCTAGTCCCCTCTCAAGTGCCCCGATACTCTTTTAACTTTACTCTCACCTTCCTGGGAAATTTCTAGTCATTTGAGATTTATGTCTTGTTAGTGGTTAGCCTTTTCGAGGTTAATTACAAAATTAGAAAAATAGTGGATATAAATATAAAGTTATGTGACCATAATGAGGGACTAAGAACCAAACATATACTATCACCATCTAAATTTGCATCCTTCAAAGGAACCTAAAGCTACATTTGCATCCATCTAGCTACATCATAAGGCACACAAGGTTGGTTCATCTACATCACACTTATAATAAGGGAGTCTATTTCATCCATGTAAAAATTTAATACATTCTACATCTACTTATTTTCTCGCTACTTCATAAAGTGCAATTAGAACAAGAGAAACCTAGGGCGGATTTGCACACACACTTAGAAATACATTGGGTCTAAGATGTAGTGTAATGATAAGTTATTAAGTCCACTATTGGGGCCACCGAGGACATTTTGACCCATTCATATGCATTGTAGTTCAAGGATTTAAACACAACTAAAGGTGAACCCAAGACAATATACAAATGACACCTCACGAATATTTTTAGGCCACTTTCGTAGGCCAGGAACCCGAGATCTCAAACTATGGTGCCCATGGGTGCCCATATCCCTTTCCAGTGCCCAGTCCCCAAAGAGCTCAAATATATACTTTCTTTTGATTCTGTGGTCGTTTCTTCCTCTTGTTTATCTCGCTTATAAGGCAACACACCTGTACCTTCATCGAATCAGCTAAGGACTTATTAACCCTCTCTTACATATTAAGGTTTTAGTTTTCATTTACTTTATTTCTTGAGTGATTTCTATATTTTATGATTCAATTTATTTACTGCTTCTATAAGATCATATTAGGATAGGATTTTACATTTTAGTTTAATTCACTCTAACTTATATTTATACAATCTCAACATACAAAATAGTTAAGCAATATCTTCATAATAACATATGATTGTATCTTCTTTACAATGTTAAGCAATACCATCATTACAACATTTTGAAATGATAAATAATTATTTATCATATTCATGATCCAAATATTTTACGCCCTCTACAACATTCAATTCTGCGACACTATTAGTGATATATTTTTGTACAAATTAGTCATAAACCACATATCTTTTGTATAATTTTCTCGTATGCTTTTCATCCCAACAATAAAATTTTCAATAGGGTTTCCCTTTGCACCCCAATGTAATATAAAAAAGTGTCTTTATAACTAAAGGAATTTTTTTCTACTCCAATCATTTTCTAGATCTCTTCTTACAATTCCGTTTACTATATTGCAATGTTATCTTCCCCAAGAAAGTACTTTGGATTCAATATAGCTGATATTTTTTTATTGAATCCCTTTGACATATTTTCAACATCAACATAAGTGATACTTTTGGACTAGAATCCCATCTCATAGTTTGGTGATTATAATTTTATAAATTCGACATTACACCTTGTAGGTTGATAGTCTCCTTACCAATATCGAATGACATCTTCATATTGTAGGTTTTTATTTTCTCATCTAAAAATCTGTCCATATCTATAATAAGTAGAAAATTGTTATGGCTAACTATAGAGAAGTAAAAAAATATATTTTAATCGTCTTCATATCAATTAGGACCAATAGAAATAAACAAAATTTTAGTTTATGAATAATAATTACTGATTGAGATCGCGGATTTGATTATACCTCCTTTACCACCTCACTGGATTTATTAATTGAATATTTATTTCAAATAAGCATTAATCAATTAATAATCTATTTCTTGCTATGGAAAATTAAATCTTAATTGAAAAAGAATAATGGGCTTTGTGGTAAGATGGTAAGTTCAATATCAACACTTTAAGAGGCTACCATTTACCAACTAAGATTGCACTTACAACTTGGCTTGCATTAGCCAACTAGTGATTTTTTTTGATGCAAGATGTATTTGAAATAAAAATTAATCAATTCATAAGTGATTTCATGATATGGTGAATGAAATCTTAATTGAAAAAACATAGTGGTTTCTATGGTAATATGGTAAGTACAATACCAATTTTTCTCTATCTTGTGATTGAATTTTAACGACCACTAGGCTACGCTTATATTTTATGACCGCTAGGCTATGCCATCATTAGATGAATTACACTTCACTAACAACCACTAATGACGATAGCTAATTGTTTCTCTACATACCCACAAGTGGGATCAATCCTTATGTAATTTTTTTTATGATGATGTTGAAGCCAAAACAATTAACTCAATGTAAGTAGTTGACACGTGTAGTGAATCAATGAGACATTATTGAAAGTATGCGGTAGTGAATGAGCGAGACGTTGATCAAATTATGGTTGTTTAGTCAAACTATTATTGTATCAAACATTGATGCATAAATTCCACTACACTCAATAGTTCATTTTAAATTTTTAGCATAGCTTACAAATGGATTCCTCCAAGAAGTGAGTTCAATTTTACAATTAATATCAAACCTAAAATGAAACCAATGTCTAGAGCACCATACATAATGAAAACAACTTAATTAGTTGAGATATAATAAAAACTTCAAAAACTATTTTCTAAAGGACTAATTAGGACAAGTGTGTCTCTATAGGGAGCACCGATCATCTTCATTAATATATAGGATGGCATGTTAAGACTATGTGTCTACTATCACATTTTTAACAACGTCATAGCCAATAATAGATATCCTTTACCAAGGATTGATGAAATTTTTGATCATATGTGAGATGCATTTGTCTATAAAGATCAATTTTCCATCAAGTTATCATCATCTTAATAGGATAAAAGATGAATACATTCATAAAACAACATAAAGAATAAGATACGAGCATTATGAGTTTACAATGTTACCTTTTAGACTCACTAATACACCAGTTGCATTCATGAACTTAATGAACAATATTTTTCAGGAATATTTAGATAAATTTGTGCTATTTTTCTTATATGACATTATGATATATTGTAAAAACATGGAAAAACACAATGAACACTTGAAAATAGTGTTGGATGTGTTTAGAAATAGAAAATTATTCATTAATATTTTGAAATGTTCATTCTATCATAATGAAGTACAATACCTTGGGCATACAGTTAATAAAGATAGTATTTCAATTGAACCATTTAAAATCAAAGCCATAAATAAATGGCCAACACCTAGGAATGAAAATGAAGTTAGAATCTTCCTAGGGATGGTTGGTTATTACAAAAAAATCATGAAATATATCTCTAGAGTGACTGATCCAATAACCTCTTTCAAAAAAAGGAAAAGTAATTCCTATGGATTAATAAGTGTGAATTATCGTTCAATATGTTGAAGGAAAATATTACAATAGAACATGTTTTAAAGGTTCCATATGCCGAAGAAGTTTCAATATGATAATTTATGCCTTTGGTGAAGGTTTGATGTAATAATTCTCTAAAACAATCATGTGATTGCTTATGAGAGAAAAAAATTGAAGGTACATGAAAAAAACTATGATCCCTACAACTTGGAACTTGCTTCCATAGTTCATCCTTGAAATTTATAAGGAATAACCTGTTAGGAAATCCTTTTCAACTAAAAATAAACCACTTGGGGTTGCGTAATATATCTTTGACAACCTAATTTGAATTCAAGAAATTTTTAGAGACAAAATAATGGAAATGATCGAATGATATTATTCACATCAAAGATTAATATAAATATAAGGAGGGATTATTAGTTGAGTAATCGCACAAGTTCACATAACCACCTACAATGTAATACTTATTAGTTAATGTTAGCATTCCCCCTTATTACATTGTTTTTAAACATCATATTTCCAGATAGTGGACCCCCTTTATTTCAAACATGGTAAAAATATTTTACACTCTCTATGTAGCCTTCTCACCTTTGAGGTGGCATGCCATCTTTGTGGCTTCATGGTCTTGGTGACACCTTGGTTTCTCCTCGCAAGATTACCAAAAATTAGAAGTGATTGAGTACTTCTCTTTGCTAACACCTTCAGTGGTTTCCTTAATTACCACGAACCCCTATGGTTTTATATTTGCAGGTTGACCATGAACCTGGAGGTGACAGGAGGTCTCAACTATACACTTAAATGGTTTCTCAGATTTCCAAAAACCATTTTCCAAGATTCAAGCGCTACTTTAATTTTTTTTTCTCCTTACAATGTTATTCATCAGGAGGTACCAAACTAGAAAATAATGCTCAACATTTTTATTTAAAAACACACTACACACAATAAAACCACACTATGCATAAAAACACACTAACATAAATGTCACCAAAGTAATGATGTGACTCCATCGTAGGTGACTAACGGGATGAAATTAATTGGCCTCTAACCTCCATATATACTATAGCCTCTAGTAAGATTCTAATTAGTTAGAAAATATGGATTTGATGCTCATTGTGATTCAAATAATCTCCACACATCTATGATCTCCTATACATTGTGAATAGGTCCATTTTTATCGCCAATGGATTCCTTTCTTAAATTTTTCCAAGTTGATACCGCTTGTGAATAATGTGTTACCATATGTTTTGAATCTCATCCATTCAGATCAGTTTTATCAAATAATCATAGGTTCCATGAGCAATTCCTCACACTACGATGATTATTTATCCATTTTCATACATCAATAGTGAGAATTTAGCGATCATAATCCTTTTGATAAAAAAATTATAACAAGATTATTCAAAAGTATAACAGCTTTCTTCCCCAACATGACATATCTCCAAAACATTAATCATAGAGTTTGATGTTGTGCACGTCTCATTCAATGTAGTTATTATAACTATTTTATTAATAGTAAAAACCCTCTTTTCCTTGACTTCCTAATACCATGTTATTCATAGATGGTAGGAACCTCCCGTTAAATAATAACACATCAAACAACTAATTTTTCTTATGCAGTAAACCAATAAATTTTATGTGTTGTTGTTTCCAATGTTTTTACTCCTTCAACATAATCATCCATCTCATCATAGAAAATAACATCCACAACCCCGAACTTGAAGAGGGCGTGACGTATGAGAGGGAGTTTTTCATCACGTTTTAACTCGGGTGGATAGACTAGGACCATATACTTGCGCCATACCTTTCTAACATTACAACTAATAAGAGGAAGGCATAAGATTTTCCATGAGACCATGGACATGGATAATAGTAATGTGATGAATGTTCTCCTCCTTATTGCTGAATATTTTTTTGTATAAGATTCAAAGGTCTACTACCTCGCCATGCATCAGTACATTTGATGAATTCCCTTCACGTAGGTATGATGAATTGTTCTAGGTATTTCTTATGCAACATGTCTTATAAAAAATGAGACACTATTTTTTTACACATAACACACTCAACATCCATGCAAACTGGATTGTTTCTTCATGATACATTGATGGTGTTGGTGTCTTCCATCCTGACACACCGAGAAAGGAATATCTCTCGATACCCATATTAGAGACAGAAAAATTAAAATAATTGAATGATATTATTCACATCAAATATGAAGATAAATACATGGAGGGAGTATTGGTTGAGTAACTACATAGGTACTCATAACCACCTAAATAGGCACACATAATCACCTGCAATGTAATACTTATTAGTTAATACTAAAAATAATGTACGTGGTTTGATTTTTCAGATCAATATGATTTTGACATAGGTTACATTGAAGGAAAAGATAACCATGTGGCTAATGTGCTCAGTCGTAAGAAGTATGTTTCCACTATTGTAACTTGATGAAGGTTGTCAATCCTCACCATAAAAATGTTAATCCAGTTCATGTCCAAAGGTTGTATGCATTAAGAGAAGAAGATCTTTGAAAACAAGTCCTTTAAACACAATCCAAACTTTAGAAATTTAAAAGCACACTTGCAGAAATGTAAACACACTTGCATAAAGGAAATCACACTTACAGGAAGATAAAGGCACACTTGCATAAAGGAAATCACACTTGCATAAATTGAAATTGTTGAATTAAAAGTAAACATAATTGAATGAAACACCTGCAGGTTTACAACAAACTACATTTTCACAATATAAAGATAAAAACAATACAACAAAATGAATTAAAGACAAATGAATAAACATAAACATAAAACATAGATCCATCTTCCTTGGAATGAGTTGTCGATCATTCCTTGGAAGAGGATTTAAATCATATTTATGAGATCTCAAAACTACATAATATTTGAGAGGAAAGAATAGATCTTTATTTCTTTGGAGAAAAGCATTACATATCTAAGTGTGGAAGGTTGCATTTATAATTTATGCATCCAACCAACTCCTTATTTTAGGAAATATAATCTAATATTATATTTATTCCAATCCTAACAACTAAGATCTTCATCTCCACAAAATATGGAGAGATATATTATTGAAGTCAAATCTTATCTCACTTATTTTAGGAAGATTTGCTCCCAAATATTCTCCTTGCTTTTCGTAACAAGAATCATAATGATTTTATTCCTCTACATTGTTGGAAGAAGGATTTTCCTTAAAATATGATTTTGACCAAATACCTTTCTCGTATTTTCTATTTGACTTTGTTGTTTTTGATTGTGGAACTTTTGATGCTTGTCAAATACGCTTTTTCCTTGGATTGCAGTTCACTAAAATTTATATTTATCTTGATTGGTAAAACATGTAGAAATTTTAATGAGGTTTTTGTTAAACACATTTCTATGAAAAAAAAATCTCTCATATTTTCTATTTGACTTTTCTATTTCTGTTTATGGAACTTTTAGTGCTCATCTGATACACTTTTCCTTGACTTGCAACTTACTAAAAGTTAGATCTCTCTTCATTGGTAAAACCTATAACAAATATGAATGAGGTTGTTGTTAAAAACATTTATATGAACAAAAACCTCTCTCATATTTTCTATTTTACTTTTCTATTTTTGTTTACTTTAATGTTTAGTGCTCGTCCAAACACTTTTCCTGACCATGACTTATTAAAAGTTAGATCTCTTTTCATTGGTAAAACCTGTAACAAATCTGAATGAGGTTTTTGTTAAACACATTGCTATGAAAAATCCTCTCACATATTTCCCATTGGAATATTTGAGTTTTCAAAATCCCTCAAAAACTATCATTTTGTTGATGCAAGTTCTAGAACTAAAGCTATCATTCCTTTTATGCAAGTTCCGGAACTAAATCTGCAAGTTTCGGAACTAAATCTGATTTTTCCATGAATTGAAAGTTCTAGAACTAACTATCATTCAATTGATACAAGTTCTAGAACTAAATATGTGAGTTTCGAACTAAACCTGCAAGTTCCGGAACTAACTCTGTGAGTTCCAGAACTAACTCTACGAGTTCAGCTAACTTAAAATAGCTATAAATTTTGCATACAACCTCGGATTGAGATGATTTTTTTAAACTTGCATAATTTTTGAAAGGAATCTGAATATGAAATAAGATCTTATTTTAAATTTACTATTAATTATCAATTCCACTTTTCCCAATACTAGCATTATCTTTCCTTTATGGCCTGCATACACAAGACTTTACATATTTTCCCAAATAATCAATAGGATTAGTCAAAAAAATAGATAACAAAATATTTCTAAATAATGAACAAGATATATATCCTATATTCTATCTTAAGAAAACTATAAGTTCCTAGATTACATTTAAATCCACTTTCAAAGGTAACTTAGAAGGACAAAATAATGGTAATTTATGGCCAATTTATGGCCTCATCATTGCCCCACACTTAATCTTATGCATGTCCTCATGCATTACATTATTATCTCCTCTTCTTAGATTCTTCTCCATATTGAGGACACATTCTTGTGGATCTCCTTCTGTTGCTTTTGATTTCTTTATTTTACAACAAGTTCTTGTGTGGATCTCTTTATGTTGCTTTTGATATTTTTTCTTTTACAACAGGTTCTTGTGTGGATCTCCTTCATTACTTTTGATTTATTTCTTTTACAACAGGTTCTTGTGTGGATCTCCTTTTGTTGCTTTTGATATTTTTTCTTTCACAACAGGTTCTTGTGTGGATCTCCTTCTGTTGCTTTTGATCTCTTTTATTTTATAGCATGTTCTTGTGTGGATCTCCTTCTCTCCAACACCTAAGCTCATGCATGTTGTTTATTTATGGTTGCCCATAAATTAGACTCAAAAAGTTTGATTGCAAAGAGGTGCACATATTTTTCATATAAGTAGGGGAGATATGAATTTTATCTTTCCTTCCTTGGAAATCTTTAAAAGTGGATCTAGTTGTAATAAAAAAACTTACAAGAAAGCTTAAAAATAAAATAGTAGAACAAAATAACTTGATCATACCTCTAGTTGTCTTTGTCATCCTATTGTTAACATGATCAAATAGTGTCGAGAAGAAAGCCACTAGGTAACAATTGATTTCCTTTGAAGAATATCCACCTCCTTTTTCCTTTGATTGGCTAGTAAGTTGGTTTTCCAATCAAAGTTTTTTTTGCTTTGATTAGCTAGCAAGCTGGTTTTCCAATCAAATGTTTTTTTTTTTGCCTTTGATTGGCTAGCAAGTTGGTTTTCCAATCAAAGTTTTTTTTTTTACCTTTGATTGGCCAACAAGCTAGTTTTCCAATCAAAGTTTTTATTTTTCCTTTGATTGGCTAGCAAGCTAGTTTTCCAATCAAAGATTTTTTATTTTTTTCTTTTCTTTTATTGAAATGATAGCATGAGAAGGATTAGAGAAAAATTTGATCCATCATCAAACTATATTCATCAAAGTACAACTTGTGTAAAATAGGAAGCAATGTCTAAGATCTTGTTGGTCCGAAAATCTGTCGCGTGGACAGATCTATGGATAGACGAGCCAACAGTGTTGCAGGGCTTAGCCCCTCTTTGAGACAGCAAAGCGAAACTGGTTTATTGCTATTTCTACTAGCAGGAACCTATGCAAGTCTCACAGATTCCACCTTCGGGGGTTGGGATCTCATCCCGGTAGAGTGTTTCAGGCTGCGAAAAGAAAGGAATGAAAGAAGGAAAAGAGAAAGAACAGATCCGAAGGAAGAAAAGAAATGAATTCCAAAGCAGAAAGGTCAGAAGATTTATGTTTTTAGTTTGGTAGTAAACAGAGCCAAACCTACTTGCATAAATAAACAAAGCAATACTGATAAACAAATGACGGAAAAGTAGATATGAATCCAACAGATTAAACACATACAGATCTAACGTAAGAAAGATCTAATGTATAACACAGCTATTGAGCACAAAGTCTGAATAATTGTATTACTGTTCTTTTCTGTTACAAGAAAGCTCAAAGTCTTTCTCTCCTCACTTCTATTTCTATCTAAAAAATGTTCACCCTCGAATACAACAAGTATTCTTGTATTTATAGAAGATGAGGGAGAGAGAAGGCAAAATGGAGCCAACCACTTATTTACAAGATATTTACAAAATATCCAAAAGTCATGTTGACTTTGACAACTTGGATGGATGACATCATCCCATGATGCAACATGGATGATGTCATCATTTGTGCCAACTTACTTCAGATACTACGAAAAGAAAGTCGGAGAAAAGAGAGGAGAAGAAGGAGAAGAAGAAGAAGAGGAAGCTATTCATCATCATCATCCTGTGGCCTAAAAGGGGTCGCCTGTTTCTGATGCTGATCAGGAGATGAGATGTGGAACTGAGCGCGGTATTCCAAGAACTTGCTGATCATCGGCCCAAATTGATCCTGTGATGGATCCTTGTGCCGTTCACTGATTGCTTCGCAAGTTTCCCGCTCATCTATGAGCTTTTCTGGGATCTTGGAATAGTCTTTACCCGCCTCGATTAGGGACCCGATGAAGTCTCTACAGGCCAGTAGGTTGTTGATGGATTCGATGTCGAACGTGACTTCTGGCCCTGTCCCTTGAGAAGCTACCTCCTTGAAAATCCGGATAGTGTCATCAGCTGATCTCAAGGTAAGGGAAGGAGTGAGCAACCCTGGAGTCATAGATAAAACAATTTTCTCCATTTGATGCATCGCATCCAGGGCCTCTTCCTTTACCTTGTCTATCTTTTCCAGAACAAATTCTAGCTGATCTATCCGATAGTCCAGAGTGGACATAGTTTTATTGAGGGCCCTTGGGTGGCCGAAGACTCCGAACTTAACCAGATCTTCGACTGAACAGTCGAACATTTGTTGGAAGGCTTCGTGCTGGAGTCTAGCATGCTCTAATTCTTCTGATACTGGACTTGCTAATGCTTGGAGTTCCTTATTCGCCTTCTCGATGTTCAGGTATAAACTGATATACTCGGCGATCACCTTTTCACTATCTTTGAGGATCTGGCTCCTCCAAGCAGAAACAGCCATACCTTGCTCGCCGATTTTTGAATACTCATTAATCTTCTCCTGACTGAGCAGCTCAGGAGTCTCGGCAGCAGTTGTGGGAGGTGCACTTCCCATCTTCTGTAAGGCTTGAAGCAGATACTTGTTCTGCTCCTTTAGTAGCCTTTTCTCCTCTTTTGTTTCCTGAAGCTTTTCGCAGAGTGCATCAACTGCGGAAAGAGCTTCCCCCTGGAGACTTTCTGAGGATGTCCCCATTGTGACTTGGGTCACTGTGAAATCTGCCGGAGACAGATCTTCTTTCTCTTTGGTGGGATCGGGGTAGGCTATTTCCATAACCCTCTCACCTGCAGCGCTCTTGGAGAAGCGTGTAACCGGCTTGTGCTTCTTTGCTCCTTTAGCCGGAATGACTGAAAAGTCCATCGGAGCGATGGGGACTTTCCTCTTTTGTTGGCTTAGCTGCTGAGAGATCCAAGCTGGTCCTATAGAAGAAGGACCAGAGACAGAGGGGGAGGCAGCAACGGTAGAAGAGGGGAAAAACGTGGAGACACGCGGCGGCGGCATCGAAAGAATAGCCGAGGAAGTGCCCACGGGAGAAAGGGAAACCGCAACCGCAGAAGATATAGGAAGGGAAGGGAGCTCGGAGATGAGGGAAGAAATGGAAGAAGACAAATCAGCAAGGGAGGAGAAGATAGATGAAGAGGCGGGGGAAAGAGTAGAAGAAGGGGCAGAGGACACAACCAAAGGAGTGGTTGCTTGAGTCACTCGAGGAGGGGAAGGAAGAGAAGAAGAAGGGATAGAAGGGACCTCTGAAGTTGTAGCGACGCCGACATCCTGGGTGGATGGGCGTATAGGACTATCCTCTGTCAATTCTTTCTCTGGCGAATCCAGAGTTATTACTTGTTCAGGCTCTGAAGGAAGAGGACTTTCAGGGGCTTCCTCCTGAATGGTGCTAGGTTCACCTTCGGTACCTTTGCCTTTCAGCAGCTTCTTTGTCCTTGGAGGTGCGTTGCCCAAAGGGGAAGTCGTGAAATCTACCCCGAGGTAGATTAGTCCGCTCATGCGCACCAATGCTCCGCTTCTCCGCATAGTTTCTTTTACCCTCTCCTCAATTGTTTGAGGAGCCTTGCTTCGCCAATGTCCGGGAAGGGCCAATCATCCCCTTCGTGTCATTATACACTTTGTCTACTTCGCCTTCCGTGGTTTGGAAGCCTTTTGGGACAATGGCCACACCGTATTGATGATTTCCGTTAATGCCAAGCGAGAGTGATCCTTTCTTCCGAGTTCTACCTCATGGAGAACGTCCAATGTAGATATCCTCAATCTAAGGGACATGAATTGATCAAGCTTAGCCCTCGTAGACAGCCCTAGGGTCGAATGTAGGCCTCACTGGGAAATCATGCTTTAGGTTGAGCAATTCTAGCTCAAGAAACATCTCCTTCGCCTTGTGATAGCTGGAGCATGTGTAACGGCCTCACCGTGAGGGGGAAAGGAGTTCCGCCCTTCTTCTCTTGAGGCACTTTTCATGGTATGTGACGAGCCGTCTTGATAGCCCAATAAAATCAGCTTTGGTCCAAAGATACCTTGGTAGCCTGGTTGGCTCTCCCAAAAAGTTGGCAGCCCTTAGATAGGTGAACGTGGGAAATTGGGTGAACAAGGCTCCCCATTTCTCTGTGACTGCCACTATGTTCTTTGTCGTCCGGCTATGAGTCAAATTTGGCCGCAACATGCACATGATGTGATAGAAGAAAACATCATTGATTTTAGCAAATTGAGGGATACTATTCTCTAGTCTCAGCTCTGGATAGTAATCAAATATCTTGGCCTGAGGCCATACTCCACTTCGGTTGAGCCCTGGGTAATCCCTTGCCGATGCTGCAGCGTAGACTACATAGGAGTTCATATGAAATACCCAGGTTGTGGCAAGTCAGTCAGAATGTCGAGATGGTGTTGCTGATTATTTCACCCCAGCAAAAGCGCTGATCGGGAAAATTCTTATTCATTGTTTCTAGGTACCGCAGCATCCACTTATGGAAATAGTGGGCATCTGAAAGCCCGAAGACTCTGCTCAAGAAGGTGATAGAATCACTGAGTTCCTCTGAGAAATCACTTCGGTGGATAGTCTGAGGCCACCGGGTCACTACCTTCTTATTCTTTAGGTAGACCTCATTCATTAACTGCATGCACTGGCCTTCGTTGTCTTCCCAGGCCTTGATGCATTCCTGTTGGCTAACAGCCACGTAGTTCCGGTGGTGAGGAATGCCAAGCATCAACTCAAAATGGCGGGCAGTGAGGTTTATGACTACTTCGCCCTTGCTATTCTCGACACATCTCGTGTCTTTGTTGAAGGATTGTGCAACAACCATCATAAACTCGTTATTCACAGCGCTGACAGGGATTCCTCCGGCAAAGTGCAGGGCACTGCCTATTAGTTTGTCCATCCATGGACTTCTTGTAACCTTTTGAGTTCTAAGCCAGAACTCATCCATGTCAATGTGACCCAATTCAGAGTCCCTGACATCCATACTGCACTCAGCCTGTGATTCGGGCATCCTGACCTTCTGATATTTGTATTTCATTTCTTCTTCTGTTAGCTTTGCCTTTCCTCTTGGTTTGGTGGGCTTCTTGCTTGACGTAGACATGTGTTCTTTCGAACTCAGCTGCTGATCTGCACGAAGAAGAAGAGAGACCCAATCCAAAAAGGTTGAATTAGTCATTTGATCTTCCATTGGAAAGCTTAGCAGGAGGAGTTAGAGATTTAAAGGCTCATGGCGCAGGGAAAATACAATTGGCAGGCCAAATAGATAAGGCGCGCAAGAAAGGAATGTTGCAGAGGTTATATTGGCGCCAAAAGCGCATGGCGCATGGATGAAGCAGGTTGCATTTTATAACAGGGCGCACAGGAAATGCGTGTTACATTGGGGTTCGATGCGCCTGTGGCGCATGGAAAGATTGTGTAACATGGATGAATGATGCGCCAAAGGAATATAGCGCGGCGCATGGAGGGTTTACACAACATCATGTTACTGCATCGGAGGGTGCGCCAGCGCCTATGTAATCTTTATACTTGCGCGAAAAAGGCTTTTGTTGCATCGAAACTGGGTGCGCTCTTTGGCGCGTGGAAATGGGATGCAACATGGGTAAAGGATGCGCCAAGGCTTATAGGAGGAAGCGCGGGATTTACACTTGGAGCATGCAAAAGGGGTGCGCTTATGGGCGCATGAATTTCAGCTGTAGCAGGATGGCAGGGTGCGCCATGGCGCGGATCTTGAGTATGTTGCAAGTCGGATAGGTGCGCCGAGGGGCGCGACTGTCTTGATTGTTACAAGGCGCGCCGGTGCGCCTTGTGAAATAAGCTCTCAAACCTCTTTCTTTCTCTCTCTTCCACTTCAAAAATTGCTTGGACAAGTAAGGTTTTTCAAAAATCTTGTAAACAGACCAAGCTAGCTACAAAACGACCCCTTTTCCAGCAGATCCGGAAAGAGGGAGGGAGAGGAAGAGCAACAGAAGAAAATGAACAGGACAGCACGGGGGGAAAGGCTCAAACACATTCAAACTTTGATGAAAACCGGCCAGCAAGTTGGCACACACACCAAAACCGGACAAAAAACAAGCCCAAAGAACAGAAAACATAAAACAGGGAAGGGGAAGAACCTCTTACCTTAAAATATAGCGAAAATTCCTTGAGCGGGTCCACAACACGACGAAAGCGACAGAGCAGGGGCTGACAAATCCAGAAAAATCACGTGCTGACAAAAGAATGAAAATGACATTGGGCGCGCACGGATATTTATAGAAAAACCTGTCATTAATGCGCCACCAACCTTTTGAAATGGCGCATGGAAACGGCTGTCGACAAGGTAAAGCGTGCGCCCTTTGGCGCATGGAAGGAAATGGCAACAGAAGAATGAGCGCGCCTTTGGCGCACCAAATTCGTTGTCGACATGAAGTTATGTGCGCCCTTTGGCGCACCAAAACTTGGTGTAACATAGATTACGTGCGCCCTTTGGCGCACCGAGAAGCGTGCTAACATGGAAAACCATGCGCCAAAGGCTTTTAAGGGGGCGCATCAAAATTATGTTTTACAAGGAAAATTCAGGCGCCCAGCCAAAAAAGGCTCAAAGAGACTAAGTTCGAAAACTAGATTTCCCAGGGAGGGATTTTACGACGTTTCGAACGCGAAGGATCCCTAACGAGGGATCGAAACAAAATTTTCGGTATGGTTATCGGTAAAATTGCCCTTGTCAATTTTACGGATAATGATCTCATAAAACGTTTTGCATACTTGGTAACTCCAAGAAAATTACCAAAAATTGTGTAGACAATTTCTAGGTCTTCAAATCCCATCTTAAATTGTGCATTATCGGAATCACTATAGTAATCTTCAAATCCTAGACTAGTGATCTCAGGAGATGGATAGTTGTTAAAAGAGAGAGTGAAGGTATCTGTGTGTCCCTTCAAAATTTGCATGCTCCTTGGTTGATACTGTTGGTGCTCCAAAATCTGCATGCTGGTATCAAGAACAACTTTGGAAATTCCTATAGATCTATTCCTCAGATGTTAGTACACAAAAATTTCTTTCCTTGATATTCACCATAATTGCTTCTTAACGTTACACAAACATATACAAAAATGAAGAAATTGAAAGACATGAAAACAAATTTTTCTAATGGATATGGTTCAAGGATTGAATTTTATTATGGGATAAAAACTAATTTAGATGGGTGGATTTATGAGTGGGTTTTTATTTTGTCTCTAATGAAATCCCTAAATATGGATGAAGTTAATTAGAAATGCTACCAATTCATTATTACAAACTGGATAAGCCGTTTTTTACTAAGGTTATGTGTAATAAGATCACTGAGCTGTTAGTTGATACAAGGGGAAATGGTGGTGGTTATCAAAAATGGCATATGATATTTCATCAACTGGATCTACTTCCAAATTCAATATCATATTATACCATTTCCAGATCTGAATTATTTTTTCATACCATTATACCTCTTGATCAAACATCACATTCATTTTTCTTATACACAGAGTTAGTTTGTGGGGATATATTTACAATCTAATATTCCTAATTGTAGAAATGAAATTTTAATCTACTTGCAAGAAATAAAAGTCTAAAGAAACTACTTACCAAATTCTTCCTGTCATAGAATTGTTAAAAGGTATTCTACTGTCACTAGAATATTCTTTTAAAGAACTCTGAATCTCCTAATAACACCGTGTCCCCGGAAACAAGTGCCAAAATGATGAGGGTTGTCAATCCTTGCCATTAAAAATGTCAATCTAGGTTGGTGTCCAAAGGTTGTATGCATTAAGAGAAGAAGATATTGGAAAACAAATCCTTTAAACACAATCCAAACTTGCATAAAATAAATCACATATGCAGAAATTTAAAAGAAAACTTGCAGAAATGTAAACACACTTGCATAAAGGAAATCACACTTGTAAGAATATAAAGGTATGCTTGCATAAAGGAAATCACACTTGCATAAATTGAAATTTCTGAATTAAAAGTAAACATAATTGAATGAAACACCTGTAGGTTTACAATAGACTGAATTTTCACAATACAAAGATAAAAACAATATAGCAAAATGAATTAAAGACAAATGAATAAAAATAAACATAAAAACACAAATCCATATTCCTTGGAATGAATGGCCAGCTCATTCCTTGGAAGAGGATTTAAATCATACTTCTGAGATCTCAAAACTACATAATATTTAGGAGGAAAGAATAAATCTTTATTTCTTTGAAGAAAAGCATTACATATCTAAGTGTGGAAGGTTGTATTTATAATTTATGCATCCAACCAACTCCTTATTTTAGGAAATACAATCTGATCTTATCTTTATTCCAATCCTAACAACTAAGATCTTCATCTCCACAAAATATGGAGAGAGATATATTATTGAAGTCAAATCTTATCTCACTTATTTTAGGAAGATTTGCTCCCAAATCTTCTCCTTGCTTTTCGGTAACAAGAATCATAATGATTTTATTCCTCTACATTATTGGAAGAAGGATTTTCCTCAAAATATGATTTTGACCAAATACCTTTCTCAGATTTTCCATTTGACTTTGTTGTTTTTGATTGTGGAACTTTTGACACTTGTCAAATATGCTTTTTCCTCGATCATAGTTCACTAAAAGTTATATTTCTCTTGATTGGTAAAACCTGTAGAAAATTTGAATGAGGTTTTTGTTAAAAACATTTCTATGACTAGATTTTCCATTTGAATTTTCTATTTCTGTTTATGGAACTTTTAGTGCTCGTCTGATACACTTTTCCTCGACTGTAGCTTACTAAAAGTTAGATCTCTCTTCATTGGTAAAACTTGTAACAAATTTGAATGAAGTTTTTGTTAAAAAGATTCTATGAAAAAAACCTCCCTCATATTTTCCATTTTACTTTTCTATTTTTGTTTATTTAACTTTTAGTGGTCATCTCGATACACTTTTCCTCGATCACCTTTACTAAACGTTAGATCTCTCTTCATTAGAAAACTCAGTAACAAATCTAAATGAGGTTTTTGTTAAACACATTGCTATGAACAAAAAATCTCTTAGATTTCCCATTGGAATCTCTCGAGTCTTCACAATCCCTCAAAAATTGTCATTCTCTGATGCAAGTTCCCGAACTAGAGTCAGTCATTCCTTTAATGCAAGTTCTGAACTAAATCTACAAGTTCCAGAACTAAATATGATTTGTCCATGAATTGAAAGTTTCAAAACTAATAGTCATTCAATTGATAGAAGTTCTGAAATAAATTTGTGAGTTCCGAACTAAACTTGCAAGTTTGGGAACTAACTCTTTGAGTTCCGAACTAACTTTGTGAGTTTCGCAGCTAACTTAAAACAACTATAACTTTTTCATGCAACCTCGGATTGAGATGATTCTTTGTTTGAACTTACATAATTTTTTCGAGAGGAATCTGAATATGAAATCAGATCTAATTTTAAATGTACTGTTCATGATCAATTTCACTTTTCTCAATACTAGCATAATTTTTCCTTTATGGCTTGCATACACAAGACTTTACATATTTTCCCAAATAATCAATAGGATTAGTCAAAAATAGATTAAAAAATATTTCTAAAGAATGAATAAGATATATATCTTATATTTATCTTAAGAAAATTATAATTTCCTAAATCATATTTAAATCTACTTTCAAAGGTAACTTGGAAGGACAAAATAATGGTAATTTATGGCCAATTTATGGCCTCATTATAACCATCAAAACAAATTTTAAAGATTCAAGAATGAAACAAATGCAAACTAGTTCATATTATCTTCATGTAAAATTTGTGTTAGTAGAAGATACAAATGAAGTTTAATGTTTAATAATGAATAAGTCTTGATATGCGATAAAAAAATTTATGTTCATTCTCGGAAATGACCTTAGAACGAAATTCATGAAGGAATTTCATGATGCTCCTTACATTAGACATCTTGGAATGAAGAAATTGTTGGATGATGTAAACCAACAATATTTCTACAAAGGAATGAAGAAAGACATGACAAATTACATTTCTCATTTCCTTGAGTGTCAACGTGTAAAGCTAGAGCACATGCATCTTGTTGGTCTATTGTATCCTCTAAGAATTCCTCACTACAAGTGGCAAGTAATTAATATATGGATTTCATGTAAGGATTGCAAATGTCTAAAAAAATGCATGACCCGATGTTAGTTGTGGCTGAAAAACTAGCTAAAGCAACTCACTTCCTATTGTGTAATCTAAAGGATGATTCACCCATACTTGTGAAATGGTTTGTGAATGAAAATTTCAAATTACACGGATTTCCGTAATTGATTTTTTTGACATAGATCCTAGAATAACCTCTCAATTTTTGTAAAATTTAAACTCAAATTTGGGAAAAAATGAAATTTAGTTCAACTTACCATCCAGAAACTTATGGTCAAAAAGAAAGAGTTAACCAGGTTATGGAGGATATGCTTAGAATGTATTATATGGATCAATAATACGTGATAGGAATAATACCTTCCATTGGTATAATATTCCTATAAGAACACTTATCATTCTTTGCTGAAAAATTCACCATTTGAAGTGTTGTATGGGAGAATGTGTAAAACTCATATCATCTAGGATATCACGAAGGACATAGGGGTGGTTGCCTTGGAAATGTTAATAGAAATGGAAAATTAAGTGAAGCTCATTCATGAGGAGATAAAGGAAGAAATGATGCGCCAGAATTAGCAAGAACTTGACAAGGTCATAACTTGAGTTCCCGGTGTCCGTTTGAGTCCGTTTTTTTGAAACCACGTGTTTTGATGAGACGAACGCAGCGGAAACCCGCCCTACTAGTTGGGGAAAGTTTTCGACATGTTTTTGGGCCCTAAATCCGCCATCTTGAGGCCAAAAATTAGGATTTAAGTTATAGTTCAGTTTTTTCCTATTTTTGAGCATTAGTTAATTTTAGTCTATTAATTGCATTATGAGTTAGAAAGTTGGAAATTCCTCTAATTTAGGGATGTAGAAGATGCGTGGCAATTTCTGTGCCCATAGGAATAAGCATGCGAACTTACTAAGAATAGCATATCTAGTAAACTGCTAAAAATAGTAATTTCCGCCACCTAGAGTAGATTTAGTCAGAGTTAGCTAGAGTTTACTTGGCAACTCGAATTGGGAGTTGTTTTCCTATTTAGGAAACATTGTAATTCATTATTTGATAACAAAGAAGGAGATCTATTTTCTTTTGGAGTTCATAATATTTGCAGCATATCTGGTTTGTTCTTAATTTGGCTACATTAAGAAACCAATTGGAAAATAATCTACATAGATATGAAAAAAACTTCTAAGAAATTTGAGCTAGGAGATAAATTCCTCTTAAGGGTAAAACCAAAAAGATCTCAATTACGTTGGGCAAGGCTACCAAATTGTCACCTAAATATTTGGCACCTTTTATAATTATGCAGGTTATAAGTCTAGTGGCATAACGATTACCATTACCTCCTGCATTATTTAGATTGCATGATGTTTTTCATATTTCATTTATTATATAGTATGTTTCAGATATAACACATGTCCTAAATTGGAACTCTTTATAGGTTATGGGCCCATGAATAATCACATTTAAACTTATAAGAGTGCTAGAAACTCACAGATTACATTTTAGAAAATGAGATATTATGAAATACAAGGTCCAATGGGACCAATATTTTAAAGATAGTGCAACTTGGAAGAATCTTGATGAGATAAAAACCATGTTTCCTTATCTATTTCAGTTATAAAATACCATTATTTGATTATCTCGCTATTGATTTATTAATTTTTCTTTTATAATAATGTTTTCTATAATGGAAAATTGTTGTCACAAGCTGAATTTTTACAATATTTGTTGTTTTTAGGTATTGTAGCCAAGATTTTTGAGTAATGATTGATGAAATTTAAAAAAATCTCAATTTTTATGAAAATGTGAACTGGTTTTGTTTCAATGATGTTTGACCGGTTTTCTATTGATGTGATTTTTATGTTAAGTAAAATCATTGGGATGATGATTCTTTAAGGGGGGAGTATGTAACACCCCACAATTTAGTGATTATTTCTCTGTCATTATGATTGATGGTTGATGAATTAATTATTAAAAAGTAGATTTAATAATTATACATAAGTTATTATATGTACAATATATACATATATGTATATGCTAAAACATATACACATGTATATAAATGCATATATATGAGCATATGTATATTTGTGCAATTTTTACTTTATATGATTTTTAATTTTATCAAGCCATATTTTGATTGCATTAATTGTGTGGTGTTGATTGTTGAATTTTTTAAATCGTTACTTTCTTATTATCATCATTACAAGATAGTGATTTGAATTAACTTCCTTCACTGCCTGCAAGTTTTGTTGTTATTTGAAAGAGGTTTATAAGTAATTTCATAATTGCATGATAGAACCTGTCTTGAAATTAACGTATGTGGGACATTGACAAGGTAATAAATGAAATGTTGTTATTATCGGTTTGGAAAATATAGTCTTGTTTTTGGGTCTTGAGAAAAAATTCGGGTATCCCTTTTGATGCTCATAAATCAATTTTTTTATTGTATTATTATTCTAAAACGGTTGTTTTATCACTTTATGGGATTAATAGTTAAATTGTTCTAGCTCATTCGAGATCGTCTATGAAATCACGTCTCTTATTTACAAAATTACATGTTTTGAGTTCTTAGAGGAAAGGTTTGATATAATGACTTAGTGTTATCAATTTATTAAAATATAGATTTTTTCCTATACTTGATAATGAATTTGACTATCAATAGTGAATGATTGTTTTTTTCTAGGTATTAATACATTATCGATTCTAAAAAAGGTGAAACAATGTACATTATATGTATGATTATTGAGCCTCTTGTGGATCATTTAACCTTGTGTTGACTATAACTATAACTTATTAATCCTTATTTCTATGTGAATGAGGATGTTTAGTTAATCAAGGTAATTGATTAGTATTTTGGGATAAATAAGTGGATTAATACAATCCTATCATTGTACCCGATTGTAACATATCAAATTTATATCATCTTGTGCTCATTTTTTGGGTTTGGGTGTCAATGATATAAAATTCTAAAATTTTTTTGATTACATTTAAAGCTATTTTGAAAACAAATTTGAGTGTTATTACTTTTAGCTAGAATCATGGTTTGTTGAAAACTTGTATGATTTGAGATAACTACATTATTGTAATATTATTTTTATTTGTTCAATGAGACATAACTTATTATATAAATTATGAAGTTTAATAGTTATTACCTAAGATAACCTTGTCATATTCCTTTATTTCAATTTAAAGCAGCATTAATATGAGTAGATAATTCATTTATGTTCATAGCTATGATCATGTATACATTCTCTTTACTATAATGTGCGGGACGAGTAATATAGTGAAGTGATAACTTGATTTTATATACTTGAGTTTTTCATGTATTATTGTTTACAAATTCATTATGGATTAATTAATCTTATTATAAAGAGAACTTATTATTTTCGTTGGATGAATTTAAGGCATTTTCCTATTTGTACTATTCTAAAAAATTAGTATGTTATCGGTTTGAAAAATTATTATCATTGTGGAGTTGAAAAATATAATTATTGTTTGTATGAATTTTTGCGAGGTATAAATATTTTAATTTTTGTTTTTACAACATTATATGATTTAAAATTATTAAATTTTGAATGTTAATTACAATACTATTTTTGGTTCTTTTATTTATTATGAATGAATGTATATGCCGATCTACAAAAATAGTATGATATGGATATCATTACAATAAAATAACATTTATATCCTTATCAATCTTTATTTAAATGAAAAGTGTTTAAAAATCTATTATTAACAACAATATACAATTATAAGTTATGCTTATACATCATGGAATTTATAGTTTCATTATGGATGATTAAATATGCCATCAATGTGTATAGTACATCATGGAAAACAATAATACGAAAACAATTTTATGGTATCATCGTACCTTATTAAAATAAAGTACACTAATTATGATACAATGATGACACATTAGTATATGTACCGTGTCAATAATTATTAAATGGAATAATTGTATTTGAGACGTGATTAACTATACCCACATTATTAAACATCCAATGAGATTAATTAGATCATTCATAGAAAATGATAAACTTAAGAGACTAAAACAATACTAATTAGGTTGTGATTGGATCACTTTAAATTTGAGACATAATTAAGTAAACCTATCCTTAGAAACTAATGATATGTTGTGATATCATGAAAAGAGATACTCATTAAAGTTAGTAACGAGACAAGTTACTATAGTTCTCTATTGGGAAAAGGATAACATATCTTGACACATAAAATCCTAGTGAAAGGACGTACCTAGTATTAATTCGGAAAGAAAGCAATCAATATAAATAAAGTGTGGGTGTTATGACCCTCCTTTCCATTCGATTTAGCCCCTATCCATACCATCTTAGGATGGATACGGAAGGGTAGTGAGTACTTAATGATGAAAGTCATTATGTGGTCACTATATTTTCCATAGGGATCCTAAGATGGGACTTATATCATACTTTTGAATAGAGTGAAAAGTCCTAGTTCTTACTTCTTCGAAACAAAGATTAAATTTCTTAAACAATTGAAATTGAGATCTAGATAACTGTGTAGAGATGGTTGTGCGGTGACGGAGACTAATTTTGTTTAAATTATGTGTGGTGATGAAACTAAGATTTCATTTCTCACTTGACATTTTGGCCAAGTAGTGTAGCTAATTGATTACAATATTTTCTCACCATACTAAATTCTATAGTGTCGGATGCCGATGGATTTCAGCTTGTATGTTCTCTAGGTTGACACATAGGAGTTTCACATAGTTCTTAAGACCTGTTAAAAGGTTTTAACCAAAAGTATACAATATATACTTACTTAGTTGTAATGATGATAAGGAGGATGAGGTATATCTAATGTACCCTTATAAATACATATGGTTATCATTTGTTATCAGATGGATTGTAAACATTTTATTATGTTGAATTTTAATTATTGCAAGCTAAAAATCATTGAAGGCATTAATTATGAATAAGGGTTTTTTTTAATTCCCTTAATTTGATGAAGTATAACTTGGGTATTACATTGATACTCACAAGTAATGTTAAGCCACTCCAATTTCAATGAATGACAAATATTATATTAATAATTCTTTCACCATCTAATTGTATATCTTCAAGTTTCTATCAAAACTTACCTTCATCTCAATCAAATCTATTTTCTATCATCACTTTCATTGATATGTGGGATACTATATGTATTGGGTATGTAATTTCCCCCTTATCATGTAAAAACCAATATGGCGAACCTAAGGGTTTAATGGTCAACTATGAATGCAAATATGCATTGAATGATAAGTTACTAAGTTATGTATGGTTATGCAAGGCCATCCCTCTCTGTATAAATCAATGCAAAAACCTAAAATACCAAATGGTCATCTCATGATGCATGGATCCACTAAATATAAAAATAATAATTAATACACCATTGCATTAATTAAAAATATACGGTGGAAAATTTTATCAAAACATACAAGTTAACAATAATAATGTCACTATGTTATCCCTATATAATGCATAGTGACAACTAAGGAGGGTTTTTGTTTCAAAATATTTATACCTAGATACGTGCATTAGTAAAGCATGGTCTCATAATATAGGAAGCATTGTTTTTGGGCCAACTAGAATGTCTTGTGACACTCTTCCTTTAGTGTTGAGGCACCAAATTCAAAATCAATTATAAAACACTAGTTTGGGATTGGTCACCCATATCCCTCAAATAGTGCCATGGGTCACAAAAAGTGGCGCACGTTTTTGCAATCCTTTGGTCACTATTTTCAGAAAACCTTATAGCCTCTTATGCTTCAATACTATCATAAGCATTATATTTCTTCTCTAAAACAAGTAATATGTATTCACTTTCATAAAGGACGTTTGGGGGAGAGGGAATGTAGATACAAATATACACACAAAATCATCATCAAATATTTTTTTGGAAATCTTTATGTATGTTGATCACATTCTTAAACAATTAGAATAAGTCATAGTGGTGTTAGTCCTTGTTGTTTGGATTTTACATTACTTGATTTATATTGTTATTTTTGGGTTACTTGATGTTTATTTATGTTTTTATGCCTTGTAAAAGAGATTTCTATCCTTTTTAGCTATTTGGTTGACATTATTTTCTTTTTATCAAAGTTTGTATGATTTGGTTAGGACTATGGTACGATTTTCACCGAGATATATGGTCTTAACACTTTTGGTTTCTATGTCATTTCTTCCAATTACCTCTCTTAATTACTATTTTCTCTTTTGCATATTATGTTTATAATCAGATTTTTAGGCTGCTAAGAATCAAAATTTAATGTGTTAGAATCCTATACATACAATTTTTTTATTGAAAGCGCACTTTTTATTGATAAAAACATGAAAAGCACACTATGACCCAAATCAAAAAATTCAAGTGGAAAATTCATACCCAAAAACCATAAAAATGGGAAACATGTTGCATGGGAAACAGAGCCAAATGAAGAAATTATGCAATCCATAAGGGAAACTAGCTAATAAATAGAAGCAAACATAGTGGACATAGGAGGCGGAGGAGAGGAAAGCTACGTGGAAAATATCCCCAACTTTGACGAAGGCAGGGTGATCGTGATAAGTAGGAACAGTAGCCCTAGTCGTCACCCCGATCAAGGATCGTCAAGTCCTTCCCCGTCGGGAGAAATTACTATTACCATGTGAGGAAATTTATCAAGGGAAAAACACCACATCTGGATCTAGAAGTTGAAGATGAAGAAGGCCAACCAGAGCCACCACCACCATCAAGGGAGGATCCCCAAACCGGATCCACCGCCATCATGGAGGGGGAAGGATCACCCCAACCCATCTCTCGCCACCGATCTGTTGGAAAACACCACCATCATTCTATCGAGGAGGATGGGCTCCACCAAGCTCAAGCACATAGCTGTTGTTGAGCACCTTGGCCATGGGGTCGAGAATTGGAGTGGTGTGGACAATGGTGCCAAGGTTGGGAGTGACTACGTGGTGGAGAAGAAACCTAGCATACCAAGCGGGCGTTACCCCAGTGGGAGAGGAGATCCTACAAGTGTTCCACTTCCAAGTGGACTTTTTCCACCTAGACCTAGATCTAAAGCAAAACATGAGAAATAATATTTGTTTTAGCAGTCACACAAAAATCCATGCTAAGCATAGTTTGATTAAAAATATAGTCATTTCTAATCTTCCAAATTTGAAATAGAATTTCAGCACAATTTTTTTCCAAAATTTGTTGTATTTTGCAGGAAACAAGGTCAAGTCCCCCAACAAGACAATTTTCTAGGTGAAGGGTTCAGGGTGCAAGGGTTGAAAGAGGGAGTGGATCCACTTCCAAGAGAACTGAGCAAGAGGACAATACCAGAAAAGATGTAAAAGAGATTCAAGTTGGTGACAAATAGGACACAAAGGGTTAGCAACTCCCAAATTTTGAAGTTGTTTTCCAACTAGAAAACCCTAGTATAAAATAGACCAGAATAAATGCACCCTTTTGGGTTCAATGGGAACCTTCCAAATAAGATTGAATCTGTGTTTCCAAACCCTATAGTGGATTTAATATTCTAGTAATTATTCAAATTTTCATAAGGAATGTGAGCAGGTGCTAAAATTTTGTACCCTAGTCAAGGCTTGTCATGCAGATCAAGGGATTCACCAAGGCCGTGCTAGTCATGCCACCAATGAGAAGTATGATAGATTCTAACCTTGTATATAACTTCATCGCTCGTCGTTTAACACCAACTATATATACAATTTGACCTTAATAATTTATTATCTTCCAATCACACACACACACACACACACACACACACATTACCAAATAATGAGCAAGAAAATAAATATTTCTATCTTCATACTCTATATCATATCCCAATATGTCATAAATGTACTTTGAATATTTTTATACATGGTTGTCTATGTGATCAAATTAGCATACCCCGTGTCACCGTGGAAGCAAAAGCGATAAGTTAGGTCAAGGATTTTTATCTTTCATTCAAACTCACAAAACATACTAGAATAATTACAATTATTCTAAAATTTAAAAGAATTCTCAATGACTCGCAAACATGGTTACACACACACACACACACATTACCAAATAATGAGCAAGAAAATAAATATTTCTATCTTCATACTCTATATCATATCCCAATATGTCATAAATGTACTTTGAATATTTTTATACATGGTTGTCTATGTGATCAAATTAGCATATCCCGGTGTCACCATGGAAGCAAAAGCAATAAGTTAGGTCAAGGATTTTTATCTTTCATTCAAACTCACAAAACATACTAGAATAATTACAATTATTCTAAAATTTAAAAGAATTCTCAATGACTCGCAAACATGGTTACTACCAAAGTCATTTTGACTCAATAATTTACATATTTTATTTTTAGGTCTATTTAGTGCTTAAGGTTTTGTAGGATGCTAGGTTTATTTCTAAGCCAAAGGTATAAAAACTAGGATTACATGAGAATATGAAGATAAAAAAGTTTGGCATAAGTGGAAATGAAGGAACATAAAAATTTTTAGAACTTTACCATCTGCCATTCCAACATAGTATAATATGGTTGGTTTGTAGATTCTACTTTGCTAGCCTTTTGTACATTCCTACCCTTGAATGCTTTTGACAAGAAAGATTTAATTTAGGAACCTTTAGAATTCATACACCCTAGACAAAACGTAGTGAGAACATGGTATAATTTTTCTCCAAGTCACCTTTATAACCCTATGTGTACTTAATTAATTTATAATGCTTATAAATAACCTAGTTTAAATTGTATGGATTTGAATGATTCTATAATTATTTCCCCTTTAACATATAACATTAAATTCTAAATAAATAAATTAGATTAATCTATTGCATTTAATTTAGGGTTGAAACATTTAGAACTCTTTGGAACTCGACCCATCTTTACAATATTTGTAACTAGGAAAAAATCATTACATTGAAAAGCGTGTCTGAAGTGATCTAACACAAAATGTTACTTTAAAGAAAGAAACATTAAGGTATAGAAAGATAGTAAACTAGTCCAACATTGTCAACAAATCAACATATTATTTTTGATATTTTAAATAAAGGTGCATATGTGAGAGAACCTACACAGAAAATAAACAATCTACATAAGCATGCCACACATATTTGTAATAATCAAATAGAATCAACCATGAACCTATCTCAAACAAACACATTCAACCCTACATCGATCTACCCATTTCAAGACAACTTCAAAATAATTCTCACTTCTAATTTTTCTCAACACTATATATTCTAATTAACATTTAATTTTTTATTTCACATAATCATCCAAGCATTCAACCCTACATCGATCTACCCATTCTGAGCCAACTTAAAAATAATTCTCACTTATAATTTTTCTCAACATTATATCTTCTAATTAACATATAATTTATGATTTCACATAATTGTTGATATTTTAAACAAAGGTGCATATATGAGAGAACCTACACATAAAAATAAACATTCTACATAAGCATGTGACTCATATTTGTAACAATTAAATAGATTAAACCATGAACCTATCTCGAACAAACATATGTTAGGAAATAAGGAATAAAATATGCGAATAATCCCTCATAGAATCGCAATGTGAAAGAGAAATTAATATGCAGAAAAATATTACAAATCTTAAATAAAAGTTCAAAATAAAATAACACAATACAAAGAGACAATATTTAACATGGTTCACCCAATTTGGGCTATGTCCACTAAGAATCACTTGCTCAGATTTTATTACAAGCCACTACTCTCTCAATACAATACCCATATCTATTTGAAGCTATGCTCAAAAACTCTATAAATTCACACCCGAATTCAAAACACATCTATAATGTTATAATATACCTACCATATACACAAAACCATATAAGTAGAGAACTGCATAAACAATTTTACAAAAATGTGGGTATTAAAACCATGGGCCAAAACTGTCCCATAAACCTATGGCTCAAAAAACCCGCCCATATGAGAAAAGCATGTTTCCTGATATATCGGGCATGTTTTAAGGCCAATTTTTTTTTCGTGGGTTGTGCCCTGAACCCCTCTACTGGGGACTGCCGCCCCAAACAGACAACTATGGAAAGTGTACAATACTCTTAGTGTACAATCTTCAACACTTTATCACATGAAAACAGAATCCACAACCTAACAACATATTCAACCCTACATTAATCTACCCATTACGAGGATAACTTAAAATTAATTCTCACTTCTAATTTTTCTCAACATTGTATCTTTTAATTAACATCTAGTTTCTAATTTCACATAATTATCCAAGCACATGTGGGTTCTTCGTTTCCTTTTAAATGACCTAATAACTGATTATAAATAATATAAAGAATAAATCTAATATAATATGTCAATATTTAGATGAATTTAATTTAGAAGAGATTATCTCCTTCATCACCGGAATTAGTATGGAGGGTGTTAAGTTATTCCATAACACATTTGACAAAGATGTTGAGGAACAACATTTCTTGGTGGGTGATGAGTTGCTGCGAATTAGGAAGTTGGGAATCCTTTTCTCTTCCATCCCCCCACCATTTAATGAGGTAGAAAATTTGGTTTTATGCTACATCACCCTGGAAGGTCGATTTTCGATGTTGCCTATGCACCACTTAGTTCTTTTGAATCACTTCAGGCATACTTCCAAGCTTATTTTTCTTACTATATTTTGCATTCACTTGAAAAAAAGATTAGGGAGGTTTAAGCTCATACGAGGGTTCTTCCTCTACATCAAGGAGTGATTTTCCTCTTGCATCACTACTTTCTTGAAGTGGTTTCACATGACACTTCCTCCATCTAACCTCCCATCCTCCTTAGTAGCCAAGGATTCGAACCAAAACCTTAATGTTAGAGTTTCCTTGTCGATACTCCTCCTGCTAAAAGATTCCTTTGTAGTAGCTCTAAAGGTAAGGAAACTATGGGAGCTTAAATTTTGTTGGAAATCATTCAAGCTTCCCAAGTCCATCTAGCTCTTATCTTATCAAATCAAACAACATGTCGAGGCTCTTAAGGTAATTGAAAAGAATGTGGACTTACTTATTAAAAAACGCATTAAGATAAATGTAGACCCCTCCAATATTTCTAACCTAGAATAGAAACTTAACAGTCTTTCCACTCATCTCATAGACCTAGAAGAAAGAGTTCTGTATGTGGAAGACATGCAATCTAACTAGCTTGATATTCACAAGGCAAGAATTAACTATATTCGACAAATGTTCATCAAGTTTGTGATGCTTGCAGATATCCTAGGGTTTACTTGGAATAATGGAAAAATCAAGAAGAAGATAATCACCAAGAGAAGCCAAGATCCGTATATGCAAACCGTGTTGTCAACCTCTATAAAGCGATGAAGATTGCTTTGAAATTCTATAACGAGTCTCTAATTTACTTTTGTTTTGTTGTTCTATTGTTTTTTTGGTGCTTCAGTTTTGTTGTTTTGTGTCATTTGTTGGGCTCCTCATAGGTAGTTGACACATGCCTTAGTTTTTAATCAATATCTAGCTCCTTACCTTTTGTTGGGGTGTGGTCCCCACGTATCAAAAAACCACTATGTTGATATTGTCTTTTGTGGCTTTTGAGCCTTTTGTACTACATGGTATGGTCCCTTCAAAACCATTTACCAATAGTAAAAAAATTAAAAGTATTTGAAATCATTATAATATAATATATATTATCTTTTAATTTTAAATTCATTTTATTATGCAAATTTTATTAAAACCCAACTTAATTATCATTTTGTAGTGTATAGTAAGAAATTCATAGTCATGTCATACATACGACTCCACATACATTTGACATGTTCATCCTAAATCTCAAAAAAGAGGCACATATTCTACTCATTACATTCGAATAGAATGTAGTACTCCTATAAAAAGAAACATACTAAAGTAATTATAAAAATATCCGAGAAACCTATGATTAAACATATCACTCATAAAATTCCACCAATTTTAAAAATGATATTAATGACTTTCAAATTCTTAGATATTTACATCAACCTTATGGTTATTTTGATAAAAACAATACACTCACAACAATCCATTTACTCGATTATTTTTTGTACTTAGACTTTTATTCGATTTATTTCATCACTAAAGATTAATGCACCTAGAACTATAAGTAGGATTTACATATGATGTTTGGAGATATCTCGCTCTACACATGAATTATAACCACCTTTTAGTTTAATCATAAATATAAATTTTAGCTTTTATATTTCAATGTACGAAAATATTATGACTTGTATTTACAAATTTATTTATATAAAAAAACATTTTTGTAGATTCTTCATAATATTGGAGTATGTTTCAAGAGCATAACATATTCCAATTATATCCATGTCATTCATTGTTTCATTTTGATAATGTATAAGTAGGTAAAAATATAGACACCAAAAGAAGATTTATATGAATTGATTTTTTTATTTAGGTTTATGATTTTACAATGTTTTTACACATACATCAATTGTTAATCATCAGTTTTGCCTATAATCCATAGTTTTGTGATCAACTCATAATAAAAAATTTCTCAAGTGTCATTATTCCTTGTAATCTTCCTATCTTTTGCAAAATATTGGTATGCTCGTGATAGTCTTGATAGTTGATACCCTTGTCGGTACTATCTCAAGCATCCGTCCATCTTAACAAGGGTTTTTGTGTGCATCTTAACAGATGTTTTTGTCTTCCCTTAAATTACTCATATGTTGTCATCCTTTGGTAGTTTGGTAGATTGTATGTCTATAATGCACATACAATCTGAGTCATTTGTCTAACATTTGAAAGGAATCCAAACATTTCGCATGTTATTGATGATGAAATCATGTGAAAAGGGAAGTGATGGGCTTTCGCAAATGCTGCTATCACATCCTTTTTTTTTTTAATGCAGGAGTAGAATAAACCCTCTTTTTAAGGTGTGCTCCAATTGCTAAAGTCTTCATTGGAACCCACACTAAAGTCCGTGACAATGCATATATAATATTTTAACCAATTTAAGTTCAAAGGCCTGCCTAACTATGCCGAATTTGGTAATTCGATGTCGTGCAAAGACGATGCCTTGCCTTTATTCGGATCACAGACAGTAATGTGATCTGTATAAGAAGCTTCAACAGATGCACTAACTACCAAATCCAGTGTTTGTTTTTCCTTTGAGAGCATTGGATAATCATGTCCAGATTGACAAAACCGCTGAAATCAGCAGGGGTGATCGATGATGTTCTGGACGAATTCAATCCCTCAGTAAAGATGAGTGTCGTGTACAATGCAAACATAAATACGAAGATGGAGGTTCACAACGGTTTCGAATTCCCACCTTCGGCTATCACTGCCGCGCCTGCAGTTCATGTTACGGATGGTGATATGCGCACGTTTTTCACCTTGGTAATTTAAACATAAACATTCTATGATCTATTTTCAATAAGAGTACTTAGCAATTGTTTGTTCAAAACCCTTTCATTAATCCAAATCTACGGTGGGTTTGATTGAGTTTTTGTGCAGGTAATGGTTGATCCAGATGCCCCTAATCCTAGCGATCCTACTGGACGCGAGTATCTTCATTGGTACTATGCCAGACTTTTTTTTGCATGTTTTGATGAATTGGTATTTAAATACTGTGTTGGATTTATCTTTTTGCTTAGAAGAGTAACTAATTCTATGTGTTTAAATCTGCAGTATAGTTTCAACATAAATACAAGTAAAATATAATTGATTTATAGGGTATTGTCTCTTAGAGTGTTCTAATTACCCTAATGCTATCTTAGATACATTTGAAATATGCAAATTTATATTTGATTATTTCAAAGGTGTTTTTTAATTGATTCTCGCAATTCTAAAACGCTGGTCGATATTGATTATCAATTCTATTACATTTTATTTTATGGCTCTAAACATTAAAGTACCCATTTATATGAATTCTAAATAGTAGATTATCATTTGAAGATTAGTTATCATGCCCTATTTTTAGTAATTATATTTGGTGTGTTGCATGTACTTATACGATTGTTGTGTTACAGGGATCGTGACCGACATACCCGGGACAACATCCAATTCTCTTGGTAAGCTAATGTTAATATGAATTTTCCTAGCCTTTTTAAGTTGTCCTCAAAATATGTCATCATTTTGTATAATCTAATTTAAAATGTTTCCCAACTAGTCTAATTGCTTCAACTTCTAATACATATAGGTCGAGAGATGGTGGGTTATGAGAATCCAAGTCCCACGATAGGGATCCATCGATATGTGTTCGTATTGTTCGAGCAAGAGAGGAGGAATATTGTAGATCCTCCGCCATCGCGTCATAATTTTAATACTGTGCAATTTGCGGTGAATAATGGGCTCGGATTGCCCGTTCTTTGCAGTACTTTAATGCCCGCCGAGAGAACACTGCGCGAAATCGCTGAAATCTTCGCTTGGAGTTCCTCTAAAAATGACCGTTGGTCAATATTCAACTTGATGTTATGATGACTTACTTGAGGATTACATTGTTTCATATTATATTGTTATGTTGTCTTGTTTGTTTGCAAACTCCATTCTCCTTGAGATCGTATCGTGTACAATATATACCTATCTTAGATTCTCCTAATTCCTAAATGCTCCCAAGACTTCTTCTTCTCTTCCTATGGATGGCCTTATCCATATGCTTGTAAATATGTGTTTACAATTCAGCTATGATTATATTTGATGACCATGAGATTATTGATGATGATTCCAATCATTCACCACAATTCCTATGTATTTTCATTGATTCACATCTCATATATAGTGTTATGTTGGATGGTGGATAATGGGAAAATATTTCGGTATGATACTTATTACAAGTAGTAGAACTACACAATTCATTTTATGTGTTCAACAAGGATAATAAATGGCATCAATAGGGAATGTCACACCTTGTTTGGGGTTTTATATGACCAATTATGGTTCGACTTAAAAGCTAGTGTTAGTTTCTTTGTCTCATTGAATACCATCACATGTGACATCTTTTTAGGAGGGCCATGTTTACATAGAGATGTATGATATGGAATCGCTTCTATATTTCATTATTTTTTGAAATATATCTATAATAAGAAAAGAATTATGATTACAACTATTGTATATGAGTATCTTATTCAATTTGAGTCATTACTCTATGCACTTCCACTATAAATTATTGTGCAACATATACAAGTGCAACCCCCGATGTGGATTTTGCGACTGTCTTGTGGAGGACACAACTTCTGATTCGGGAGATGATATGAATCCATTTTTTAATAGAAATATCTCAAAAATATGAAGTAAAGGTGGTTTTTTCCACTTAAAGAAGGAAAACAAAACATTTTCTCCGGAAAGTATTTTATCACAAAGATGAAGAAAAAGGGGATTTTCTATCCATTAATGGTAAAAGAGAAGATGTAGAGGTGGTACCCATACAAACTAAAGCAACAAAGGTACTAGAAAAAAATTAAATGTAATAACCGAAGGACTACAAGATGGGTTTCAACTAAGATGAAAATTCAACATCACATTACTTTGATTCCATGATCATCCCTACCAATTCAAGCTATATACAAATGAGAGAAACATTACATGCGAATTAAATAGACAAATATGAAAGTTCGTGAAAAAAGTGACTATAAGAAAACTACGTGCCCATGTGTAACCCGAATGTTATTGAATAATAATAAATACAAGATATGGAGGATGTGTATATGTAGAAGAGCTATCAATAAAATTTCCATCAAATATAGGTTTCTTTTAGCTTTGTTGGATGACATGATGGGTGTACTTATAGGAGTTAATTGTTTTTCCAAAGTTGATCTAAGGAATGGATACTATCATATATAGATCCAGAAGGGGGCGAATGTAAGATCACATTCAAAAGAGTATATGGTCTATATGAGTTATGGGTAATGCCAATCGGATTATCTAATGCACCTATTACATTCATGAGGATCACAAATTAAGTTGTGTGAAACTACATTGGTATGTTTGTGGTATTCTATGATGATGATATACTCATATTTTGTAGAAGTAAAGAGGATCATGTAATATATTTGGGGATGGTATTTCATGTATTACGCAGAGAGAACCTATATACAAATTTGAATAAATGCAAGTTCATGCAAAGGATCTTGGTATTTTTAGGTTTTTGTAGTTCAAAAGATTGTGTGAAGATGGATGCGTAAAATATAAATGCAATTATTGAATGGCCTATTCAAGGGAATGTAATTGTGAGAGAATGTGAGTATGAGGATCAATATGGAATAAGTGCACATAAACCAAGTTGTACTCTACTGAAACCATGACGTAGCTCTAAGTCGTGATAAAAAAATCAACCACCATGAAATTGTACATGTAAGAAAATATCTACTCATACTCATAGATCATAAAATAAGGTACAAATAGGAGTGTTGTTAAACTCTTAATGAAAAACCCATCATAATTCAACAAGGGAGAAATGAGTTATAATCCATAAATGGAATGTAACTCATGTATGACGCACACTCGATGTGTATGAAAAATTATACGGCATAATCTATCATATATCCAAAATACACCTAAAACCCCTATGACCTCACCTAAGGTGAGATGACTTACCATGTGTGAGGGGAAAGGTAGAGAAAAAAAAAAAATTATTCTTGAGCACACTTTACAATGATTGAAAGTATGAGCTCTGGTTCCTTTTTCTATTCGAGAAGTTGCCAACTCGCAATATAAGAGATTTGAATTTGGTGAAGAGATCTTCAAGGGTGTCAAAAATGTTGAGGCTATGGCTAATCAACTCATTTTCTAGTTCATTCCATCTCATATCATCTTACTTCCCAAAAATTCTATCTCAAGAATCCAAAACTTCCTTGGGTGTTTTGGCTAAGGTAATATGGAAGCATATTTCTAGAGATACGAAAGAGAAAAAAACCCAATGGCTTCATCACATTTATCAGGCCACTTTTCCTTTTCTGTTATGTCTATAGGTTTGGCTTGCAATCATGTGGTTATCCTGAAGGTTTGTTTCTTTCTCAAGGTGAAATACATAGTATTCAATAATTCATGACAATTGAAAGGAGTGAGAAAATGAACTATATTGGGATCCATAGCAAAAAAAAGATAAGCAAGGGAGTATGTAGAAGGAAAGGAAATACAAAATAAAACCCCGAATGTGGAATTAAAAATGTATTCCAAAGGTGGGGCCCACAAAGTCTATAATAACACCAAAAAGGATGATTTTCCCTCAAAATTGTTCTTACTTAATTGGAAATATGACTAATTAATTCTAATTAATCTGTAATTAAAACCACCAAAAAATAGTGAAGGAGAAAAATAATTCCTTTGGAGGAGAAGGAGTTGGCTCAACTCGAAAAGCTAGTTGGTGAGCTAGCTCTGGGTGAGCCGGGAGGTCTGTTGACCAAACCGGGATGGTTGTTGACCGAGATGGGAGGGTTGTTGACTCGAGATGGGAGGGTTTGTGGTGAGTTGGGAGATGCTCGGTTCTACCGAGTTGAGGTCTAAGTTACATCGGGCTATGCAAAATTATCCTCGAGTCATGTTTCAACATGTTCGATAGATGATTTTTGCATAGAGATGAATGAAGCCACATCGAGTTGTCACGTGTATGAATTGAAACTAGATTCAAAGAAATAGGTCTCAAGTTGAAGCAACATGTCGTGGAGTGCATTTCGATAATGTCAAGATAGGATTCCCATAGGAGATTTAAAAACTACCGAATAGAGTTATAAAGATAAGTCCACGTGTCATGGTGAAGCATCAAAGGAGCGGTAGATATTTTACTACACCCCTGAGTCCTATAGCATATATTGGGAATGTAGTGTCGACTTGTGGCTTACATGATCTCTCTTCTTCTAATATTCTATTCATCTATGCTTTTATATGTTTAATAGGTCATGTCTTGGTGTTGGCCATAGAATATGATTGGTATATATAAGTTATAGGGATGAGTAGTTAATCATCATATTGAGAATTTGGGTCTTATTGTATGGTTTGGAGGTTTCCCCCACGAATTAGCTAAGTTATTATTCTAGCATATTATTATCATTTATCTACAATATTTTGTTCTTTGGTGTTCTATTGTTTTTGATATTCATATTTATACATGTAATTTAATTATAGGTGGTATCGAGCCCGATCTTGGCTAGAGTTGCATTAAACCCTAATTGCAAAGGTTTAGTTATATCTGAAAATTTATAGTGAATTTGTCTTCAATGTTTTTTTCGTTGTGGCTAAATCATTCAAGTAATATCCTCTCCAAATTTCAAACATTTTGGAGTTGTTTTGAAAATGTTATAGCAGTTTTATGTTTTTTCATAAATCGGCTACCTAGGGTGCAATTTTTGGAATTTTTCTAAGTTTCTTATATTTTGCAAAATGTTTCCAAAATTATATACGGTTTCTTGTTTAATATTTCCTCACTTGGGATGTAAAGTTATGAAACCTAAAACCCTATAGTTTTTCCCTATTTTATCTACCCCGAGTCCCAAACCCTACATCATGACTAGTAGATCAACTCAAGGCCAAGGGAAAGGTCAAGAAACTCCAAGAATGACCCCAAATAAGGAAGATATGGATTTATAATCTTTTTGTTTGGGAGTATCACAGGTAGTGATCTAACTTTAGGAAAGGGTAAATAATATGGTAAGGATGACCTCAATACTTGAGCTTCTTCATCCGAAAGGTAGCCTTAGGGGTGAACTTCAAATGAATTTTCCATCAATGAAGTATGAAATATTTATCTCTTTTGAAAAAAATATCAATTCCATTCATATGGGTTCCTCTAACAATACTCACACAGTCAAAATCCCTCTAATCAAGAAGGAACCTCTACACATTCAGGTGGATCTCCTCACCAAAGGTGGAAGGGCATTATTCAAAAAATAGAAATGCATAAATTATATGGAAAGGATCTCGCTTTATTGATTACCCAAATGGACAATTTCTTTGATCTCCATAAAATCTCATCGGGGAAAACATTACCATAGCATCCTTATATCTATAACCTAATCAATTCATATGGTATCGTATGTTATGTGCTCAAAGGAACAAGAATTTTCTAAGTGTCACATCAACATTTTTCATTGAAGAGCTTCAATTACACTATAGTTCTAGTGTGTCAGAGAATTACTTCAGCCAATTAGCAAAGTTACGACAAACAAGTTTAGTAAAGGAGTATGTCCATCAATTCCAAAATCTTTCCTTTCATGTGGAGGATATTACTGAAGAGTATCTAAATGACCTATTTATAGGGGGTCTTAAGGACCACATTGAGCATGAGGTGCATATGTTTAATCCACTCAAAGTTTTGATTATATTATCATGGCGCATAGGGCAGAGGAAAAATTTATTTCCAGCAGAAGGAAAACCTTCACTAACATAAAATATTGTAGCACCTTGCCTCCATTGTACCCTCGGCCAGTTCAACTGACACCTCAACAAATTGAAGAAAAAAGAGAAAAATGGTTATGTTTTAACTATGACAACAAATATGGACTAGGTCATAAATGTGTTGAGAAAAAAATGTTTTACATTGAAGGGACCGGTGATGAGGAAGATTATGAGGAGACATAAAATAAGGAAGTAGAAAATTAGAGGAAGAATATGAAGATCCCCATCCCACTATTTCATATCATGCTCTATCAAGCATTAGCACTCCACAAACCCTTTAGGTTGTGGTTTATATTAACAAGCAAAAGGTGAAAATTTTGATTGATTACGGAGCACACATAATTTCATCAATCGAAGCTAACAATGAGGCTAAATTGTTTCATTTACCCAACACCTGAATTTCAAGTAATGATTGTAGATGGTGGCACATTCCAATGTTTAGCTAAATTTCATAAAATCAAACTAATGATGGGTGACTACACATTGGAATATACGATGTTTTCTATTCCCATGGGTGGAGCTAGTATTATCTTAGGTGTTTAGTGGCTCACAACTTTGGGCACCATAGAGCTAAATTTCCAGAATTGTTCTTGCACTTTAATTTTGAGGGTAAATAATTTAAACTTCAAGGACTACAATAAAAAATACTCACGTGGTTAGTTCTCACCAACCGTAGAAGACTCTTAAAATGGGATTGAAGGATTTGTAGAAAGATTTTTCTCCATGGAAGTTCAAGCACCAATGATGGTAGTGCATCCTAATCTGCATAATTTTATTGATCAACTTGCATTTATCTTCGAGGATCCTAGATGAGTTCCTATAGAAATATATCATGATCATGTTATTCAGATTAATTCCAAGATTCCAACCCCCAACATCGGACATTACAGATACTCATATGTGTAAGAGTGAGATCAAGAAGATGGTGTAATAAATGTTAGTTGCCACAAATGTAGAATTTATTCTACTCTAGTGGTGATGGTGCACCGCAAGGATGGAATATGGTGCATGTGTCCGGACTATAGAGAACTTAGCAGTACACTATCAAATATAACTTTCATATTCTTGTCATCTATGATTTATTAGATGAGTTGTATGGTGCACTTTATTTTACAAAACTAGATTTGTATTCTAGGTATCACCAAATTAGAGTAAAGAAAGAAGATATTCATAAGATATCCTTCATAATGCATAGAGGGCATTATGAATTCCTAGTGATGTGTTTCGTCTTACTAATGCACCATCCACATTTCGGGGTTTGATGAATTTAGTATTTAGACCATTCCTACAGAAATTTTTCTAGGTATTTTTCTATTATATCCTCATCTATAAAAATTCTTGGGAGAAACATTTACAACATGTCAATATAGTATTGGAATCCCTAGAGAAACATCAACTATATGCCAATCCTTCGAAGTGTTATTTTGGGGTACATGAATTGGAATACTTGGGCCATATTCTCTCTAATGAAGGTGTTAAGGTGGACCCTCACAAGATCTAGGCCATGGTGGAGTGGAAGTCCCAAGAACCCTCGAGCATTTACAAGGTTTCTTAGGTTTCACAAGGTACTATCATAGATTTGTAAAAACCTATGATAGTATAGCAACACAACTAAAAAATTTATTAAAGAAATACTCCTTTCATTAGAATGAAGAAACTTCTAGGGCATTGGAAAAATTGAAGGTAACAATGTCCACTACTCCAAAGATAATAGCAACCCCATATTTCTTTAAGATCTTCATAGTTGAATGTGATGGTTCAGAAATGGGATCGAGTAATAGTCATGCAAGAAGGACATCCCATAGCATACAAGATCCAACAACTAAAAGGAAATAAAAATTTTAATGCCACCTATGACAAGGAAATGATGGCAATATTACATGCAGTCAAACAATGGAGACCATACTTGATGGGTAGACACTTTAAGGTAAAAACTAATCATGATAGTTTGAAATACTTCTTGGAGAAACAAATATCTTCAAAAGAGAAACAAAAATGGGTCACTAAGATGTTGGGGTATGAATTTGAGATTATTTATAAGAAAATGAAGGAAAATGTGGTCGCTAGTGCTCTATCTAGGAGGGATGATTCCATAGAAGCATTCTTCTGTGCCATCTCTATACTAAAGGAAGATTGGGTAGATCAAGCAAGGGAAGAATGGCATAAATATGCAACAACCCATACTCTCATTCAAAATCTCTAGATAGATCCAACCATATCAGAACATTTTATATGGAAGGGGGATACATTGTGGTATAAATATAGGTTATATTTGTGTAAGAACTCTACACTTAAACACCATGTTATTTCAGAGATCCATTCTTCTCCATTAGGTGGCCATTTTAGGTTCTTGAAAACTTATCATAGAGTTAAGAAGGATTTATTTTGGGAGGGGTTAAAAGGAGATGTTAAAAAAATTGGCAGAATGTTTGGTGTGTCAACATAATAAGGGTGAGACCATTAAGACATCAAGTATTCTTCAAACCTTATCTATTTGTAGTGAGAGATGGGAAGAGGTATCGATGGATTTCATTACAATATTTCCTAAATCACAAAGGAAAGGCATCATTATGGTCGTGGTGGATAAACTTACCAAGTATGCTATTTCTTCATTTCATGGCTCATCCTTTCACAGCCAATAATGTTGTCATCTCATTTATGTACATAGTTCAAAAGCTCCATGGAACACCAAAATTACAAGTAAGTGATCATGACACGATATTTACAAGTAATTTTTTGACTCATTTTTTCTCTTATTTGGGTACCCAATTGTCCTATAGTTCATCTTATCATCATCAATCATATGGGAGAACTAAAGTGGTAAACAAATTTTTGGAGGGATATCTTCAATGGCTTATTTAAGATAAACAAGAATGTTGGGTGCAATGGTTTCCACTTATAGAATGGTGTTATAATACTAAATTTCATACCTCATCCAAAATGTCTCCATTTCGAGCACTTTACGGTACCATTCTCCTTCACTCATCTCTAGCTTGAAGGTAAAACTGAATGTGAGAGCAATCAAATATCACATTCAACACTAATACAAGGTACTCTCTATTCTTAGAGATAATTTGGAAAGGATAAAAACCGCATGAAGCAACATGATGATCAACATCGTAGTGAGTGACACTTTTAAGAGGGTGACTTGGTTTTTGTATGGTTGTAGCCATATAAGAATTTATCATTAAAAGAAAAAAAGGATAATAAGATTTCTCCTTACTACTATGATCCTTACCCATTGCTACGGAAAATTGGTAGTGTGGTATATAAGCTAGAGCTCCCTCCAGAAGTAAAATGCATCCAATATTCCATGTTTCTTTCTTGAAGAAAGTTATTGGGTAGCACATTTCCACCCAATCAGTACTTCCCGATCTGGATGAGGAGGGAAGGATTGTATTAAAACTCAAGGTATTATTTAGACACACACCAAAATATTGAGGACCGATTCATTACGATTACACTGATCAAGTGGAAGAATATGCATATTGAGAATGCATCGTGAGAGGATGAGGTATTTGTGTAGCAACATCAAGGGTTTCCTAACATTGGGGACAATGTTTCTTATAAGGGGAGGGGCATGCTACGCCATTAGTCCTATAGCTTATATTGATATGTAGTTTTGACTTGTGGCTTACGTAATCTCTATTATTTTCATATGTTTAGTAGGTCATCTTTTGTGTTGGCCATAGAATATGATTGGTATATATAGTTTGTATGGAGGAGTAATTAATCATCCTATTAAGTATTTGAGTCTTATACTTAAATACTTAATATTTGGAGGTTTCCCCCCTTGAAGTGGCTAAGATATTATACTTGCATATTATTATCATTTATCTACAATAGTATGTTCTTTGGTGTTCAATTTCTCCCGATATTAAGATTTACACAAGTAATTTCATTACATTTGCTTCGAGCACGTGAGCGACAGGGAACCTCCACCAGATCCACAGGTAACTATGGGTGGTTATGTCAAGGAGTGGATGAGATAGAGTATGTGATTCCAACCAACTTAGACCAGGAACAAATAGGGAACACAACAACAACTCAAACCAGGGAGAGCACACACAAATGCAAGTAGGATGATGCATAGTAAAACACGATCATAGGGTGGAATATAGATCCAAAGTGATAAAATATAGATACGAACACACCGTATCCATCACCAAGCATGGGAATAGTAGTGTCGAGGTCAATGTGAATGCATAGTGGAGCAATTGTTCAAGCCATTAGTTGAAGGAAATGCAAACACATTCAATAAAGTAAAACCCGATATTTGAATACCAAGGAAAGGAGCCAAAATAGAGTTGAAAAATGAGACCTAGTTGAATGCATAAATGTCAAACCAAATACGAGCTCTAGTGAGTGAGTCCACCAATGAAAATAAAGTGACCAAGTTATCAAGCAAGTTGTGGGATAGCTCTGGTTTCCATCTCGGTGAGTTGGGTCAAAGTTAGGCCCTTTTTACCATCTTTTAACCTCTTCAAAAAACCAAACCTGCAGGTTTTTTTACTTCATTTTTTCCCGAACTCGAACACATGGAGTACCAAAAAGGAGAAAACCAACACAAAAATTAAAAAAACAAGAATTCCTTGAAAAAATGCAAGTAGAGCACAAAGTAAAAATTTGATAACTTGCACATGAAACTACAAGCCGAAGAGTAGTAAACAAGTGTCGCAAGAGACATGATTCTGCTCCCTGAGATCTGATACCATGACGGAGGGAGGGAGAAAAAATATCCGGAAGGAATTTGTGCACATCCAGGATTTCAAATCAACCAAGATTATGTATATTCAATATTTAAAGAATCATTCAACCATGAAAGCAATGTGAATGGATTAAGGGAAACAAGACTCCATTGCATTTCTTAGGAAGAGAGGTGTACATATAGGGGAGCGTTGAGTAACTCCCATGCATAACTAATGATGCAGAAGAGTCACTTCCTAAAAGGGAAAGTAACTCCTATGACACAAACTTACACATATGACAGATTCCATAATGGAATCTATCATAACAAATATGACACCTATGATCCATCCTCCCACCTATGAGATGACTCACCTAGTGAGGTGATAATGCATCTAATAAATGAATAAAAGATGGAAAATTACCACTCACACAAACATGTTCATTGTGTCTAAAAAAAAATTAACCCCATTTTCACTCCTCTTACTATTCTAAAATCCCTTATAAACCTATATTTCTTTCTATTTATATCACCCTTTGATATACTTACACCATTTATCCTACCATCATGTGTTTCTTCTTTTACCTCATTTTTATATGGATTACATCATCCCTCATGATGAGTCTTATTATACAGCCTTTCTTCTATTATATTAAGGATGAACCACATTGTCTACAACTTCCATATAAACCACAAATCCTTACATTTATATTGTTTAAAATTGAATCCCCTATCTTACTATTATAGTTGAGTTATATCTTTATAATGATTATATATATTGTCACACTCTCTTGTGAACCAAAAATAGCTTTTACTATCTCTCTCATGTTATCCACCAACATTTCATGATGGAATAATAAATACTTCACTTCGTAGAGTTTTTCTTTACTATGATAATAAAGATGTAAAAATGGATATGATTCTCCTTTAGGGAGTCATCAAGATGATCATGTTAGAGAATCATGTAGTGAAATCACACTAACAACTCAACAATATATTCAACAAAAAGACATTAAATTAAAAATATTACATCATGAAAATATTTATCACTAATGATACATTCATACATATCACATATAACCCCATAGGATAATATCCAATAAAACAATAATGTATCTCATAATGATTCTAGACTTGTGTAAAAGTCTAATATTAAAAGTAACTTGAATTTGAAGACATGTCATTCTCGAGCAATAATATTGTATCCACACTTTTCTCTACATATAAAGTTCAGTATTTATATCCCAACTAATAACTACATCTATTGCAAAAATATAATTAAAATTTATATCCAAGCAATGCAAATACTTGATTGTTAAAACTAATATGACATAATGTTATAAAGAAACCAATACAAATTCAATCAAAATTTATAGTATTTGATGAATTCAAATATTCCCTATCCATTAATTCATTCATTTTCAAACAAGCTTATAATATTCCATGAATTTAATTTTTATATTCCTTGAAATCATAACTCATAGTATTCCACGACTTCCTCTATTGGGACTAATGCCAATTTTGGCATTTGAAATTATGATAAATTTAGATTATTTCTAATTTTAGAAATACTCTAAAAATACTTTATAGTGTTTCATGAATTATATATTTCATTCTTGTTTTTTTCTTTATGTATGAAAAAATATCAACTTTCATTATTTTCGTAATAAATAGCTAAAAAACTAAAAATAGATTGTTAATTTTTAGATTCCAGAGAATTACAAATAATTTTGTAGTCATCTCCAAATAGGTGGAAATAACTTTATAAAAGTGTGTGTGTGTGTGTGTGTGTGTGTGTGTGTGTGTGCGCGCGCGCGCATGCATGTGTGTGCACACGAATGAGCGCGCGCACGTGCATGCTTATTTTATTACAATCCCTATAATTAATAGACCTTGGGAGCATTCGTAGGAGAGAGATATAATTAGGATTTGAATACATGTGTGGCTTGCATAATTATTTTCCACAAAAAGATTCTTTCATGTTGACTTTTTCCATGGATTGCATGAGTCTATTTTTGAGTTAAATATAATTTCAAAATGTGTTTAGTAGTATTTTAATATTATTAGTGGTTCTATTTTAAGTTTAAATTTATTTACAAGTTGATTTGTAAGTGGAAATTTTATCCTTTTTGTAAGTAAACGTAAGGCCCAAAGGATGACCCCATAGTACTCCATTATTACAATTTGTGGAGTTTTTAAATATTATTTATTAAAAGTATTCATATATAATAACCAACAAGATTACAAAGCTTATTTTGAAGTTCAGTGGTGCATACAATGCATAATTTGATCATCAAGTATTAAAAATAATTACACTAGATTAATCACTAGTTATCTTAGGACTCATTTCAAATCTATAAATCTTATTTTTACGTTATATCGAGGTGTATTAGGACTTCAAATGTGTGATTTTGTTATCCTCCCACATCTATTCCACCTCTTTAATTTGATATTTGATATAGGTTCTACAAGCAATGGCTTATGTCAATTCAATTTATATAAAAATAATTTTTTTGGAGTCAAGTTTTAATATTGGAGGGACAAGTTGAAGAGAATTATTGTTTGGAAGGGAGTTTTGGATAATATTTTCAATCAATATCAACCACCAACTGACTAGAATGTTCTCTTTCAAGATCGGAAGAGAGTAAAGATGAATGAAGAGAAGAAAAATGCTCAAGCCTTCTTTTATCTTCACAGTGTTATAGATTGTAACATATACCCACAAATTGTTGGCTATATAAATTATCATGAAGCAGGAGTTATCTTGGAGACTTCATATGAAGGATATATTAAGGTAAGAGAATAAAATCTCCAAACCCTTAAAAATAATTTTGAAAATTTAAGAATGTCATAAAGTTATGGTGTAGGAAATTTTTGCATAAGGGTAAATGATATGGTTCATAGAATGAGAGGGTATGGAGAAAACATTGAGGATAAAAATATTGTTAGGAATATTTTGTGATATTTGACACCAAGATGGATATGTATTTTGATCAATCTTTAAAAATTGAAGGACATCAACACTACAAATGTTGATGAAATAGTAGGTTATATTTTGTCCCTTGAGGACAAGATAAATATATATGTAGGAAATTCAGAGAATGTAATTGAAACCAAGTCTAAAATTTCAAATCCAAGGAGAAAAATAGAAAAAAAATCAGAAAATTCAAATAGCTCTAATTAATATGGGAAAGGATAAGAAAATTTCACAGAAGAGTAAGAAATCCTTTATTTGTCATTATTGTAAAAAACCTGGACACTTTATAAAAGATTGTAGGAAATTTGTAGTAAGGAATGAAATTAATCAAGAGGGTAAGAGAATTCCAATAATATGTGGTTTCTTGATTTAGGTTTCTCAAATGAAAAGACTAGATAGAAAGAGGTTTTAATCATGTTAGATGATATTGTTAGGAAATTAAATATTAATGTTTACATTATAGTTTGTTAGCTAATATTTAATATTGTTATATATTAAATATTAGGTTTGAAAGAATATATTGTTTCAACAATATATTATTCATAGAGTTTGTTATACCCGTGAATAATATTCCGGGTTAATTATTGTAACTCCTTCCTATTTTCTAGGAGGTTGATTTGCTGTTATTATGGCTATATAATAGCCTTATGTATTGCACTAAGATATAGTGTGAATTAATATATTATTCTGTGTGTTTTACCTGTGCAAGTCTGATCCAAAATCAATATTTGGTATCAGAGCGTAATGGATCCTTAAGAGTGCAGGTGTAGCTTGGAATATCTCAGTGCTCGGCATGGTTCGAATGACATTGATATAATTTCTTATTGATTTTCTTTTAGTTGTCTCAGACTTCATTTATGCCTCTCATATCTGCAGCTTATCTAGTCAATGTTCGAACGAATCTATCAACCTGGAGTCGAATCTGATGGTAATTTTTATTTTGATTAATAATTTGGATTCTACATCCATTTTCTGCATGTATCCTTGTGTCTGCCAGTGGGAGGAAGACCGTATTCATCGAGTCAGAGTTGGAAAAGAACTCAGATTCTTTCTTGACATCTCAGACATTCACAGATCCATTTGTATTATTTCAGTAAGCGTATACAAGCTCGCCAGAATTAATTCGTTGGCCGAATGTTTTTATTCATTAACATCTGATTCGAGTGATCCAAAGCGGAGTGTTATCTAGTGATCCAATAATCTAGGGATTTTATTCAGTTAACATTTGGTTGTTCCACATTAATGATGTGCAGTCTCTTGAAACTCCAAGCATCTATGATATTCAGGCAAAGTTTGATAATGGCATAGCGGTTGATGATCAGAATTTCATAGTAGAAGTGTCTTTACCAGATCTAGCTAAATAGGTTTAATCTCTGTGCATATGTGATAGAACCAAATTGTATTGTGGTGAACAAGGGTGTTCAATATATGTCTTCGCAGTCAATACAACCAATATCGATTCCCAAAAATTTACGTTGAATCATTGCAATGGTAGATTTGATCTCGGGCCTCTACATGATTATTGTGAACTCCTTCAACATGATTTGTGACAGGATTCAAGCTTCAATTCACCGTGAACAATTCAGTGAGGTAGATCTACGATATTTCATCTTGGTGCCTAAATAAGTTTTCCCATAAGCTAACATATTTCTTCTATACAGTTTATTAAGTTTGTGTTATTCTATGTTGTATGTCCAAAAATCTTTTTGATCAAGTTTTGTTATCAATATAGTTTTCTTTTTATTTCCTCGTTCAACATCACCATCGTCTAGAGGAATGTTTTCACTATTTTAGTCTTACATCCAGCCATCCCTTTTGTAATTAAAAAGTTTTTATTATTTTACGGTCCATTGTGTTCTAGTAATTTTGTCTTTGTAATGTTATTGTAAATCAAGTTTGTGTTTTTTGGGAGTCTTCAAAAGTATAAAGGTAGTCTTGTTGAGTTAATTGTTGTTTTTTAAAATCAAGTCAAAAATCACGAGTCGAGTGGTAACTAAGAGTCATATTTCATAGTTGATTCATCATATGTTATGAAGTCCTTGTTGTTTTGTCAAAGTCATGTAATTGTAAAAGTCAAATAGGTGATTTTAGGTGGTGTCAAGAGTCTTGTCAAAAATGCATTGTGAGTTAGAGTCAAAAGTCCAAAAAAATTGAGTCATTATAAAAATCGTAAAAATAAAAAAAAATTGCCTCACGGATGCATTTTCGGTGTTACCCGACGTCCGGAAAAAATAAAGTGTTTCACATTGCGGGAAGGAAGAAAAGAATAAGATCAATGTGGAAACAAATGCACTTCATGTTCACATCTTGCTGAGTTAGCAACATCTTACTGGAGGACGGAGGCACAGGAGGATGGAGGTCATTCAGCGACCTCTCGTCAGTCGCCAACGACGGGGCCGCATGAAGTTGTGGTGACAGTGTGTGTGTGAGTTTTCTTTCATTTCGAATTGCGCTTTTGTTGTGTATGCGTATGATTTCAGAGTTCCTGTTTTGGATTGAATAAGTGAAATGTTCACAATGAGGGGGGGAACATGGTCTCATTGTTCCATTTCCATTATGTTTTATTGTTCAGTTTTGGTAAGCAATATTTCCTACATGATTCCCTTTTGTAGTGACATTGTATAATATTGATCAAAAGTATTGTAGCAATCATGATGTAAGGTTTTTGGTAAACCTGTAAAAACCAATTGTGTAAGGTTTTTGGTAAACCTGTAAAACCAATTGTGTAAGGTTTTTGGTAAACCTGTAAAAACCAATTGTGTAAGGTTTTTGGTAAACCTGTAAAAACCAATTGTGTAAGGTTTTTGGTGATCCTGCAAAACCAAGTGTGAAAGGTTATTGGTACACCTGCAAAACCAATTGGTAAGGTTGTTGGTAGAAGCCGGAGAAAACCATCAGTGGAAGAAATGTGCGTTGGCACATGTTCGAGTTTTGTGCAAGCCCAATGCTGCACATTTGCGGAGTTGATCATGAGCACACAGAGGTGGCAGGCTACAATCAGTGAACGAGATATGTTGTACCATGTAAACATTAAGGGGGGGAATGTTAGGAAATTAAATATTAATGTTTACATTATAGTTTGTTAGCTAATATTTAATATTGTTATATATTAAATATTAGGTTTGAAAGAATATATTGTTTCAACAATATATTATTCATAGAGTTTGTTATACCCATGAATAATATTCCGGGTTAATTATTGTAACTCCTTCCTATTTTCTAGGAGGTTGATTTGCTGTTATTATGGCTATATAATAGCCTTATGTATTGCACTAAGATATAGTGTGAATTAATATATTATTCTGTGTGTTTTACCTGTGCAAGTCTGATCCAAAATCAATAGATACCTTCAAAATTCAAGTGCATTTAGGGGATGGAAAATCCAACTAAATTGAAGAAAAGGGAAACATGCAAATAGCCTCGTGTAAAAGTAAGGATGAAATTAATTATGTGTATTTTTCTTCAAATTTTATCATGATTTGACCAATGTTGAAAAGTAAGTTGAAAAGGGTTTTAAACTAATTTTTGAAGATGATTTTTTTCAATTTTTTATAAGAAATATGGAAATAGATTGATTGGAAAATCTTACATGGAAAATAATAGGATGTTTCTACTAAGGATAAATTTGATTAAAGGAGTTACTTGTCTCTCTACCATTAAGGATGTTAACATGTTGTGGTATTCAAGATATGGTCATATCAATTTCAAAAGTTTGCATATTCTTGACATAAAGGGTATGGTAAGAGGTCTTCCCAAGATAGATTCAAAGAATGATGTTGCATGCAAGTCATGTATTATTGGGAAACATCACAAGGTTTCTTTCCATATTAGAAAATGGGGAGAGAGATATATAATTTGGAGTTAATCTATTTAGATTTGTGTGGACCAATGTCTTATAGAAGTATTGGTAAGAATTTGTATTTCATTTCTTTCATTGATGATGCTACAAGGTTTATGTGGTTTTTTATATTAAAAGAGAAGAGTGGAGATTTTTCAATTTTTAAAATTTCAAAGCTTTGGAAATAAATTGGACATTCCATCAAAACCCTAATAATAGATAGAGGTGGAGAATTTTGTTCTAATGTTTTTATGAGTTTTGTTCTTCACAAGGCATCAAAAGATGACGAGCCTTGTTAATTCCTATGTAAAACCTCATTTTGTTGTTTCATCATTTTGTACTAAGATTAATATTAATATTATGTAATTAATACTTTAATATATTTAAAAATAATTTTTGAGCTTAAACCTTGTTCATTTTTATTTCATCTATAATTTTTTGAATGAGTTGAAATAAATCTGTATTTCTAATAACAATGTAGATGAATGGCACATACATATCCGATCTCATGAATCACTTAAATAATTAAAATAAGAATCTCTTTAGAGTGAAAGAATCTCCTTGGAATGCAAGACTCGTGTTATGGTAGCAAAGGAATCTCCTTGGAGCATAGGCCTCATACTATTGTAGCATAAGACTCACCTTGGAGCACAAGAGTTATGCTATAAAGCACATGAATCATATAATAGAAGAAAAGGAATCGAACATCAAGGATGAGAGCTGATCTAGTCAGCACATGGATTGCATGATGAAGGAACATTGAATGTAGGTTATCATCTAGTCATCATGTGACTCACATAGATTATGAGAGTCCAATTTAACATCAAGTTTAATTGGAAACGTGGAACAAATGGACAACACAAACTGGTAGTCACCATGATTCAAGGGATTCGAATGCATGAGCTTTGGAATCATCTAAAACTTATAAATCATCTAAGCTAAGCATTAATCAAGGACTCCATTCAGAGTTAACAAGATGAAATCTAATCCAAAGTGTGGCATGTGTTGGTGTTCAAAATTATCTTGTACCGATTTTCCTTTAAAACTTATTGATTTACGGCCTCTGTCATTTTCTCCTTCCCCGTGTTGTGCTTGGTTAGTCTTTGTGGCCATTTTTAATTAGTTCCTGGGTCATAAATCACTTAGGGGTCCATGGTTTGATCCTTGTCTCTTTGTTCCTCTAGAAAGGGTTTGTATTTTGAAATATCCCATTCTTTGTTCATCATAACTCAGGTTTCCCCATGTTTTCCATTCTCCATGGTCGGGATTTGTCTCCTTATCATTTCTTCCCTAAGTACTTGAAGAAAATGAATGGATGTATCCTTGAAGAACATATTTGAGCCCTGTAACACTTCTAAAATTTATATCCTTAAAGATAATTTCATTCCCAAGCTGAAATGGTTGTTTTTCTATATTTTATGGTTTGATGGGTGTTTCTCTTGGTCAAATTTGCATCCTTGTATCTATAGGGGACGTGGAAACTTTTGGTTGTGTAGACACCTAAAATTGGTTACTCAATTTAGTGTCCCTCTCATCCGTTTACTTGCTTAGGTAACCTGGGGCACGTTTACGTCACCAACTATCCCCTTGGGATATTATCCAATTTGTGATTTAATCACTTATTCCAAATTTAATTCATCCCATCACATCTTACCCATGAGTGATTAAATATTAAATATTTAATTACGCTTCTTCCCATGCATCTTAATCACTTATCCACCCCAAATTTATTCTATCCATGTATCACATCTATTTTTAATCTTCCCTAAGCGGGATATTTTCCCGTAGTCGGGATAAGTCTTATCTTTCTCGAAATCGATCATTTTTGGCCACCTCGGGAGTCTTTTCCACGATCGGCGCCGACCCATATGGTCGGCGCCGATTTTCTAGGAGCGGCGCCGATTATAAAAGCAAGTCCAGAACTCAGTTCTAAGGACCGAAGAGACCAAAAAGAGATCACGAACGAGCGAAAAAGCGAACAGGAGCGAAAGATACAGGTTGAGAGAAAAGAGAGATCTTCCTAGCATCAATTGTATCAAATTAGGGCAGTCCTCGTCCGAATCAATCCCGAGAGGAGCACCGTTACTCGTCCCCTGCTCACATCAAGCATCGTACACCACCATCTATCATTTGGTGACCCTGCTCCAAGTCTCGCCAACTTCGGCACATCCAAAGACCACATTCACCTTCCACCTCGAATCTTGTCGCACAGCCCCGATTGACTGATTTGTCTCCGCCGACGCCGATCTTATCCAGTCGACGCCGATCCCCCTCAATCGACGCCAACCAGTCTCAATCGACGCCGATTCTACCCAGTCGACGCTGATTTATCTACAGATAGGTAAAAGGATACAGGTAACACAAATCTAGCATTTATTTCATAGTTCCTGTTTTCTCGTATTTCTTTCTGCCTGTTTTAGATTCTCGTCTTATTACTGCGATCAGAAAATCTAGTCTTTATTTACATCTTTTATCATGTATGCTTCTTTTCTTAATTGAAAACGTGGATTGACATCCGCCAAGGAAGCTTATCACTTCTCGGACCCGCTTCTCGGGCAGTCCACTTAAATATCTTTTAACGTGGTCTTTTTCTGTCAAGCATCGGTGTTTTGCAGGTTATTCGGATCTATTGTGCGAATTGCTCGTGTGCGCCCGTCTTATCTACATCGGCTTCCTCATCCGTCTACATCTTCATCAGGTATCAATTTCATTGAGGTTTTTCAGGGTTTTTGTGTTTAGTTTGGTGCATTAACTTGGACAGGTAACAAGCGCAAAATTCTTGATCTACATTCTGGCACGCCCGGTGGGACTTGAACCAAAGTCCCTTATTGGTAAGTTCATTTCTTTTCTAGTTTTGAACTTTGTTCCTTTTCGTCACTGATTTCTATCAGTCCTATTTGAGCATTTCTGTTCATCATTTCAATCTTGCCTTTAGGCGAAATCATTATCTTGAAATTTTTCTATTTCCTTAAAATAGAAATTTTTCGTTTCGCCATTATCTGGATGTATCTTTCCGGATCTTGTTTGTTGTTTGCTTGATCTTTTCTTGCGGAGCACTTTGCTTGTTCGTGGGATTGTTCGAGGGGAAGAGCTCAACAATGCGCTTTTTGAAGTCCACACACCTTGGAGAGCTAAACCTATAGGTATTCCTCTTTTTTTTGGTGTTTTCTCCTTTTTAGGATTTCTTTGTTGGTTGTCTATCACATCCAAACACTTCAGTTTTTGGTGCTTAAAAAGAACCTAATCGCATTTGGGGAAAAAATCTGTTTGACTTGTCTTCATCGAAATCAAACACTTCGTTTTTAAGTGCTTAAAAAGAACTTTTCCTTTGTCATTGCTGCATGCTTTTCATCTAGTTTTAATTAGGCTGGAAAATTGATCAAAATCGGTAGTGACACTATTTGATTTTTCACCCTTGCACACAAAGCCAAAATCACTAGGTATAAAGCATCTAAACAAAACTCCTTCCCTGGCCTCGCCTACTTGGAAGTGATATCCAAGAGGAAGAGCCTACGCGGTACTCGGGCCGCGCTATAAATTCACGAAAGATTTTGGTATATATTGGCAAAGCACCCGACTCCCTTATCGCAGCGGTGTGTGAAGTGCGGGGGTAGGCCCCTATATCAAGCCACGTACTCGTCTTTTTATCAAGTGCCTTCGGGACTCCTCACCAAACATTACCCAAACCATCCTTAGTTTGGCTATCTGAGTAGTTCCTGTTCTAAAAAGCCTTCCCTAACATTTTCTTTTCTTAAAAGCATCAAAATTTAAAGGAGATAATCACTTGCGCTGCTTGAATTGTTTGTGCATTAGTTAGGACAATCTTCTTTCTTGCTTGTTTATGACGGTTATCACCCGGTCACAATCTAGGAAAATGGCCCAACAGGTTCCTTCTTCCTCCGAAATCACCACCAGCGTGGATGTTTCGGCACCCCTCCAATCTTCCTCGGGACCGCTGTTAGTTGGTTCCCCGTCATGGTCGTATAATCCCTTCTATCAAACCAAAGCGCCTCCATCACGTCCAGCTTCTCCTAGTCCCTCCGAGATATCATCTGGCTTGGAGTATGTTCCTCGCGGGGATCCTGAATTTCAGGCTTTCCTCGATCGCAATCCAATAGCCCTCATGGACTACCTAGTACACAAGTCGATCCAAATATCCACCAAGACCCACCAATCCGACAAGTCTACAATTATCCTCGTGGATCATCCCAGGCCTTTATAGAGCAGTTTGCACCATCTCTCTTGCCTCGAGCCACGGAGAAGGGCGAGGCCCCTATGCCTCCCTTTTCTCTTCCACCTACCATGTCGACTAGTTCTCAAATAGTCTTACCTATCCCTAACACCACAGTTACCTCGAATATTCTACCACCTACTTCTGAGAGGTCTTCTGCCCTTGCTATAATGAATGCGTCTGCACACCCGCATGTTGCTGTTAATTCATCTATGCCCTATCATTGTGTCCCAAGGTCGCACTCTTCATGAGCCAACCCCCTCCGAATAGTCAGCTGGTTCCTACTTCTCGTCCTCTAGGGGGTATTTCCTCCAATGTTCCAGCAACTGTGACCTTCGCCCATCAGCTAACATCGGCACCCTTAATACCTAACCCGGCACTAGAAGGCCCCTTTCAGGTCTTGTTCCCCAACATGTCCAATCCAACCAACACCCATGTTCCTCAATCCATCCCGATCCAATCAACAAACATAGGAGTCCACCAATCACAGGCTCCATCCGTCATCCAACCTTCATTTTCTCAACCACTTATTATCTCACAGCCTGCCTATACGCAAGCTACCTCACAGCAAATACCCCACCCGGTGTCACCCAGAACACCTGGTTATTCCTCTTATCATCCTATCCATCAACAGATGAATCCCCCATTGACACCTCAACAACATCCACCACTTGCTTCTCATGTGGGACATACCAATGTACCTCCTCCTCAATCTGACGTGGTTCAAATTCTCTTCAAGAAAATCGCAGACTTGGAAGCCTCCACAAAAGGGGCTCGCCCTTCATACTCCTTTGAAGAAGTATGTAATGAACCCATTCACCCCTCAGTAGCTTTCAAGCCTTATCCTCCCCAATGGGAACTTCCTAAATTTTCAAAATTTCATAGTCGGGAAGACCCTCAACAACATTTGCGAGCATTCAAACATGCTTGCTACCTCATAGTCCAGGATCAGGAGCTTATGCTCCGTACCTTTCCTATGTCTCTAGCAGGACCTGCTTTAGACTGGTACAATAACATTCCTCAACATTCCTTATTTTCTTTCTCTCAATTGGCCCAAATGTTTGTTGAAAACTTTTCAATAAATATCGCACATAAGATCTCGATCACAGATCTTTATAACATTCACCAATTCGATGATGAGTCTATTGCAGACTTTGTCGCTCGTTGGAGAGGGATAATCAACCAATTGTCTTTCTCCCTTCCTCAATCCCAACAAATCGAGTTGTTTACTCGATCTTGTGCTAATCACATTTCTTCCACTTTAAGGATCCAAACCTTTCATACCTTTGAGGAAGCCTTCACGATGGCACGCAAACTCGAATCTCGTGCCATTGAACAAGGAAAGCTAAAACTTCGCTCCAAATCTAAACCAGATTTCTCTCGGTTCACCAAACCAAATTCTTTCCCTCCTAAAGATAAGAATCAAGGGTCCACCAATGCTATCGTATTAAAAACATCCAGAACCGATAGTACTCCTAATCAACCACCACGAAGAGATTCCTCATCTTCTCGGAAAGGGGCTTCATCATCTCGATCCTTCGCTCCATTGGGGGAATCATATGCCTCTATCTTAGAAAAAATGTTGGAGGTTCGAATGATCGAGCTTCCCCCCATTAGGAACATCGATGAAAGCCAAGAACGTCCATTTTGGTACAGGGAAAACGATTTTTGCCACTATCATAGAACCAAGGGTCATGACATCGAACGATGCCAGACTTTCAAAAACCTTGTCCAAAAATTCATTGATAAAGGCGAGCTTATTCTGGATAACCCAAATGCTCCCCCAAATCAAGCACTGGATGTTTTTAAACAACCCTTCCCCAATCATGCCCCAAATCATAATTCTTCGGAATCTCAAAAACCAAACACCCACACTATCAACTTCATTTCTACTGAAGAATCCGCTTCTGAAACCACGTCATCTACAAACACAGCGATCGAATCAGAACCCTCTTCCACTTCACCAATCACTGGAATTCCTCCATCTTCAGATAACCCACCTTTGAATATTCCTACATTGCTAAGCACGGAGTCATCTCTCTCCGCTCCTTTGTCCGATCTCCCATCCATACCCGAGACAGTGTCTTCCTCATCTGTCTCATCATCAGACATCCTTTCAATGCTCGAGGCAATTACATTCCTTCGAGTTTCCACTACAGACACATCTACTTCTGTTGCTCCCATTCCCGCTACAACTATGCCCTTGGTGAACATACCTATAATCGTGCCGACTTCGACGGAAGTGTCTTCGACTTTGACTCTTCCTATCTCTTTTCCTACAGTAGTTCCACCCATGATCACTACACCAAAAGTGGTCCCTTCGCAAGGAACTTCTTCATCACTTACTTCTTCCATCACTAATGTTACTTCACCTATTAAGGAAAAATCAAAAGAAGTAGCACCAACATCTATACGCTCGGTTCCTGAACCTAAACCGAGACAACCAAAATCTAACATTACACCATCAATATCTCCCCATTTGCTTCCCCCAAAAAGGTTACAATCACCTTATGCCGTTGAAGTCGTCACCATCCCTGAAAAAGGAAAGCCCATATTTCGGACCATCAAAACTCTTGGTGCTCTTCCACAAAAATCTCTCTCCACGCCTCATAAACGATTGGATTTGCCCGCTGAGAAGGCGTCTTCTTCTACACACTTATCAAAGCCATCATCTTCTTCCACAACACATTCCTCACCAATACTCCGAAAAATAGACCTACCTACTAAAAAGACGTCACATCTTCTATCAGGATCATCATCTTCATTACCAACAACCAAGGCACCCTATCTCCTCCAATCTCATCTACTTTGGGAGCTTCTTCCTCTTCTAAACCAACATTATCTAAATCATCAGTACATTCGACCAAGCAACCCCCTTTGTCTCCAAAGATCGCAAAATTTGTCACATCTCCATCATCTTCAAAATCTATTTTAGGGGCTCCTCCTCCACCAAAGTCACTCATGTCTCACTTGCTCCCATCTCAAGTGCCCAAGACTGCTCCTCCAAATGTCCAAACAAACAAGAGGATCCCTAAAGAGACTGTTAAACCTAACATGCAAGTCCTCTTACCTCGGCAGTCGATTAAGGTAAAAGAACCATCTTCATCATCTCTATCCTCATCTTCATCTACCGGATTCTATACCGAAATCCTTCATCAACTCATCCAATCTTCATCCATAACCCTTCCTCCGATTAAACCTTATAACCCTAAAGGAGTGAAACCTACTTGGTTTAACTCTGATCTGATTTGTGCTTACCACCGTACTCCGGGTCATGACACTGAGGGGTGTAAAGCTCTTCAAGCCGTTATCAAGAACCTTCTGGAAGAAAGTGACCTTTTGCTGGAGGAGGAACAATTACCTCCTGTCATCTTAGCCCCATCCAAACCTCAACCATCCACTCAGACCTCTAGTGGTTCCACTCCACTTGATCTTCCACCTTCTCAAATTGACACAATCCATATCGCCACTAGAACCCAACACTATGATAACCCATCTTCATCTTCAGCATCTCGACCACGGGTTGTCATTTCTGCAGCCCCTAAAGGCGTTTCTCCTTCCTCATCAGCACCACGACCCAGGGTCTCTATTCGTGCTACACCCCGGGCTCAAGTTCCCGTATCCGTTGAGGAGAGTGTTATGAAACAACTCACCCAGGCTCCGGTCAAAATGTCTCTTTTTGACCTCATCCAATCCTCTCCACAACATCGCCAGGCCCTAATTGATAATCTGCGTCGCATCGCAGTGAATTCGGATGAGCCCCAGCCCTTCGAGTGGGTTGTTGGATTGAATAGACCATCAACCACCATTTCTTTCGAGGATTCGGAAATTCCTCCTCTTTCTTCAGAGGATTTGGAGGCTCCCCTCTTTATCACAGTCCAAATCAATAACACTACCTTAAAACGTGTCATGATCGATAGTGGAGCTGCACTCAACGTCATCTCCTCGCACACGTTTGAGCAACTTAAGTTACCAAAGAATGTGGTGTCTCCCCCGCCTTTCGCCCTTCGATCATTTAACGATCAGCTAGCAATCACTCTAGAACGTGGTCTTACCCATTCGAGTAGGTAAGAAGTCGCTTCACGAACTCTTCTACATTGTCGAAGGAAAATTCCACTATAACATGATCCTCGGACGCTCCTGGATTCACGCAATGCATTGTGTCCCATCCACCCTCCATCGATGCTTAAAATATCAATATGAGGGAAAAATATATACTCATCCAGGAGATCCTTTTCCTTCCGCACAATGCGACATGACCACAAGATCTACCCTTTAAAAGAAAATCCATGTTCTCCCGACGAGACCTCATCTTCTTCCATACCTGCAACCAAACTACCGGATTTACAAAATCTGGAAGAGACATTGCAGCGTTTCTCACTAGGAGAGCTTCCTCTCTTTTCTTTTGATGCCCATCTCAAACCTAATGAGTATGGTAGACCAGACAAACAACCTGAATATCAACCAGGTCTCGGTCACATCGTCACCATTGGTCTGCCTAATCAACAGACTAATTTCATCTACGGTGGTCTTGATACACCTCACTATCGCCCAGATTCTCCTCCTAAGACCAAACCTTACTTAACAGGGTTTGATTATCTACAGAATCCCACGTTTGCAAAAACTTATCTATATCGATGCGCGTGGAAAGGTTTTGGCCTTGGAAAATATGAACAAGGTATACATGACCTCAAATCCATTCCTACTCTCATGCCACATCAGAAATTTGGTTTAGGATTTAAACCTCTTTCAAAAGCCACCGTCACTATTCTTGATGAGCCTCTTCCTACTGAAGAACCACCTTCCCCCACTAAATCAGAAGCATCACTTGATGTGAACGATGACATTCCCATCCCGCCTAGACTTTTTTTTTTTTTTTTTTTGATCAATACCATTTCCTTAGGGCCGTTAGCCTACGAGACTAACAATCGGTCCGCTTCTATACCATTAATCTTCCCTGAAATAGTTGGAGACGACTCTCCTACTATCAACACTATCCACTGTGCGGATGATGATTCTGTCCTCACCTATCTAGGGGCAGAGGATTCATATCTTCCCAAGACTATTCCTTCTGACACGTCTACCCTTCTCAACGAAGCCACTATCGACCTTAATATAGGGACTTCTGAAGACCCTCGCATCATTAAGGTCGGCCAATCCCTTAATCCACAGGAATTAGGGGACTTTACCGCTTTTCTTTCCAAACATCGTCAAGCCTTTGCTTGGTCATACGAGGATATGCCAGGACTCGATCCCGATATTGTGGTCCACAATATCGTTACCCTTCCCAACATCAAACCAGCAAGCAAAAATTGCGTAAAATGCACCCTAGAGTAGCCCTTCTTGTTAAAGAAGAATTACAACGCTTGCTCTCGGCTAGCTTCATCCAACCCATCGATTATCCGCAATGGGTGTCCAATGTAGTACCAGTAACTAAGGCTACTGGGAAGATTCGAATTTGTACCGACTTCCGGGATCTTAATCTTGCCTGTCCAAAGGATGATTTTCCTCTTCCTAATATCGACCAACTCGTAGATTTAACTGCGGGTCATGAGATGCTTTCTCTTATGGATGGTTTCTCTGGATATAATCAAATCCTCATCACACCAGAAGACCAACATAAGACTTCCTTCATAACTCCTTGGGGGACCTTTTGCTATCGTGTCATGCCTTTTGGTCTTAAGAACGCAGGAGCAACCTATCAACGAGCAATGACCTACATCTTCCATGATCTCTTACACAAAACTGTGGAGGATTATGTTGACGATCTCCTCGGCAAGTCCAAGCGTCGTCAGGATCATCTTTTCATCCTTGCACCTCTCTTTGAGAGGCTTATCCGCTTTTGTCTTCGTCTAAATCCATCTAAATGCGTATTTGGCGTTCTCACTGGTAAACTTTTAGGTTTTATCATTTCCATCAGGGGTATTGAAGTCGACCCCGCAAAAATAAAAGCCATCCTTGAGATGCCTCCCCCGTCTAACTTGAAGCAACTCCGCAGTCTCCAAGGACGTCTTCAATCGGTGCGTCGTTTTATCTCCCAATTGTCGGACCGTTGTCAACCTTTTCACCATCTCCTCCGTAAGAATGTTCATTTTGAATGGGATGAGCATTGCCAAAAGGCCTTTGATGATCTCAAAGCTTATCTTCTTTCTCCACCCGTGCTTACACCTCCACGCGAGGGGGAGCCTTTCTATCTTTATATCTCTGTGACTGACCATGCTCTGGGAGCCATGATCTCGCATCGGGACACTTGTGGTAAAGAACAAGCTGTCTATTACATCACCACACCTCCATGAGTATGAGACACGTTACTCCGAAGCTGAAAAACTATGTTGCGCCCTCTTCTTTGCAACTTCTAAGCTTCGTCATTATCTCCTTAATCACAAAACTTACATTGTCACAAATGTCAATCCTCTCAAAACAATTCATGCAAAGCCTTATCACAATGATCGTATCACTCGTTGGCTTATGCTCATGACAGAATTTGACCTCGAGTTTATCCCGCAAAAGGCTATCAAGGGTCAGGTTATTGCGGATCAATTAGCAAATGCTCCTCTTCCGGACACTCAAGACCCCCTTGCTCAATTCCCCGATGAGTATATCCAACAAATTGATTTTGGTCTATCTCCATTTAAAGTAAAGCTCTTCTTTGATGGATCCAAATGCCAGCAAGGGGGAGGTGCGGGTTTCGTGATGATTCCTCCTTGGGGTACGCCTATCCCAGTTGCACACAAATTAAACTTTGAGTGCACCAATAATATGGCTGAGTACGAAGCTCTTGTCTTAGGTCTTCAAAATGCCATTAATCTCGGCGCTCGTCATATTGACATCTTTGGTGACTCTGAGCTCATCGTTAATCAGGTCACAGGTGTCTATCAATGCAAGAATGATATCCTTCAAAAATATCGTGACATCGTTCTTGCCCAACTCCAATCTTTCGATAAGATCACTATCCAAGCCATTCCTCGTACTGCAAATCGATTCGCGGACACCATGGCCTCTTTAGCCTCCCTTATCCCGCCTTTTACCGAAGACTCGCGTCTTTATGTGGCTGTGCAACGATTAGATCAACCATCTCATCTTGGGCAACTAACGTCAATCAATGCTGTCACAACCCATACTCAGGATGAGTGGTATCAACAGATAGTTGATTATCTATCTCATTCGGTCCTTCCTCCAGATCTGACTTCCAATGGTAGAAGATCTTTTGTCCAACGCGCCAACCGCTATACTATCCTAGGCGGGATTCTTTACAAACGCGGCTTTGATGGTATTTTGCTTCGATGCCTCAAAACCCATGAATCATCTAAAGCTATCCAGGAGGTCCATGACGGTATCTGTGGTGGACATTTTAGTGGCTTAGCTGTAGCCAAGCGTATTTTACGTTTGGGATATTATTGGCCTTCTCTTAATCAAGATTGTTGTGAATACACTAAGAAGTGCGTCAAGTGTCAGCAACATTCCAATCTCACGCACATCCCTAGTCAGGCTTTGCAACCTGCGGTGGATTTGTGGCCTTTTTCGCAGTGGGGTCTTGATCTTATTGGTCTCATCAATCCCCGTTCTTCACAACGTCATCATTCTATCATTACTGCCACTGAGTACTTTACTAAGTGGGTAGAAGCTATCCCTCTTTCTTCAACAAAGGCTAAACCCATAGTTGATTTCGTCTATCAACACATCATTTGTCGCTTTGGCGTTCCACATAGGCTAATCACAGATAATGGTAAGTCCTTCAAGAACGCCGATTTGCAAAATCTCTGCAACGCTTTCAATATCAAGCTCAGTTTTTCTTCTCCATACTATCCTCAAGCTAATGGTCAAGCCGAAGCGTCCAATAAAACTTTGCGTAGTATCCTCGCAAAGGTAACTAGTCGAGCTGGCAGGGATTGGCATTTACATATCCCTTTTGCTCTTTGGGCTTATCGGACTAGCATTCGTACCCCTACTGGTGCTACTCCTTTCTCTCTCGTCTATGGATCTGAGGCTGTCCTTCCTTTGGAAGTCCAAATCCCATCTCTCCGTGTTTCTCTCAGAGAATTTGTCTCCGATGAGGATTATCGTCAAAATCGTCTAGCACAACTTGAATTATTAGATGAGCGGCGTCTTAACGCTCTTGAGCATCATCAAGTCTATCTTGAGCGTGTCAAACGTGCTTACAACAAGCACTTGCAACACCGTGACTTCAAAATTGGTGACCTTGTTCTTAAGGAAAATCAAAATGTCACTACACTCGAAAGGAGTCAACGTGGTAAGTTTGCTCCCAACTGGATGGGCCCCTACATTATCACTCATAAATATGGGTCTGGGGCTTATCGTTTATCCTCCATGGATGGTGTCCCTGAAGCGGAACCTCTTAATGCTTTGCATTTACGGCCCTTCTATTGTTAAAATTTATCTTACACAAATCTAGTCGCAACTCAGATCTTTCATCCGTCCTAATAACCAGTCATCTACTTTCGTGGTGATTCGAAATTGTGTGGTTCTCCGCTTATTGACTCGTTTACCTTAAATATGAGTATCGCGGCTCTACTCATTGCACGTTTCTTTTGGATATGTTCCTCCTCATGGTAGGAATACCTTAATTACCACTTCATCTGTCCCAAGTACTTATCTTAATCGGATCTGCTCGGGGCATGAGTACATGTTCTTCTATGTTCTCCTCCCCTTCATCTGATCTATCTAGGTCTAAACTCAGCTTCTTCCAAAAAGTTTCAAAAAAAAAAAAAAAAAAGAAAGAAAGAAAAGAAAAAGATGCTATCCAAAAAGATAGACTGATCCCTCGAAGGACAGCTATCCATATATTATCAAGTGAATCAAAAATTCTAAAAATATAGACCATACCCTCGAAGGATGGCTATCATTCACATTCAAAATACGTGCACCGCTCCTCAAGGACGGCTGCTTCTCAAAGAAATATTCAAGGCTTCTTGTAATCAATCAGCCTTCCACTCGCTTTATACACTTGTTAGATCACCGAAAGACTTCCCGCATCGATCAGTCTTTCCATATCAAGCAAACTTCCCGCATTGATCAGTTTGCTTTTCTGTCAAAATCATGAAGCTGAGATTTAAGACCTTTTGTCGATCATATGGAGAATCCTATTTTCCACTATGGACATGTATTCTGTCCCTTGTAAGTTCCGACAAGATACTTACTTTTCTTTCCGTTTCTATCCTAGATCTGGTTTGCGACTAGTTAGTGTTAGGTTTATTTTAATCTTATATAGGGCCTTGTATGCTTGGTCTTTCGGTTTCTTATCTGGATTTTATCTATGGTCGGTTGGAAGTCCGACTTATCATTTCCCTTCTTTTCCGAGTGTCTTCTCTTCTAAGTCACGGTTGTTTCCGCTTTCATCTTTGGCTCTTGCATCCTGTTAAATTGACATTTCACATGTTAATTCAATCACAATTTATCTTCTATCAAAATTCCTCTTATCTATCAGGACATCTATCTTTATTCATTTCTCATTAAAATTACATCTATCTATACATCAAACACATCTATCTATCTATACATCAAACACATCTATCTATCTATACATCAAACACATCTATCTATCTATCCATCAAACACATCTATCTATCTATCCATCAAAATATCGAAAAATACGTACATCTAAGGTACATTACATCTATCTATATCTAATCCATACATCAAACACATCTGTCTATATATCCATCAAAATATTTAAACACATGTACATCCAAGTTACATCATGTCCATCTATCAAAGTTCTATCCACATCTATTTCTATCATCTATCAGTCTATATCTATCCAATCACATCTATTTTATCCTCTATCTATATCCATCTACCCATGTATATCAAAATTAAAAGCATGAGTACAATTATATGACAAATAACGTGATCAATCTATATATACATGTGTGTTTGTACAAAAATGGGTGGCTTCCAATCAAGCCATCTATACAATGCCTTCCAATCGAGGCTACATCACTATACAAATACAAAATCTATCAAATCTCTATATGGTAAAATCTGAAGCGTGGAGGACACTATCTCCTCCACCCTCCTCTGCACCTGGCTGTCTCTCCTGGCCGCCGCCTATCGAGCTCGATGCACCTGCTGCTGGAGGTCTCGGCCCACCCCGATCTCTCCCAGTACTCCCTCCACCCGAGGCTCCGCTCGCCGTAGCCGTCGCTGCTCTCCTCCTCGCCCCGTATCGAGGCACATCTGGGGCATGCTGCGCTAGGGCATCCTCGTAGTATCTCACCTCAGCGAGGAGAGACTGGTACGTGCTCGGAGCTCACGGTGCCGGTGCTCGTAATAATGCTATCTGGGCTGCCGGCTGCCAGCTAGTGGGTACCCCTCCTCAGGGTCGTACACTCAGCGCGCCGACTACGATGTGGCACCTGTCTCCCCATACTTGGCCCTGAGGGCCTCCCTGTGCCGAAAGTAGCGGTCCCTCTGCTGGATCGCTGTATCTCGCTCCTGGCGAGCGGTGTCTCTCTCCATAATCAGAGCATCCCTCTCCTCCGTCAAAGCCCTGATCTCCTCCAGTGCTACCTGATGTGTCTGTGTGAGGGTGGCATGCTCTCCCTCTAATCTGTCCAGTGTAGTAGCTATGTCCTCCTCATCAACATCTATAGAGGGCGGGAGATGTCGTGGAAGCTCGGTGTCGTACCATGCTGCGTAGCCCTCATCCACCCCCGCGTCATCATCACTGTCTGTGGAGGGTGGGGCCTCTCTCAATGGGTCTGCCGGGATCAAAATCGGCAAATCCGTCTCTCTGCTATCCCGCCTATACGGCGTGTAGGTGGCCGGTACTGTCTGTACTAGGCCAAACTGTCTCAGTATCCGCATAAACGGGACTCGCTCCCACATATCTGGCCTACGGCCCCTGACCACCCGACTCCGTCTCAATGCTACCAAGTGGGCGTCCTGACCAACCCATATCGGAAATGCCCGATATGGTCTCCAGATAACCTGATCTGGTGTAAGCGTCCTGAAACGCTCAGAGTACCACTCGGCTGATCTACCTGTATCTCCTGCGGCCATGTCAGCCCGCCATCTCCGAAATCCATAGTCAACACCCCCCACTGCTGCTGGCATCCAAGGAAGCCCGGATGGCCTGATCACTGCTATATGCTCGTATGCCCAGCAATGAAGCACAAAGCTGACATCGATCCCTGTCCTCCGACCAGTGGTGTACATCCATAGCTCATAATATACCTGAGCTATCAGGGCATCGGCAAAGGCAAAAACCTGTCTGTGCTGCAAGATGTCGCAAACGCAGTCTAGCAGTAGCAATGGGAATCTCCCACCTCCTGAGTCTGGCAGGGCAAAATAGGAGATAGCCATCTGAATCAAGGCTATCCGCCTGCTCCGAGGGCTATCCTGCCTGTACTGTGAGGCTATCCTCACTGCCCCAGATACTATCTCCGAGTCATCTGCTCTATCTCTGTATAATCGCACCAGGGCCCTCTGCTGCTGCTCCCGAGGTGTGATCTCGATCGGGTCCCCAGTAATCGGTAATCTGAGGATCCTGAATACATCCTCATGGGTGATCGTCATCTCACCCGTCCTGAACCAAAATGTGCACGTGTGGCTGTCCCACCGTCGCACTAGTGCCCGCATGAGCTCCACATCTCGTGGCACTCGTCTATAATATCTGAAACCCCCGAGCCCGGCTAGCTCTAAATGCTGCCAGTCTGCATCTGTCACATCAGGAAGGATCATCTCCAATAGCTCAGGGATGGCATCCCTCATATGAAGAGCCTCTCGTGCCTGCATCCACGACATCACAAAACATAATTAGTCTTTTATTTCCCCAAATCTCATCTTCCAAAACCATAAAAACAAAATGCCTATCTTTCAATCGGCGCCGATTTGGTAAAATCAGCGTCGTTCATTTAAGTCGGCACCGTTTAAAACTAATCGACGCCGATCCAAAAAAATCGACGCCGATTAAACCAATCGGCGCTGATTTCCTGGCCGGACGTAAACCAGACTCTGGCCTCCCATGCACAAAAAAGCAAAACAAAAAAAAATATAAATTAAGAAAAGTGGGTTCGAAAATGATCACTTACCCCAGGTCGTGTCCTCCTGCGCTTCTGTCCGCTCCCAGAGGCTTCCATTGTGCTCAAATCACAAATCTGTCTCTCTCTGAATCAATCGTCACGTTGCAAATAAATCGTTTACGTTTTCCGTTCGCATATTTATATGCGTCTGGATTGGTCGGCGCCGATTTTTTGGGTCGACGCCGCTTGTTTTGGTCGGCGCCGATTAGTTTGGTCGCCGCCGATTTTTCATGTCTCTTTGCCATAGTGTTGATGCTTGGCTTACTTATCTATCTGATCATTGTGGTGTGCTGAAAATTGCCTTTTGGCACCTCTTTTTGATATCACGATCTATTTCGAGTTTGTTCCCTTTGCGTGGAGCACTCGCCTTTTGTTTGGCCGCTTAGAGTTACGCGGGTCTGTAGGCACTAACGTCGTCTGATTTATGGACCGTCTAGTTGTCCCTACCAATGTGTCTCTCTCTAGATGCTGACTATTTTTGCAGTTCTCCTTACACTCATGGGTCTGTAGGCACTAACGTTGTCTCATGAGGAGACCGCTAGTTTTCCTACCAATGTGAGTTCCTTAGGTCTCTGCCTTTTTATTTATTTTTATTCGTCATCAATGATCGAGATCTACTCCGACATCCGGACATCCGACCGGGCATCCTGCATTTTTCATCTACCTCTTTCAAACTCGGGATCGTCTGTTCTATCATCCATCCCATCCCTAGTTTGAGGGGGATCACATCACCACAAATTCTTCTCTTCTTCCATCTCCTTGTTTTTGTCTCATAACCTTGCTTATCGCAAGTTACTTGACAAAAAGGGGCAAAATGTAGACACCTAAAATTGGTTACTCAATTTAGTGTCCCTCTCATCCGTTTACTTGCTTAGGTAACCTGGGGCACGTTTACGTCACCAACTATCCCCTTGGGATATTATCCAATTTGTGATTTAATCACTTATTCCAAATTTAATTCATCCCATCACATCTTACCCATGAGTGATTAAATATTAAATATTTAATTACGCTTCTTCCCATGCATCTTAATCACTTATCCACCCCAAATTTATTCTATCCATGTATCACATCTATTTTTAATCTTCCCTAAGCGGGATATTTTCCCGTAGTCGGGATAAGTCTTATCTTTCTCGAAATCGATCATTTTTAGCCACCTCGGGAGTCTTTTCCGCGATCGGCGCCGACCCATATGGTCGGCGCCGATTTTATAGGAGCGGCGCCGATTATAAAAGCAAGTCCAGAACTCAGTTCTAAGGACCGAAGAGACCGAAGAAGAGATTACGAACGAGCGAAAAAGCGAACAGAGAGCGAAAGATACAGGTTGAGAGAAAGAGAGATCTTCCTAGCATCAATTGTATCAAATTAGGGCAGATCCTGTCCGAATCAATCCCTGAGAGGAGCACCGTTACTCTGTCCCTGTCACATCAGCATCGCACACCACCATCTATCATCTGGTGACCCTGTTCCAGTGTCTCGCCAACTTCGGCACATCCAGCAGACCACATTCACCTTCCAATTCCCGAATCTTGTCGCACGCCCCCGATTGATGATCTGCTCTCGGCCGACGCCGATCTTATCCAGTCGACGCCGATCCCCCTCAATCGACGCCGACCAGTCTCAATCGACGCCGATTCTACCCAGTCGACGCTGATTTATCTGCAGATAGGTAAAAGGATACAGGTAACACAAATCCAGCATTTATTTCATAGTTCCCTGTTTTCTGTACTTTCTGTCTGCTGTTTAGATTCTGTCTTATTACTGCAATCAGAAAATCTAGTCTTTATTTACATCTTTTATCATGTATGCTTCTTTTCTTAATTGAAAACGTGGACTGACATCCGCCGAGGAAGCTTATCGCTTCTCGGACCCGCTTCTCGGCACCACTTAAATATCTTTTAACGTGGTCTTTTACACAAGCATCGGTGTTTTGCAGTTATTCGGATCTATTGTGCGAATTGCTCGTGTGCGCCGCCTTATCTACATCGGCTTCCTCATCCGTCTACATCTTCATCAGGTATCAATTTCATTGAGGTTTTTCAGGGTTTTTGTGTTTAGTTTGGTGCATTAACTTGGACAGGTAACAAGCGCAAAATTCTTGATCTACAGTTGACGCAACTCACTTGGGTAATTAGAAAAATTCATGGAAAACATTAACTCAAAGTGTGTCCACATGGAGGCATGACACTCATTTGAAGATCTACTTTTTAGTTTGGCCTTGGAGCAAGGTCTTGGGAGGACAGGTGGAGGCTTCCACCGCTTGGCTGGACTTAGACAAACTTTCATGCATTGGGGTAGTTTGGCAGAACAAGACATGTGGCAAGATCACACTCATCCAGAGTCTCTGCTTTGGGCACCATCTTGAAGTTGCGCCATGAAGACATGTGGAGGAACTGTGCATGTTCGGGGACTAGCCCTTGAGTTTCAATTTAAAGAAGCACCAGGATGACACGTGGAGGCCTCCGCTTGCTTTTCATTTTACTTATACTTTTCAATGGCTAACAAGAGACGCCTCGGAACATGACATGTGGCACCTTCCACTGAGCTTTAAGCATTCGATTAGACCTCACGAGCACGGGACACATGGCAAGCCCGCACTCGTCAAAGTATCAAATTCCTAGGACCACCTTTAGGTGCACCATGGTGACACATGGCAGTTTGAAAAGTCAAATAGGCGGGGAAGTAGGCCATCGGAGACAACTTGGATTTTTTCCCCTTAAGGATTAGAATTTCATAATGGCCCACAAGCCCGATGAGGGAAAAAGTCAATGTTTTGCCCCGATCAATGGCGGAGGTGCGGGCTCTTGGGGAAAATTTGGAAAAAATTCCTTTTGAGAAAAAAGAGTCAAAAGTAAAAAAGGAAGCATTGCTCCACTCCAATCACATTTGGACACGTATTAGGCTCGTTTCTGAGAGCGTAACTACGGGAAAATTTGAAATTTTGTCCCTTTTTTCCATAAGAGAGTAAAATGGTAGAATCTAGCCATGGTTCCGCTCCCAATTACATTTAGACACATGTCGGATCATTTCCCGAGGGTGGAGGTACAAAGGAAAATGGAATTTTTTTCAATTTTTCCAAAAAGTTGTAAAAAGTCAAAGGAAGCCCCCGGGTCTATTCTAAAGTTTGAATCTTCCACGTGGATGGCCCAAATTCAAAGTAAAGATCAATGACTGCTGTGAATCTAAATCTGATTTTCCCCCCATTTCTCTGAAACACGTTTGGAAGTACGACTCTCCCTAATTTCTTGGTCTTTTCTACACGCGAAGAAGAGAAGGAAGTTAATGTTGATATCTCAAGTTTGGGGGAAGATCTGGAAGACGTCTTTAGCCATTAAAATGGCCTGACTTTCATGCCCAATAACATTTTCCATTTTCCTTCTCTCGAGCACATAAGGGGACATATTTGATAGATTAGGGGTGAGAGTTGATGGGTGTCATCATTCCCTTCATTTAATCAACTTCCACTTGATTTCATATCAAACCAAGGGTGTGTCCAAAGCTATATACAACAAGATTACTTTAACTTATCTAGTAGTTGACTGTAACTATTTTTATATTTTCTGGGGGATCTCTTTAATGTCTTAAAGACTTCTTGGTAAAACCTTATTCAAATCAAACTATGAAAACTTGCCGAAAATAAAACACATTGAAAGCTTGCTGAAAGGAAACACACTATGCAAAAAGGAAACACACTTGCTATTGGAAAATAAACACACTTTCTTTTGAAGGTAAACACTTAGATTAAAATGCTTGAAAATAATTGCAAGAAATATAAAGATTTATCTAAACACCATAGAACAAGTATGCAATAGAATTTAACTAAAAGAACTAAAGAAATATAAAATTAACAGATCTAAGCTATTTGTTGAAGAAATATAAATACCAAATAAATGAATATCCTTGTCCTTGGGGGAGTGGGCCCTTGATCCTCCTTGAATAAGGATTTTAACAACTCAGAATTCTCTCAAATTAGAATGGCTATTTTATTGATGAAAACATTCAGTATTACAAAATGTACTGGATCTGGATACTTAATCTATTTCTTTTCTCTGTTCTATATCTCTCATTATTTTTCTATCTAATGCAAGTCTGCTTTTATATACATTTTACAATCCCAACTGTCTCAATGATTATGATGAAATCAAATCTTTCCCAGAATAGATGTTGAGTCAGATGGTGGTTGATCAGATAGCTGTAGGATAACTCTTCCTGGATCTACATTCAGAAATCTTCTCATCCTTCATGATTGTAGATGCAAAATTTCTGGATGTGGTTTAAAATAGATAACTCCCATTGGTTCCAAAACTTTGGAAAAGTTCCAGAACCATAGGAAATTGTTAAGAACCAAAACTTGTGAGAGTTCTGGAGCTGTCACCAAGAGTTCCTGGAACTAAGTCTAAAAATTCTGGAACTAAATTCGAGTTCCGGAACTAAATGATGACTATGTGATGGAGTTCCAAAACTAGCTTGGAAGTTCCGAAACTAAGTTTGTGTAGGATCAAACGCTATCAAAAACATACTAAATGCCACCTGCTTCATTTCCTTGACTGATTAGACCTGCTTTATTACAAAACTGAATTTAAACACACACTATGTTAGGAATTTTAGAGTTTTTAACATTAGGATCACAATCAATCAAAATACAGATAGTTACATCCTAACTCATATCAGATCAACTAAAAGTCACATAATGTAATCAAACTTAATCAAAAGGAGAGTATGATGAGATCATACATTATACATTAATTGGAAATATACTAGCCTCATCATTTCCCCTAGAATTACTTGTTTTTGGGTCCCTTTACAAACTCTTTCTTCAAAAGTAGGATCATATGTTCTGCATTCCATTTGATTGCTCAGATCATAAGGCTGAAACTAAATTTTCCAATGCTTAAGCTCAGATGTACTATACCTAGCTCCTTTTTTATTTTCCTCTCCCACTTTTCAAATTCAGCAAGGTCTTGAGGTTCTCTGTTCTGCCAAGGAGACATGGGGGTGAGAAGTAGAGGTGGCCTCGTTCGCATTCCCATCCATATTTGGCTTTAGGTTTCATTGACTTGGGGAATTATTGTGCATAATGCTTTAGCCCTCTCTAAACTTCATATCAGATTTGTAGGGGAAATTACTTCCCTTATTTTCAAAGCAACAGTAAGGAGTTCCCACCTTTTTGAGAATCCTTCATAAATATCTTCAATTTTTTTCTCCTCATAGGAGGTGAAGGCATCAATACTCTTTTGCAGAATAGCAGGGTAATGTGTCTTGAATCTCTTATCAAAGGCATGAGTTATAAAATGTGTGAGGAAGGAAGAAGGTTTACCATAATGAGCTCTCATGCAGAGGCCTATTGAGCTGGCTTTCAATAAAAATTCAGATTCTCTTTCCTTCCATGTAATTTGGTTTTGCAAAAGAGAGACAAATGCATTGAGTTAGATCTCCCCTACATATAAGTTAATCATAAATCTTGTGTTTTTCTATAGCATATAATTGCAAAGATAAAATTCACACAGGAGATTTTTCTATTCAGGGCTGGATAGAGAGTAAGATACCATGAATTCAGATTCATCTTGTAATTCATGTGGAAGCCCACATGTAATTCTTGACAACTGCCAATGAATGAACTGCTCTTCCAAAAACACACTATATGCAGGAGAAGGTCTCCTGCAGAAAGCAATTTTTCACTCATAATATAGACCATATGAATTTTGGCAAGACATTTATATTTATTTCCTTCCTCCTTATAAAATTTTTCTTCCCATTCCTTTCTTTCCTTCATCTCTTCCTCCATCTTGGTCTTTAATTCCTCATTTGATGTTTTGGCTTCTCTGAGCTCTCTACAAATATCATCCCATTGTTTTTTCAAGTGGAAAATACATCAAATCAATCTGTCTGAAAGGGTGTGGACACAACACTCTATTTTATGGAAGTCTGGAACTCTTCCTCTTTCTCTATCATTTCTACTTCTTGGTTGCTTGATAATTCTTCGATTTGGTTTGCAGCAGTGAGTTGTTAGCTCATTAATGAGCATTTCCCTTGTTCAAGGAAGTCCAATTCCTCATCTTTTTCTCTGATAATAAGCTCTTCTCTAGACAAGAACAGAGCCTATTTAATTTTCTATCTTTCCTCTTCTTCTAAAATTATTTGAGGAGTTTGGCATTCTTCCTCTATTAAAGGAAATTTTCCTTTTCTTATCCTAGATGCCAACTCTTCTTCTTCATGTGGCACTGCTGAAGGTTCAACTAACTCCTGAAAATCTTGATCATCAAATCTTTCTTCTCCTCTGTCCATTTCAACATGACTTGGCTTAGGTGGAGTCATGGCCATGCTGCCCAAAATGTTAGTAGCTTCCTCTTCCATCCTTTCCTGCTCACTCCTTACTTCTAGAGTTCCCCTTGACCTCTTATGACTTTTTCTTATCTGGGGAAGTTCAACATGCCCAGTAGTGAATTTCCCTCTAACATTTCTTCTTCCTATTCTTTTTGGTTCTTTTTGGGTGAGCTATCACCATTAGAGATAGATATTGGTTCTTCTGAAGCTGTTATGGAAGGAGGAATTTCCTTCATAGGTACAGAAGGCTCTGTTGTTTTTATCTTCCTCACCGACCTTCTTTTCCTTGGTATGTTTTCTCTTTCTATTTCCCTCTATCCTTCTATAGGGGCATCAATTTCAAATTACCCAAGGAGAGAATGGGGCTGGAATTGTCTTGATAATATTAGGGTTTTTCTTGAACTTGCCAAGAAACTTATCCCAAATTTCTTCTCCATTATTTTTTGACAGGAAATGGTGCTGGCATATCAAGTGAATTAGACCATGATGTCTAATTGTTCCAACACCCCAGGAATATCTCTAAGCCATGGTTTGAATGGAATCAAAAATAAACCATGGGAGGTTTATTATGTATTCAGGCTTGGTGGCTCCATACTTCAGATATATGAGCATTTTTAAGACCTCTTTTCCCATAGACCCAAACTGACCATCATAGGTTAAATATTTTACTATCCAAAATGCAACCCTATCAAAGGGTTTGGGCAAGCTAGCCCTTCTGACCCCTTTTATAATTTTCTTTGTATTATAGATATACTAGGGTTTAGCTTCTTCTTTTTGCAACAAGACTTTAACCAGTTCTTTCAAAGTCCCCTTTACAGGTTGTGGGACATGAAAAATGGGTACTCTAGACACATTACTTATAATATTTACAAAGAAAAGAATAAAGACATTTCTTACTTTTTTCCTATAGTATTCTAGATTTATGACGAATTCTCTTACCAATTCATCATTATGCCTTGAAAATTTCTTTAAGAATTCAAGCCATCCTGCATGCTCAAAGATGGATGCTACTTCTTTGTTTGAAAGTAGCTGGGAATCGTCCTCTGGTTCTGATTTCTTCTTAATCCCCATATCAGCTTGAGTTCTATCTTTCTTGATTTCATGTGAATTTGTTGTAGGCCTTCTCCTTAGGTACAGAACTAACGGCTTGGTCATGCGGACTCTATTTCTAGTTGCGGAACCTTAGTTCTTAGCTATAAAACATCTAAATTATCTATTCTTTGCAATGGAATACCAACTCAATTCACTGCTCCTTCCTCAAGATACTTCTGTAATATTTATCTCACTTGATGTTTGTAATAATGACTACTAATGATAACCATGCCGCCACTTATTCCATCCAAATCAATATTATGATTACACACTTGTAATCATAATGTATAAATAGATGACTCATCATACCTACTTTTAAATTAAGTCACATCACACATGAAAACATTTAATCAACCCTAAATAAGTTAAAAGACATAATTACTATCCTTGATGATGTAAGCCTTTTTCTATGATGACTCGTCATTCCTACAAGTGGAACAAAACTGATTAGATAAGATAGTTGGAATTTAAAAGAATTCCTTTATTTGAACTAGCCAAAAAGAGATCAATTTCCATTTGTTGGTTTTCAATTGACCTTGAGATATTTGTTTTTTTTTTTGGGTAGGGGGGGGAGAAGACACCATTTGCTGGTTTTCATCTTCTTCCATTTATTTAAGATCTATCATTTGATTATTTGATCATTTTGGAAGAACTGAGTTCTTTCATATGATCAAATTCTTTGTCTGCTTCAATCTTCCTCAAAAATTCATTCTTAGTGGGAGGCTTCCTAGAAAGTTTCAGCCTATGTCCATTGACCAAGAGTTTTCTACTGCTACCATCAATGGGAAGTAACTGAATAGAACCATTATCAAAAATATGATCAATTTGATCAGGTCCCAACCATCAGGTTCTCAATTTTCCCTTGAACGGTTGGTACTTAAAGTTAAACAATAATGCCCAGTCTCCTACTTTGAATTTCCTTTTCTTGATATGTATGTTATGCCATTGCTTCCTTTTCTCTTGACTCATCTCTATCTGTTGAAGTGCTTCTAACCTTAATTCATCCAACTCATTGAGTTAAAGGATTCTTTCTTTTTGAGCTTCATTTAATTCAATTCCCACCTTCACTGCTATCCTCAATGTCTAAAGTTGAAATTCTATAGGCATCAAGGGCTTTTTCCCATAGACTAATTCGTATGGTGAATACCCTATTGTAGTTTTTGAAGTTGTATTATATGCCCAGATAGCTTTAGGTAGTCTCTTTACCCAATCTTTTCTCCCAGCTTCAACCATTTTGGTAAGGATGTTCTCCAATTCTTTGTTTGTTACTTCAGCTTGTCCATTTGACTATGGATGGTAAGGAGATGACTTCCTATGATTGATTTGGTAATACCTTGTGAAAGCTTGGATCATATTAGACATGAATTGTGGTCCCTAATCTAAAACTATGCTCCTTGGTGCTCCAAACTTGATCATAATTCTGTTCCAAAGGAAATAAACAACTAATTCCTCAGTGGCATTTGTTAATGCCTGCACTTTTACCCATTTTGTCACATAGTCAGTACATACAAGAATATATTCCTTCCTTGTGAAGCAGGATCAAAGGGACCAACAAAATATAATCCCCATCTCTCAAATGATTCAACCACAACTTGAGGCTGAAGAGGCATTTCATTGGTGAAAGTTGGTTGTCCCATCCTTTGACAAGGATCACACCTCTTGATATATGTTTTCACATCCTTATATAGAGATGGCCAATAATAACTAGTGCCAAGTATCTTATGAGCTATTTTTTTACTAAATAATGTCCTCCACTTGGTTCATCATGACATGCTCTGAGGATGTCAAAGAATTAATCTTCTCTTACACACTGCAAGACAAAATCAAGACCGAACTTAAATAGAATTCCATTTAACCATTTGAATTGTGCGTTGTTTTTAATTAACTTCTTTATTTGTTTCTTAGTGAATGAAGGAGGGAACTTCCTTGTTGCAAGATAATTTTCCATATCAGCAAACCATGGTGTTCTTGCTTTGAGATTGCAAACAGATTGTTCATCTCGTAAACTTATCCTTGACTTGATCTTGTTCCCCGTGGTGCTTAGTCTTGACAGAAAATCAGCTACCACATTAGATTTACCTAGATTGTCCACAATGGTAATATCAAATTCTTGTAAAAGTAATAACCATCTAATGAATCTTCCTCCAACCACTGGTTTGTTCATTAAATACTTAATTGTTAAATGACATGTGTGTATAAATATCGTGTACCTTATAATATAATGTCTAAATTTATTGATTTCATAAATTACAGAAGAAAAATTCCTTTTCAGTGGTGGTGTAATTCTTTTCAGTGGGAGTAAGATTCTTGCTAAGATAGTAAATGGCATACATTTTTCCTTCCTCATCTTTTTGTCCCAATATTGCACCAATGGAATAATTTGAGGCATCTATTTGGATATGAAATGGCTTTTCCCAATTAGGACCTCTCAATATTGGGGCACTGATTAATTTTTTTATAATTTCTTTAAAAGCATGCTAGAAGTTTTCATCCCAAAGAAATTCACAGTTCTTGGTTAGAAAATTAAACATGGTGGTAGAAATTTTACCGAAATATTTTATAAAGCATCTATAGTACCCATCATGTCCTAGAAATGATTTGATATATGTGGAGTCTCGAGGGATAGGTAAATCTGAAATAATCCTAATTTTGTTTTGATCAACCTGAATTCCTTTTTGTGAAATATGGTATCCTAATACAATTCCCTCATCCACCATCATCAAACATTTTTCATCACTAAGAGAGACAGTTGTGTTGTTCACATCTTGTAAACACTGTCTAGATTTCTAAAGAATCTTCAAATGTATCTCCATGTACAATGAAGTCATCCATATATACTTCAACACAATCATTTGTTAGATCAGCAAAGATTGCAAGTACAGCTCTCTGGAAAGTTGCAGGAGCATTGCATAAACCAAATGGTAACACTCTATATGATCCTCAAAGAATAACTCGATCTGATTATACCCACTAAATTCATCCAAGAAAGAAAAGTATTGTTTACCTGAAAGATTATCTAGGACTTGATCTATGAATGGTAAGGGAAAATAATCTCTCATTGTGGCTTTGTTTAGTTCCCTATAGTCAACACATATTCTCCATTTTCCATTCTTTTTTGGAATAATTACAAGAGGAGATACCCACCGCTATCCGAGATAGAGTAGATGAAACCTTCTTGTAATAGTTTTTCAATTTCTTGTTTGACTATATCCCTTAAAGCGGGTTAATCCTTCTTTGAGGCTGCCTAACTAGTTTAGTGTTTTCAGTATAGATGTGATGAGTGAAAATACTTGGATGAATCCCCTTAATATATTTGTAATCCCAAGAAAAATCTTTAGTATTATTTTTTAGAACATCAAACAATTTAGCTTCTTCATCCTCCTTCAACCAAATGTTAATGTTTAAAGTTTTACCTCGGTTGAATTCCAACATGTTTGGTTCCGATATGTGATGAACCAATTTGTGGAAATGGTTTAATTAAAGTGTTTAATGGACATGCATGTGGTAACAACATATGGTATGTAAAGCAACATCTCCAAAATTTCCTTGAGACATAATAACGAAAAAGGACAAGAATGAGAATTATGATACTTATCTCTTTGTAGGCCAAATTCCACAATCGCTATTTTCCATAAATTTTTCACCACTTTCTCGATGTACTTGAAATTGAAGCTACTGATTCATCCTCTCCCTACAAAAAATCTCATTCCTCCAGAGTGAAATTATTTTCAATCAAAGAGAACTACTATTGTCGTGGTTCTGGAACTAACTGTAGTGGTTCCAGAACTATAGCAGTATGTTCTAGAACTAAGTTCACGAGTTCCAAAACTATTTCTGATTACATTGAAGACAACAAGTTTTCATCCAATGGTGGATTAATCATCTCTTCTACTTCTCTTACATGATCATGCAATGTGATCATAGCCAAAGAAGAAAATTTTTGCTTATTAGTTTTAAGAGAATAAACCCACAATTGTTCATGATCACAAAAAAGGTTGTGCAAAGAGTATATAAGGAAATTTGTTTAGAGTTCTTACCATTTGAGATTGTCATATCACCTGACCTGCAATCTATCAAAGCAACAACTATAGCTAACCATGGTCTGCCCAAAATAATGGGATAACCCAATGTTTTACCTTTTGGCTGCAATATAAGAAAGTCAACTGGATATTCCCATGACTCTACCATCACCGCCACGTCTTCAATAATTCCTTCTGGTTTTGCTACAGACTGATCTACCATCTACAATATGGTATTAGTAGGTTGTATACCCGTTAATGGTAATGTTTTCAGAGTATCCACTATCATTACATTGATAGCAGCTCCCAAATCTATCAAAACATTATGTACATCCTTATTTCCTATAGAGACAAAAATAATAGGACTTCTAGGATCTCCGTATTTGGGAAGTAATAGTTTTCCTGCTAATAAATCAGCAAGTTTCCCATCTACTTTGATAGTCTTGGGATACTGTCTCTTTCTTCCAGGATTTTTCATGCATAACATTTTGATCAATTTGTTCAATTCTGGAATATCTTTAATTTCTTGTAATAATGGTATTTCAATATTCAATTTCCTTAATTCTGAACCAATTCAGACTCCTTTATTTCTATATCTTCTTTGAATCTTTCAGGAAATGGAGTCTCAGTAGTGTTGCTATCTGGCTCCTTTTATTTTCTTTCTATATCCTCTTTTGGAACAACAATATTAGGGTTCTCATTTTCTTTTGTCATTTTAGTGATTATAAGGGGTGGATTGTTAATGATTTTCCTAGATCTAGTTTGAATATCCTTACAATCCATAACATGTAAATCAACTGATTTTTCAGTTCTGCTCCATAAACAGGGGAGTTGTTTGTTTGTTTCGGGGTTTGCATATCGGGTCAGGCCGGCATTTTTGTTTGGGATACATTATCAGTTTGTGAATTCTATGTAGGGAATCTCATGATGGCCTGTTGATTATGATTTGGATATGTTCTTCCTTGGGAATAATTAGGGTTCCATCTAGGTTGTGACCAAGCATAAGGATTTCCTTGACCATCCCATGGTTGTTGATGTCCCTGAGCATACCAGGCTTGATTTGCCCAATCTTGAGGGTTCCAAGTTGGTTAAGGTACCCAAGGTGGTTGTCCCCAATTTTTGGTACTACTTGAGTAGCCCATGGCATTTTCCATGGATTAGGAGTTGATCTTGGCATAAACTGCCCTTGGTTAGGTTGTCTTTGAACAAAATTCAATTCTTCAGTTGTAGATGTGGCACTAGTTTGTTTAAGCTGATTTTTAATGATAGGAAGCAAAGAAAAAACATCAGTATCATGTTCTTTAGATTCACAGATAAGACACATTTCTATTTTATCCAAAGGACAATCTCTTAATGCATGTTTCTTCTTGTATCTAGGACAATACATAGCCAATGGTTCAGTTTTGGAATTTGCTTTAGCTTGTAATCCATCCATAGTAGAGGTTAATTACACTAAAATGTCTGTTTTAAATTTTGCTAACTCATCCATTAGTTTCTTCATATCTGGATTCATACTTTTTACTAATTTTCCTTGTTTAGGTCCACCTCTTATTCTGAAATAGCTTTTACAAATATCTTTAATTCCATTCATTCTTATTTGATCAATGTATCCCCCTCCTATCAAGTTAAGGGCTTCTCTAGATTTGTCATCCAAACCTTTGAGAAAAATGGTTTTACTTAATTCCTCTGTAAGCACAAATCCACATCTTTTACTAACAAAGAGGAATTTGTCTAAATATTCTTCTATGTTTTCATCCTCTTCCTGTTTGATTTTGAAGAATTCTTCCTTCCTATTTCTCCCTCTGTAATAATCTTGGTATTTATTTAGGAAGGTAGTCTCCATTTGTGCCCAAGTGCTAATAGAGTTGGGTGTTAATCCCATGAACCACCTCATTGCTGCATCCTTTAAGGTGGATGGAAACATCTTGAGTTTTTGATTATCTGTTTTATAATCATAGGTCTGACATAGCACCTTGAATTCAAACAAATTAGTCAAGATCTTCTTTAGATGAAATCCTCTCAAGGTGAGTAAATGTGTAGGTGAGATATTTTTCATTGATATGTCATCATCTCCCATTTGGATTAGATAGGTAAAGGTCCTATCAGTACTCCTCGCTTCTCGTGCCATTTCAAAATATTTTCTGAAGTTTCCTCCCAATCAATGTGGTAAGTTGTATGCTTTGGGAAGGTGAAAAATCAGGAGTAGGAGGTTGACTACTCAATTGAGAATCAAAACTTACCCTCAATGGATCTTGGGTAATAAGCCTTCTCGTAAAAGTTTTACTCCCTTCAGTGACTGATCTAAGAATTCCAAAAATGGTAATTTTGTTTCTTATTTGACAGGGGATGGTGGTGCCTCCAATTCTTGATCAATTTTCTTACTTTGACTAGAGGATGTTATGAATTCTTGTGAAGATTTATTTGGAAGGAATCTACCCTATGAGTCTCTTGGTCTACTCATATATTTTGTGATATAGTAGGGAATATTCTTCAACTACTAGATGTATGTTTTGTTGCTCTTGCTAACACTTAATTAGAAAATTTCAATTGGTGTTCCCCAAACGACGCCAAAAATTATGGGTGTGGTCATTCCCTTCATTTAATCAACTTTGTGTTAATTTCATATCAAACTAGGTGTGTGTCCAAAGCTATATGCAACAAGAGTACTTTAATTGATCTAGTAGTTGACTGTAACTATTTTTATATTTTCTGGGGGATCTCTTTAATGTCTTAAAGAATTCGTGGTAAAACCTTATTCAAATCAAACTATGAAAACTTGCCAAAAATAAAACACACTGAAATCTTGCTAAAAGGAAACACACCATGTAAAAAGGAAACACACTTGCTTTTGAAGGTAAACACTCAGATTAAAATGCTTGAAAAAATTGCAAGAAATATAAAGATTTATCTAAACACATGCAGGAATAAGTATGCAATAGAATTTAACTAAAAGAACTAAAGCAATACAAAATTAACAGATCCAAGCTATTTTTGAAGAAATATAAATACCAAATAAATGAATATCCTCATCCTTAGGGGAGTGGGCCCTTGCTCCTCCTTGAATTAAGATTTTAACAACTCAAAATTCTCTCAAATCAGAATGGCTATTTTATTGATGAAAACATTCAGTATTACAAAACATACTAGATCTGGATACTTAATCTATTTCTTTTCTTTGTTCTATATCTCTCATTATTTTTCTATCTAATGCAGGTATGCTTTTATATACATTTTACAATCCTAGCTATCTCAATGATTTTGATGAAATCAAATCTTGCCTAGAATAGATGTTGAGTCGGATGGTGGTTGATCAGATAGCTATAGGATAACTCTTCCTGGATCTGCGTTCAGAAATCTTCTCATCCTTCATGATTGTAGATGTAAAATTTCCAGATGTGGTTTAAAATAGATAACTCCCATCGGTTCCAGAACTTTGGAGAAGTTCCAAAACCATAGGAAATTGTTAAGAACCAAAACCTGTGAGAGTTCCAGAGCTGTCACCAGAGTTCTGAGAACTAAGTCTAAAAATTCTTGGAACTAAATTCTAGAGTTTTGGAACTAAGTCCGAAAGTTCTAGAACTAAATGATGACTATGTGATGGAGTTCTAAAACTATGTCTTGTAGGATCAAATGCTATAAAAACATAATGAATGCCACCTACTTCATTTCCTCCATTGATTAAACTCGTTATATTACAAAACTGAATTTAAACACACACTATGTTAGGAATTTTAGAGTTTTTAACATTAGATCACAATTAATCAAAAGATAGATAGCTACATCCTAACTCATATCGATCAACTAAAAGTAACACAATGTAATCAAGCTTAAATAAAAGGAGAGTATGATGAGATCATTTATTATACATTAATTGGACATATATCGGCCTTATCAAGAGTGATATACCGGAGCGAGGAGATGAATGTGGGAGACATTCGATGAAATCTTCCCCTCGAGCACTGAGACTTCTTGCAGATTCGAATCCGAGAATCACGAAAGAATCATGGTGAACACTGGTGCATTAAACGTTTTTGTCTTTTAGGAGGAAGAGGCTCTATTATAAATGCTATAAATGGCACAACTTTATTATGAAAAAGGGTTGTGAGGTTGGAAGTTGGAGGTCGAGTGCTAGAGGTCGAACTAAATTCCCAAGAGAAAAATTTGACTAAGCCTGTCTTTTGAGAATCCATTTGAGAAGCTAGGTTATCTCCTTTTGTATTAAGTTTTATCATGTCAAGGTGGTTACAAGTGTACAGACATTGACAAGCTCTGAGATTGTTCTGTGAAATTTTCCCCTACTAATATACTTAATCAAATTCGAGTTATTTTTGTGTTGTCTTGAGAAAAATGTGTTTGTTTTATTTATGAATGTCTACAAGTAATTTTTCTTGTTTCTATTTCAATCTTGTCTTAAAATCTGATTCAATCACATAGGCCTCAATCCTTGTGATAGTTTAGTGATATCTATAATTCCGCTTTCTCGGGAAGAGCTTTCATTCTCTCATCTATGCTTGACAGAGATTGTCTACAAGCCTTTGGGTGTACCTTAGGCATGATTTGGCTCAAATTTTGATTCTTTGTTGGGTTTTCCAACTCAAGCCTTCATGATAGAATCTCAGAGATTTTGTGAAAGAGTGCTAATCTAGACCTCCATTGAAGCACATATTCTAGTTGAAGAAACATTTTAACTATTTTTAACATTCTATTGGTCCGACTTTCCATTTTGTAAGGTTCCTTAAGGATTTGGTGAATCTACTTTCACCTTGCCCCACCTCCCACAAAAAATTCATTTAACAACCAAATCCTACCCATACTACCCATGTTTATCATGTGTGTATGCCAATGCACAATCATCATCACCTAAACATGCAAAAGCAAGTAGGGTCTCAAATGTCTTTAGTAACCTTTGCCTTATTGTGAAAGTATCTCCATGATCTGGAAGTGACAACTCGTGAGATTCAGATCTAGTGTGTTGATCATACTTTCCCAAGGTCTTCTTTAGAAAATTTATGCAAAGAAAGTTACCCGTATCCCCTTTCATATAACAAGAGGTTACAAAATAGGTTCTCTTACCTTGGTTGAAAGGCACAACCTAAAATAGTTAGGATAGATCACATCCTTTTAAGGTGCTACCCACTCCTCTCAAAGCCCGAGGGCCAACAAGTCGATGGATTTCTTCCCGGTTACAAAATGACATACATGAGTGTCTATCTACCTCTCGAGTATCCTTGTCTCAATCCATGATGTTGCTTGATCTTTGAAGGAGGTTAAATTTGGGTACAAACGTAAATGGTGTCGCTTTTCGGATTTGTTAATCTGGAGTTTCATTGAAAGATTGATTTGTTGATTCATTGCCAGTCCATATCTATTTATCCTGTCAACAACACCAACATTAGTAGCACCATTGCCATGGATTCTCAGATTCAAAATCAAGAACCTGGTAAAACACTTCTTGTATGCTCCAAGTGTTGTGTGCAGTTCTTTCATTTTTCACACCTAATGCACTAGCTTTCATTTGATAAATCTTGGTAAAGAGAAGGTCATAATATTTCCATTTCCAATTTCTAGTATTGATAGACATTTGACAAATCATATTTAGTGCATTTTCACAACTAAGGTGGAAATCCTTAGTGGTGACTCCCTATTGATCTGATTCTTAATAAGTACTAGTGTCTTAAAACTCTATCAAAATCAGATTTGTTACTAATATTTGCAAAGCTGGAAGGAAGAAGATCTTTCTTTGCTAGGGATCCTACTAGGACATTGTTTCTAGAGCTAGGAAAAGCAAAATCAGAAGGAAGAAAAGCCTGAGAGTTGGAGATCAGCAGACAAGGAGAGGGATCTCCATTGATGAAAGTGATCGCCTATCATTGAAGACTTCCATTCAAGTGACTCTGAATCAGTAGCCTCTTTGTGGAATTGAACTCTCCAACTAGAGAGGGGCCTCATTTGATTTTGAAAGGTTTTCTTCACACTTTGCACCTATCTTTTCTGAGGTTGATAGAGATTTCCAAGAAACAAGGCCTTTGGGGGTATCCATTTTGAAAATTATACTCCTGTGTTCCAAGAACCCTCTGCCCCCCATCAATTTGTCACCCCTCCAGGATCACCTCCTCGAATCAATATGGCTCAACCCAGGCCTCCATTTGTTGTAAACACCTTTGGACCTATAAATTTTGTGGGAATGGCTGGTTATCCAAATGCAGTGCCTCAAGATGTAAGGAACATAATGCCAAAGTTCCAAGGAAATAATGTTATTAATGGTGATCAACATCTAAATATTTTTATCAATATGATGGAAGATTTTGAGATTGAACATGAAGATGTATATATCAAGCTATTTATCCATACCTTGGAAGAGGATGCTAGGGACTAGTATAAAGCATTTCCAGATAACTCTATTGATTCTTGGACTGAGATGAGTAATGCATTTAGATTGCAGTATGGTGATAGAATTGACCCTAGGTTTCTTTTGACAAATTTGAAAACATCAAGAAGAACCCTAATGAGTCAATACATGATTTCAACACAAGGTTTAATAAGACCTTGAGAAGATTTCCTGTTAGAATAAGGCCTTGTGATGAGTCATGTTTGATCAAATATACTGATGCATTTGATAAAAAGGCTGCATATTATTTAAGAGACAAAACCCCACAAATTTGAGGTAGGCCTTCACCATGGCTTTGCAAATAGAGAACAATATCAAGGCAATTGGAAAGCCTCCAAAAAGGGAAGGTGTAAAGTTGGTTAACCTAAAAAACCCAAACAAGCAAGGTTGCTGATTTGGAAGAAGTTGTGAAGACTTTGGCAGGGGCTGTCAAAGAAATTTCCTACAAGCTAGCCCGGGATGAGAAGGGAATTGGCAGAGCTCACAAGGTCAACACAAGCAAAAGGCCAAGATAGGTTCACAAATCACCAAAGATCTTGATGACAGAGGCAAGGGACCTATTGGATTTGGAAATAGACAGTCCCAAGCCAGGGATAATAGAATGGTGCTTGATCCTTTGGCTGCTAGAGTTGTTGTGGGAGGAGACATAGATGTCATTGATTGGTGTGACAAATGTTTCATGCCTCATGCTCCTTGTGAAGAAGATCAAAGAAGAAGAAGGAAGGAGTGATAATGATAATGATGATGATGATGTTTCATGATGGGTTGTTCCACCACTCACAACAAGGGGCTTCAACTGAGGTGATAAGTGCTAGAACTACTGCCACCTTTTGGGACTACATTCATAGGGTACCTATTCTTCCTCTCTCTCATACTTTAGAAGTAGATAATGTACAATATTTTGAATTTCCCAATAATGACTTTGAATATTTAAGGGCTTTAATGATCAAAAAGTATGATGGAGGAATCCCATCTGAGGAAGATAGACAATTGTTGATGAATGTTGTTGTTGCTCAAGAGAGGGAATATAACACAAGAAGTAAGGTTGTCAAAGGGGCAGGGCCTCAAGCCAAGCCTAAATCTCCCTTACTTTCAAACATTCCTAAAGAGGCTCCTAGAAAGATGCATCTTCCAAAATCCCTAGCAGTTCCAAAAAAAATCATACCCTCCTCATGCCCAAGTTGTCAAAAATCATGTACCACCTAATGAGTGTGTTGGCTTTCCTTCCAATACTACCTTGCCAAAAATGTCCCATATGATATTTCCCAAGTGTTGAGTCAAATCAAAGTCTCTGTCCCAATTTTGAGTTTCTTAGGATCCCTGAGCACAAAAAGAGAGCATTTGAATACTTGGGGTTGAAAGAAGAGAAGACTGCCCTAGGTAGAAATGTAAATATTGTGGAGACTCCTCCAATCATTGAAGAACCAAAAGCACCACCAACATCAAAAGAGCTAGATGAACCACCTAAGGTCTATTTGGGAACATCCTTGGTGGAATCTCAAATGAATGTGGATCCATTCTTCACCACTTTGATCATAAAGGATAGACTGCTGCACAACTGCATGTTTGACTCAGGGGCATCATGCAATGTCATGCCTTTAGAAGTCATGAATGAGCTAAACATCAAAGTGACAAAATATGGGAAGTGCACTACCATGGACTCTAGAGAAGTGCCAGTAGTGGGATGTGTGAAGGGTTTAGTGGTGCAACTTGCAGCTTACCCAGTAAAAACTTAAAACTTGATGTTGTCATTGTTGACTACCCAGCCAAGTGGGGCATGCTACTATCAAGAAAATGGGCTACAAGTGTTGGTGGGAGTGTCCAAATGGATATGTCTTATGCTACCATTCCAGTTGAGGGAAGCCTTGTTAGGTTGTATGGGGAAAAGAAAATGTTGCATCTTATTGAGGATCCCAACAATGCATCCTATGAGGTATTGTACACAAATGTTGATGCAAACAACTTTGTGGGATTTGTTGATGGAAAGGAGCACAAGATTGAGGAATGCAAATGCCTTGAACAAATGGGCTCTCCATGGACTCTATTGTTTGATGGAGCTTGCTCCAAATTTGGGAATGGTGCTTGGTATTGTTCTACTTTCTCCTGGTCAGAAAAATTTGTTTTTTCCTTCAAACTCAACTTTGAATGCACCAACAACATTGTTGAGTATGAGGCACTATTGTTGGGTTTAAGAATTGCTTGGAAATATGGTGTCAAGGACATCATTGTCAAAGGAGACTCAAAATTAATTGTGAAACAAGTCAAAAATTGTATGCCACAAAGAACCAACGAATGAAGCAATACAAGCATGTAGTTTGGGACTTCATTGAGATGTTTGATTCATTTAACATACTGCATCATGATAGGAAGTTCAATGACTTGCAGACAAGCTTGCAGTGTTGGGGTCTCGGTTTGACAATTGTACAATGTCCCCATATTGTGAATATGAGGTTGAGGTATTGACAAGACCTTCTTTCCCTGACAACATTAAGCACAGGGAGGTTTTTGATGATGATACTCAAATCAAGATTCCTACAAAACAAGGGAGAATTTTCTGATCAAAGTATTGATTGGGAGCCAATGGTTTATACAATAAGGAAAAGAAACCTTGTTTGGCAAGGGTATCATCCAACTAAAGACTAATACCATTCCTAGAGGGTTGGTTGCTCTTGAGTCCAATTTTGATAATGTTGATCATTGTTAATAGATGCATGATAGCCTCAAGGGATATTGAGGAGCATGATCTTGGTACAAAGGAGAAGCCAAGGAAAATTTGGTTAGGCAAGTAATCTCAGCAAGGAGGAGAAGCAATCATACATCCAATTGTTGAAAAATACCAAGATTGTATGGCTTGGACCTATTCTGAACTAAAAGCATACAAAGAGAGGACTTGTTTCAACATGAGATCCCCTTGGTGTCTAATGCAAATCCATTTAGGAAAAAATAGAGGCCCATCAATCCACTCTTATCCCTCAAAATGCAAGAGGAACTGAAGAAGCTAAGAGATGGAGGGATTATCCAGCCCACAAGGTATTCCTCTTGGGTTACAAACCTAGTGCCAGTGAGAAAGAAAAATGGTGACATCAAGCTGTGTGTGGATTTCAGGAATCTAAACAGAGCATCAATGAAGGATAATTATCCTTTTCCAAATATGGAGAACATGCTGCAGTTAGTGACTAGGTTCTGAGTTGCTTTCCACCTTGGATGGTTTCTCTAGTTATAACCAAGTTGTGGTGAAGGAATTAAAAAGGATCAAGACAACCTTCACTACTCCTTGGGGGACCTATGTTTATGTCAGGATGCCCTTTGGTCTGATGAATGTTGAGCTACCTTTCAAAGAGCAATGGATGTTGCTTTTTCTAGGTTACATCAATGAATTTATTGCAGTCTATCAAGATGATGTAACTATATTTTCTAGAAAGAGAAGTGACCACTTGCTGCACTTGGAGAAGATGTTGATAAGATGTAGAGAATATGGCATCTCACTTAATCCAAAGAAATGCCATTTTGGAGTGCAGAAGGAAAAGTTTCTTGGTCACATAGTGTCACAAGAAGGAGTGATGATTGATCCAGAAAGAGTAGAGGCCATCAACAAGGTCCCAATCCCAAAGAACTAAGAAAGGAATTCAGTCCTTCTTTGGGAAAATAAACTTCATTAGAAGATTCATATCAAACTTTGTTGAACTGACCATTCCAATCACTTCCATGCTGAAGAAAGACCAGGTCATCAAATGGGAGGAGGTTCCATCCAAGCTTTCAATGGAATTAAAGAGGCACTAAAGCATGCACCTATTTTAGCAGCTCCAGATTATAAGAAGCCTTTCAACTGTTCTCTTTTGCTTCAGAGAACACTATTGCTTTTGTCTTGCTATAGAAGGATGATGAAGGGGATGAGAGGCCAATTGCCTTTTTCAGTAAGGCATTGCAGGGGGCAGAACTAAAGTATACCATTATGGAAAAGTAGGCATTTTCCTTGGTAAAGGAAACAAAGGTTTTCAGGCCTTATATTCTAAGTTCAAAGGTTGTTGCTTATGTTCCCCATACCATGGTAAAGGACATCTTGTCAGAGATGGAGGTCTCAAGCAAAAAGATGTAGATGGGTGAAAAAATTGCAAGAATATGATATGGACATCCAAACCATGAAGTTGGTGAGAGGTTTGGGCCTGCTAAGCTTATGGCTGAGAGAAACTTGCAAAATATTGAGGTAAATGAGGTAGAAGAAGAAAGGGTAGGTGTATTTGAAAGGTTGATGAATTCTGAGTGGTATAAAGATGTAATCTTTTATCTCGACACATTTGAGCTTCCCTGAGCACTTAAGTAAGAACTAAAAGAGAGCCCTTAAGTTGGCTTCCCAAAAATATGTCATCACTGATTATGGGTTAGCTTGGAAGAACCCAGAGGGAGTCCTCTTAAGGTGCATTACTGAAGAAGAAGCCCCCAAGATAATTGTTGATCTCCATGGAGGAGTTTGTGGGGAACTTTGCTGCAAGAGTCACAACACATAAGATCCTGAGGGCTGGTTATTGGTGGCCAACTCTTTTCAAGGATACAACCTTGTTGGTTAGAAGATGTGAAAGTTGCAACACTTCTCTGAAGACTGAAAGCTTCAGCTCCCTCCCTTTGTAGCTCTGTATCAATTGAAGCCCCATTCAAGCAATGGGGAATGGATTTCATTGGTGAGATTTTAGACCCTTCAAGTGTTGGCCACAAATGGATTCTTGTAGCAACTATTATTTTACTAAATGGGTGGAGGAAATCCCCACCAAGAAGGCAACACACCAAGTTGTCATGGATTTTGTGCTAAACAACATCATCTGTAGGTTTGGGGTACCAGTCAAGATTGTAGCTTGATAATGCCATGAGCTTTAGAGCTAAACCTTTGGTGGCAATGTGCAGGGAGTATGGAATCAACTTGACATATGCCTCCAATTACAATCCCCAAGGAAATGGACAAGCTGAGTCCAGTAATAAAAATTTTCAAAGATCATCAAGAACATTGGAGCAGAACAAGAGAAAGTGGGGTGAACAATTGAAGTTTGTTGTTTGGGTAGATAGGATCACTATCAAGAGGGTCACTGGAAAGAGTCCATTTGAGTTGGTGTATGGGACTCAGCCCTACTACCTCTTTCATATGCAACTATCTTCATATCAGTTTATGCAACAACTAGAAGATCAAGAGGTAGGTCCTTATGATGCCCGCATTAACCAGATTGTTGAGCTTGATGAAGAGAGGAGGGCATCCCACCAGAGGCATGTAAAGTTTAGAGAGAAATGAAGAAGTTATTTGACAAGAAGGTCACTCCCAGAGCTTTCAATGTTGGAGATCTTGTGCTACTATGGGATAACAGACATGAGGATAAGGGCAAGCATGGAAGTTTGACTCATTATGGATGGGCCCTTACTCTATTGACATCAGAATTGGGAGCATACCTTCTTCCTCAAGGACTTAGATGGTGAACTACTCGAGTTTCCTATTAATGGCAGGCATTTGAAGCATTTCTTGGATTGATTCCCCTGAATCAAGGCATAAATCTTTGTATACAATGTATAGTTTGTTGTTTTTGTTTCTATTTTTTGTGTTTTTGCTCATTCTCGGTCCTCGTGACCTATTTTTGTTTGTTTCTTTCTCTATTTTTTTTGAAGATGGCTTTGTTTCTCTCTCTCTACAAGATGACTCCATTTTCCCAATGGATATTTTTGGCACTTGGTCTACTTTTTTCTTGTGGCACTCACAGGGAGTGCCCATCCCCGAGTCGAGCCTATGTTGGTGCTCAAAATGATCTCGCCCCATTTTCCTTTGAAAATTATTGATTTACGGCCTCTCATTTTCTCCTTCCCCGTGTTGTGCTTGGTTAATCCTTGTGGCCATTTTTAATTGGTTCCTAGGTTGTAAATCTCTTAAGGGTCTATATTTGGGTCTCCCGTTCTCTGTTCATCAAAAACTCAAGTTCCCCCATGTTTTCTGTTCTCCACGGTCAGATTTGTCTTCCTTATCATTTCTTCCCTAAGTACTTGAAGAAAATGAATGGATGTATCCCTAAAGAACATATTTGAGCCTCTGTAACATTTCTAAACTTTCTAGTCTTTGAAGAAAATTTCATTCCCAAGCTCAAATGGTCATTTTTCTATATTTTACGGTTTGACGGGCATTTCTCCCAAGTCAAATTTGCATCCTTGTATCTACAAGGGACGTGTGGCACCTTTTGGTTGGATGCGGCTCAGCTGGGTACTTAGAAAATTCATGGAAAGCCTTAACTCAAAATGTGTCCACGTGGAGGCACGACGCTCATTTGAAGATCTACTTTTGGTTTTTCCTTGGAGTAGTGCTCGAGAGGACACGTGGAGGCTTCCACTACTTGGCCTAGACTTAGAAAATTTTTATGCAGTTGGAGCAAGTTTGGTGGAATAGGACACGTGGCAAGCTCACACTCATTCAGGGTCTCCACTTTGGGCACCATCTTGAAGTTGCGCCATGGAGACACGTGGAGGAACCACGCATGTTCGGGGACCGGCCCTTGAGTTTCATTTTAAAGAAGTGCAGGATGACACACATGGAGGCCTCCACTCACTTTGCATTTTACTTAGACTTTTCAATGGCCAAAAGGAGACTTCCTCGAGCATGACATGTGGCACCTTCCGCTGAGCTTCAAGCATTCAGAAAACCTTTCTGAATAGGACACGTGGTGAGCCCGCGCTCATTCAAGGTATCAAATTTTTGGGACCACCTCAAGGTGCGCCATGGTGACACGTGGTAGTTTGAAAATTCAAAGAGGTGGGGAGGTGGACCATCGAGGCAACTTGGATTTTTTTCCCCTTAAGGATTAAAATTTCAAAATGGCCCGCAAGCCCGATGAGGGAAAAGTCAATGTTTTTCCCCTGGTCAATGGTGGAGGTGCACGAGCTCTCGGGGAAATTTGGAAAAATTTCCTTTTGAGAAAAAAGAGTCAAAAGTAAAAAGGAAGCATGGCCCCCACTCCAATCACATTTGGACACGTGTCAAGCTCATTTCCCGAGGGCGGAGCTGTGGGGAAAATTTGGAAAATTTTCCTTTTCCAAAAAGAGAGTAAAATGGCAGAAATTTGGCCATGGTTCCACTCCAATCACATTTGGACACGTGTCAAGCTTGTTTCCTGAGGGTGGAGGTGTGAGAAAATGGAAATTTTTTCCATTTTTCCAAAAAAATTGTAAAAAGTCAAAGGAAGCCCCGGGTCTATTCTAAAGTTTGAATCTTCCACGTGGATGACCCAAATTCAAAGTAAAGATCAATGATTGTGAGTCTAAATCTGATTTTCCCCCATTTCTCTGAAACATGTCTGAAGTGTGAGTCTCCATGATTTCTTGGTCTTTTCTACACACCAAGCAAGAGAAGGAAGTTAATGTTGATATCTAAAGTTTGGTGGGAAGATCTAGGAGGACATCTTTCACCATTAAAATGGTCTGACTTTCGTGCCCGATCAGATTTTCCATTTTTCTTCTCCCAAGCACACAAGGGGCCAGATTTGATAGATTAGGGGTGGAAGTGGTTGGAAAATTGAAGGAAGAGTGATCTACCAGAGCAAGGAGTTGAATGCGGGAGGCATTCGATGAAATCTACCCCCTCGAGCACCTAGAGACTTTTTGCAGATTTGATTCTGAGAATCACGAAAGAATCATGGCGAACACTGGTGCATTAAACATTTTTGTCTTTTAGGAGGAAGGGCTCTATTGTAAATGCTATAAATGGCACAAATTTTTCATGCAAATGGTTGGGAGGTTGGAAGTTGGAGGTCAGAGTGCTAGAGGTCGAAGAAAATTCCCAAGAGGAAAATTTGACTAAGCCTGTCTTTTGAGAATCCATTCTGAGAAACTAGGTTATCTCTTTTTGTATTAAGTTTTATTATGTCAAGGTGGTTGTAAGTGTACAACCATTGACAAGCTCTGATTGTTCTAGAAACTTTCCCCTACTAATAGACTTAATCAAATTCAAGTTATTTCTGTGTTGTCTTGAGAAAATGTGTTTGTTTTATTTCTGAATGTATGCAAGTAGTTTTTCTTGTTTCTATTTGCAATCTTGTATTAAAATCTGATTCAATCACACAGAGCCTCAATCCTTGTGACAGTTTAGTGGCATCTGTAATTCCATTTCTCAGAAGAGCTTTCATTTGGGATTGGAATAAATGATTTAAAATCACTTTTCTCTCATCTGTTGACAGATTTGTCTGTAAGCCTTTGGGTGTACCTTAGGCATGATTTGGCTCAAATCTTGATGCTTTGTTGGGTTTTCTAACTCGAGCCTTCATGATAGAATCTCAGAATATTGTGTGAAAGAGTGCTAATCTGGGCCTCCATTGAAGCACATATTCTAGTTGAAGAAACATTTTAGCTATTTTGTGGCATTCTATTGGTTTGACTTTCCATTTTGTAAGGTTCCTCAAGGATCTGTGAATCTAGTTTCACCCTGCCCCACCTCCCACCAAAAATTCATTTAACAACAACCAATCCTACCCATACTACCCCTTTTTCATGTGTGTATGCCAATGCACAATCCTCATCACCTAAACATGCAGAAGCAATCAGGGTCTCAAATGTCTTTAGTAACCTTTTCCTTGTTGTGAAAGTATCTCCATGATCTGGAAGTGACAACTCGTGAGAGTCAGATCTGGTGTGTTGATCATATTTTCCCCAAGGTCTTCTCTATAAAATTTATGCAAAAGAAAGGTACCTATATCTCCTTTCATATACGTTACAAAATAGGTTCTCTTACCTTGGTTGAAAGACGCTCCCTCAAACAAGTGCCTACAAGTATAGATTGCTTCCCTGGCTATAAAATGACATACATGATTTTCTATCTACCTCATTATTTTATCATAAAATTCATTTCTTAAATATGTTTAGAAATAGTATTTGATTGAATTTAGTAGTTAAAGTATGCTTATAATAATTTCAATTGTTCTATTTTTTGTAAATAGCCTTGGACACTTCCCTAGACTAACAATCATGAAATAAATAAAGTATTAGTATCAACGATTCTCATCAATTTTGGTGTTGTTATTGGGAATGTCTTAAGGTGTTAGAAAATATCAAGGTACTAACTTGAGTGATTCTGATATCCCTGGTAATTTTCCATTTAGAAATATATTTTCCATAACTCTTCCCTTTGAAATAAAATACTTTGTTGTGACAACAAGATTCTTTTATGTGTTATGGAGTATGTGGAACATAAGAAATCAATTAAACACTTATATTTAGGAAATTTTTATTAATCATGGTAGGATTTTATGTTTATGCCTAGAGATCATAAAGGAATATTTATTAGAATAAACATACAAAACCCCTCTCAAAATAAACATGTGGATCAACTTGATTAACAAGGAAGGATGGCTGATGAAGTGGAAAATACAAATAGTATAAACAATGGAAACCCCCACTAGGAAGGACATTCACCTATCCCATAGAACTAGACCCTAATGAATAAGCCCCCATGAAGCATATATCTTCCTAAATTTTACCAACCTTTAGGGGACTAGTCTTAAAAGATCTTGACCATTTTTATTTGAGTTCAAAGTTTTATACCAAACATGTGACTATATCTCTAATTAAGATAATATAGAACTTTATAAATGTGTAAATATCAAGTGCAATGTAATAGTAAATGAATAAGAAATTAAGTAAAAATATATCCAAGGAAATAATAAATTAATATTTAAAACCCTAAATGCAAATGAGGAGATAAAATGACTTAGGCTGATTCGCGAGATCCCAGAAGGTGTGCGAAATGGAGAACTAGAAAATTTTGATTGTAGAATGTTGCATGAAGCCGATAAAAATTAGAGATTTCAGAGTATGTTGGATTGGGACACTGCATTGCAAGGTTGTGTTAGTGCAAAATCACAGCACCCCTGGATGCTGGTCAGTTTCTAGGTTGAACATACTATCATCCGAGTTTGATTACGCATAACATTGAATCCTTTCTTCAAGTGTAGGACTTGAAAAGTGAGAAAGGATTCTCCAGGAAAAGCTGGTTCCTATTCCTCTATTCGGATGCACACGAAATATGTAGAGGGTTTGCTTGAAACCTAATCTAATGCCCGAGAGACAGGGTAAGAAGATGCATAAAAATAAATCTAAGGTAATAGAGGTGATACGGCTGAGGAATGAAGAACACCTATCTTCAAGCAAGTAAACACGAGACCATTCAAATGTGATATAAGATCATGCATTACAGATAACAAAACTTACATTGAAAGACCCGAGGAGGATGTAAAATGAACACAAAGAGGGTTGAGAATCATCCACGAGACATGTATTACTTACTCCAAAGATTGATCAATGATACACTACGAGAATGCCAGAGGCAAAGTCGTATTACGGTTCAAATGAGAGGTTCGAACTCCACAAATTCGCTCCCGATAGGGAAGAAGGGAGGAGCAAAATAGAAAAATGTTCGACCTTTTAAGAAGCCCCTCTTTACAATATATAGAAAGAATGAGAGAGGGAAGAGAGAGGAAATCCAGAATCTACCCCAACCACTTCTAGGTCACATTTAAAATCATCTCATTATGGCGAGCGGCGGATCACGGAAAAATGGCGGGTTTGTCACAACAAGAAAGCGTGGTATCAGTACTATGCATTAAAATCTGGTTGTTAAAGCGTCACTACACGGCATTACCACATGTCGGGGAAGTTTTCTCAGTTTTATCTCTCTAAACTACACCAAAATGCAATATTCATCCCAAAATCCATGTAGAGAATTTCAACAGCTT